>CANTUR010000702.1:0-404485 GCA_947683625.1 Mallotus nudiflorus
AGGCTCACTGATTCCAAATATATCCACTTAATCCATATGGACAGTAGACTGGCCCCGAGACACTAAGTCAACCGAGCTCCAGCAGTCTGACTGCCAGTGTGATTGGCCCCGAGACACTTGGTCAACCGAGCTCCAGCAATCACACCCAAACCACATCTCACACATATCAATAATCATAATCAATTCAATATCCACAAATAAGTTAGTAATATAGCCTAAAGCTATAGGCGTACCGGTACGTACTCGGTCCTAGTGCTGCCCACTAGGTAGCACGTTCTATTGATATCCTTCATTAATAAATAATAAAACATTCATTCACAAATACATGATGCATGAATTTAAATAAATCAACAATATAAACCATATATATACCGAAAATATACCAAACATAAACCAGGTATATTTTGAGTATATATATGTCAAATAAATCCAATCAAATCATGAATTAAACTAAAAATATATTTAAAAACATTTTAAATATATTTTATTAATAAAACATGTATATAATTTATTATATACCAAAAATATACTTGAATATAAATCATATTATTTATGCATTTTTCAGTCAAAATAAAACATGCATTTTCTAAATCATGCATCCTAAGCATATATATATAATATAGTAACTCACCTAATGCGCTCCACGAGACGGGTCCGACGGGCCTGGTCCACTAACCCTCGGTCTCGGCGCAACTAAACAAGAAATAATTAATCGACATCAGAATAACCCTAACAGAAATCCTAGATTTCAATCTAGAGTATTCAACACAGAATCGGAAATTAGGGTTCGACTGGATATCACGTTTTACGAGAATTCTACCGAAAATTCGGCAGAACCTCCCCTGTAAAACGGACATCTCTCTACTCAAAAGAGTAGAGCCGACCCTGCAAAGAAAATACACTTCAAAAATAAACACCACAATCAATCACAACCCCTCGGTCGGACTCCAGACTACAATCTGTCGACCGGGGTCCACAACACAGAATATATATTCAAATATACCAAAAATATCCTTAAATCATAAAAATACATTTCATACGTAGAAATTACATAATAAATCTTGAAACACTGTAAAAATCGATTTAAAACTCATTTTATTAGAAAAACCGTATATTATATATATAATTGAAAATAATTCCCGGAAAATAGTTTTAATTAGTTAAAAATACTAAATATTTTGTAGAAATCATTTTTATACCTTAAATAAATATTAAAACCAATTAAATTACATTTTTAGACAATTTAGGGTAAAATTACCAAAATACCCCTATATATATATATATACCTAAATTACTTCAAAAATTCACCAAAAATCATACAATTATCCAAAATTAATTTTCTCAACATATTTATCAATAATATCAATAATTAAACTCAATTAACCAATTAAATTCAATTTAAAACACAATTAACTTAATTTTTCAAAATCACATAAACTTCAATAATTAAAAATAAATACTTAGAAATTCATAAAAATTCCAAATAAATTTCTATAATTCATTTCAACACCTAATTCAACCATAAACTCCAATTTCATAATTTAAATAATTAATTTCCGAAAATTAGAAAATAATATTAAAATATTCAAAAATACCCAAAAATCCAAAAAACCTCCAAAAATTCTGTAAAAATTCATACATGAAGATTAAACTACCAGGAACAACATTTGTGAAGGAAGTTTCCATGAATCATCCAAATCGAAGCTCAAAAAAATCGAAAACTCAAAGAGGCCGAAATATTCAAATCGAAACCTAAGCAATTCTAGACCATTTTAGCTCAAAACAAAGTTAGAATAACACTCACCGGAGCTCAAGGAGAAGATATAGACCGGCGGTGTCGAAAACGGTGGCCGGAGGAGGGAGAAACGGCGGTGAGGAAATGTGGTGGCCGGCGCGCGGGAGAAGAAGAAGAAGAAGAAGAAAAAGAAAAAGAAAGAAAAAGGAAAGAGAAAGAAAAAGAAAAAGAAAGAAAAAGGAAAAGAAAAAAATAAAATAAATTAAAATAATTAAATATTAATAAATAATTAATAATAAAATAATAAATTTTAATAATTTAATAATAAATAAAATAATCAAATAATAATAAATAAATAATAAAATATTAGGGTAATAATAAACCCTAATTAAATAAATATACACACACAGGCTTTATTTAATAATTTAAAAATATGTATGAGTTCATGCAAACCCGTAAATACATTTAAAATAATTAATAATACATTGTTTACGTGGAAATTTCCCCGAAAATGAAAGTCCCGGGAAAATTTTACGTAAAATACTGAAAATAATAGACAGTAATTAAAATAGGTTTAAAATACATATTAACTCATAAAAATATCGTATAATGCATAAAAATTATTGACACTGTATATCCCGGTACAGTGTAAAAATATTTTAAAAAAACACGGGATATTACAGTCTTCCCCCCTTACAAGAATTCGTCCCCGAATTCTAAAAACAAGATTACAGAATCAGGAAGGAAAGAGATACGGGTAAGAAGCTCGCATCTCAGCTTCAGTCTCCCACGTATGCTCTTCAACTCTGTCGCTACGCCACAAAGCCTTGACCATCGGAATCTGCTTCGATCGCAACTGTCGAACTTGAAAATCTACGATCGCCACAGGTTCTTCCACAAATGTCAAATGTTCACTCACTTCCACACTGTCAGGTTGCAACACATGTGAAGGATCTGAGATATACTTCCTCAACATCGAGATATGAAATACTGGATGCACTTGTGACATACTCGGAGGCAAATCCAACCGATATGCAACAGTGCCAATTCTCTCCAGAATCTCAAACGGTCCAATATATCTCGGTGCTAACTTACCCTTCCTGCCAAATCTCATCACACCCTTCATCGGAGATACTTTCAGAAAAATGAAATCTCCAACCTGAAACTCCACATCTCTGCGCCTAGGATCCGCATAACTCTTCTGTCTGCTAACTGCGGTCTCTAATCTACGCTTGATCACGGCGACTTTCTCTGCAGCATCCTGAACCATCTCTGGTCCAGTCAAAGCTCTCTCACCAATCTCATCCCAACTCAACGGGGATCTACACTTCCTTCTATACAACGCCTCATATGGTGCCATGCCAATACTGCTATGGTAGCTGTTATTATATGCAAACTCAACAAGCGGCAAATGATCATCCCAGCTACCTCCCAAATCCAAGACACACATTCTCAACATATCTTCCAGTGTCTGGATCGTCCTCTCAGACTGACCATCTGTCTGAGGATGAAAAGCAGTACTGAAATCCAACCTAGTGCCCATCGCTTCCTGCAACTTCTGCCAAAAACGAGAAGTAAACACCGAACCTCTGTCTGACACAATGGACACAGGTACTCCATGAAGGCATACAATATGCTTCACGTACAACTTCGCCAATCTAGCAACTGAATATGTGGCTTTCACAGGCAAGAAATGTGCAGACTTCGTCAATCTGTCTACAATCACCCAGATGGAATCGTATCCATCCTTCGAACGAGGTAAACCGACTACAAAATCCATAGCTATCCTTTCCCACTTCCACTCAGGAATAGGAAGAGGCTGAAGCTTCCCAGAAGGCTTCTGATGTTCGGCTTTCACTTGCTGACACGTCAAGCACTTAGCAACATAATCGGCAACATCCTTCTTCAATCCATCCCACCAGTATAGATCTCTGATACTGTGGTACATCTTAGTAACACCAGGATGAACGCTGTAGGCTGTAGAATGTGCTTCCTCTAAAATCTCCTCTCTCAAATCATCCACATCAGGAACACACAATCTACCACTGATCCACAACACACCATCATCATCGAGTGTGAAATCAGTGAACTTCCCTGCTCTGACATTCTCTGCAAGCTCTTCTAGAATAGGATCTCGGCTCTGAGCTGCTTTAATCCTATCCCTCAGTACAGATCGTACTTTAAACTGAGCTAACAGTCCACCTGATCTACTGATCTTCATCATCAGACCTTGATCCACCATCAGATGCAACTCCTGGATCAATGGTCTCCTCTCCACACCGATGTGAGCAAGACTACCTGAGGACTTCCTACTCAAGGCATCTGCTACCACATTAACTTTACCCAGATGGTAAAGAATCTCGCAATCATAATCCTTCAACAGTTCCAACCATCGTCTCTGCCTCAAATTCAAATCTCGCTGCTGGAAAATGTACTTAAGGCTCTTGTGATCAGTAAATATCTCACAAGTCACCCCGTACAAATAATGTCTCCAAATCTTCAAAGCAAAGATCACTGCAGCCATCTCAAGATCATGTGTGGGATAGTTCTGCTCATGCTTCTTCAACTGCCTCGAAGCATAGGCTATCACCCTTCCATTCTGCATCAACACACAACCAAGACCAATTCTAGAGGCATCACAGTAAACTGTGAACTTATCCACACTATTAGGCAAAGCTAATACTGGCGCTGTGGTCAACTTCTCCTTCAACAACTGAAAACTATTCTCACAAGCTTCTGACCACTCGAATCTAACATTCTTCTGAGTCAAGCGAGTCATAGGGGCTGCTATCCTGGAAAAATCCTGCACAAACCGCCTATAATACCCGGCTAAACCCAGAAAACTCCGAATCTCAATAACTGAAGTAGGTCTAGGCCACTCAGATACTGCTTCAACCTTTTGTGGATCAACCTGAATACCTTCTTTAGACACTACGTGTCCAAGAAAAGAAACACTCTCCATCCAGAAATCACACTTCGAGAATTTAGCATAAAGCTGATGATCTCTCAGTGTCTGTAGTACAATCCTCAAGTGATATACGTGCTCTTCCATACTCCTCGAATATACCAGTATATCATCAATGAAGACTACCACAAACTGATCCACATACGGTCGGAATACTCTGTTCATCAGATCCATAAAAGCTGCTGGTGCATTAGTCAAACCAAAAGACATCACCAGAAACTCATAATGACCATATCGAGTGCGGAATGCTGTCTTAGGAATATCAGCTTCACTGATCCGCAGCTGATGATAACCCGACCTCAAGTCAACCTTAGAAAAGAACTGTGCACCCTGTAGCTGATCAAACAAATCATCTATCCTCGGGAGAGGATACTTGTTCTTCACTGTCACCTTGTTCAACTCTCTGTAGTCAATGCACAGTCTCAGGGTACCATCCTTCTTCTTCACAAATAAGACTGGTGCACCCCAAGGAGAAACACTAGGTCTGATGAAACCCTTCTCCAACAACTCTTGCAACTGCTCCTTCAACTCTCTCAACTCTGCAGGAGCCATACGATAGGGTGGCATAGATATAGGAGTAATACCTGGAACCACATCTATACAGAACTCAATCTCTCTATGAGGTGGTAAACCTGGCAACTCCTCGGGAAAAACATCAGGAAACTCACAAGCAACAGGAACATCTGTGAGTGACAACTTCTCCACTGACGTATCCCTAACCAATGCCAAAAACCCCTGACAACCTTTCCTCAACAACTTCCTAGCTGAAATAACAGAAATAAGATTCTGAGGTGCTGAACTCCTGTCACCAACAAACTTAAATTCTACTTCACCAGGAATTCTGAAAATCACCTCCTTATTCCTGCAATCAACCACGGCATAGTGCTGAGACAACCAATCCATTCCCAAAATAACATCAAACTCCATCACATCCAACAAAATCAAATCAACGGGTAATTCTCTATCTCCCACGAGAACTGGACAACCAGAAAGAACAATATCGGCGTCCAAAGAATCACTCAGAGGAGTGGCAACAGACAAAGGAAAAGCCATCCTCGAAGCTTGCCAACAAGATTTAGAAGCAAAAATGGGAGAAACAAACGAATGCGTGGCACCCGGATCAAACAAAACCAAAGCATCCAGGTAACAAACAGAAAGAATACCTGCCACGACTGCATTAGATGCCTGAGCATCCTGCTGAGTCAGATGAAAAACTCTGGCCTGGCCTCGTCCTCCCTGCTGACTGGTAGAAGCCTGGCCAACACCTCTGGCACCTCCTCTAGTACCTCTACCACGACTCTGCTGTGGAACAAACTGAGTAGAACTCTGATGCTGAGCTGGTGGTAACTGAAATGGCACGGGTGCTGCACTAGCAATCGACTGCTGTGGGAATCGCGGAATCTGCTGCTGCTGATATCCGGGGTAAGGACACGATCTGGCAAAATGTCCTGTCTGCCCGCATCTGAAACATGTCAGTGGTGTCAGATAACACGGTCCCTGATGGACTCTACCACAAGTCTGACAAACACTGGCCGCTGATCCAGAACTACGACCACTGCTGCTGCTCGAAGCACCTGACCCAAATCTGAATGATCTACGCTGACCTCCACGGCCATGTCTACTGCTTCGATGTACTCGCTGCTGCTGTCTCTGACTCTGCTGAGTCGAACCTCGCTGCTGACTACTCGAACCAACATGAAAACTCGAATATGGAGTAGCCTGCGATCCACTCGACTGAACTCCCAACTGGTAGTAATCAGGCATCGCTCCCTGCCTAACTAACCTCAGCTCAATCTCCTTAGCTAGCTCAATCACAGACTCCAGAGTAAGACCTGCTGTGGGCATACCAGCAAAAGCTGAACCCAAACCAGTAACATACGTAGTAATAGCGAAATACTGATCTCGCATCAGATCCTCAGCATATCTACCCAGACGAAGAAACTCTCGGGTATACTCCTCTACAGATCGATCTCCACGAGAAATACTGGTCAAACGAAGAGGCTCTGGACAAAATCTCCTCATGAATCGCTCTCGAAACTGAGCCCAGGTCATCGTCATCATATAAGGCTGGATCATCTGAATAAACCAATCCAAGGCTGGTCCCTCGACAGACAACTCAACGATCATGATCCTCTGGTACTCGGTATGAGCAGTCCGAGTCCTAGTCTCAATCGCATGCAGAAAATCTAAAGGATCAGAAGTACCATCAAAAGCAATCCTGCCAACTCTGGCATAGAACAAAGCTGCCTCAGGGTCAGACATACCCTGCTGATAGGCAGGCTGAACAACTGGAGGAACAGGAACATCAAACTCAGGCTCAACAGGCTCCTCGTCCTGTAACTCTCTCTGCCTACGGCGACCTGCCGCTCCTCGAGGTCTACCCCTGCCACGACCTCTATGTCTAACTGGCGGCTCAGGAGGTAAAACCTCGTCCTGAAAAGACTCATCATCCTCGGCCTCAACGACCGGTGGAGCGACACGCGCTCGCCTCCTCATTCTGAAAAGACAAACGGAAAGATTCAGACAAAACAGACAACGGAGGAATAACGCTGAAAACTACAGCAAGGAATACTCATCAAGACATACTCGAACCTAATACACTGCAGTAGTCCAACAGAAAACACAACTTTAAAACTAGGGCCACAACTCACAAAACTAAGCCCTGACACAGAACTCCATTCTGATACGAACTTCGCTCTGATACCAACTTTGTCACGACCCAAAACAAGAGTCATGACCGGCGCTAGGGAACGGGAATTCTTTCGAATCCGGAACCCGTAGCAAGCCTAAAAATAAAATAAATATGCAATAATAACCATAAAAATATAATATGCAGCGGAAAATAAAAATCATAAATATTACAATATCATCCATATCAACTGGATTCAATTCAAAACTCATCACATCACATATATAATCTCATAAATGTATAATCTTTATACAAATCCAGTTTTACTATAATACATCTCTTTAAAACAATTACTTTAATTCACAACTACTGAAAATCACAACTACTGCAGTGTCTAGATAAAATAAATAAGACTCAAGTATACAATTTACATAAAGAAGCCGGGGCGGAAGAAATCCGGCGTATTGACCTGCTACTGAGGTCTGAGGAAGTTGACTCTCCTGAAAAATAGTCAACGGAGGGGAGTCAGACCTCACTGAGTGAATTACTATAATATATATACATACACTCTAAGTGATAATGCATACAGTCAACAGTATATGAGTAATATGTATATATACAGGCAAATTCATACAGATGCAGAAAAATCATTTTATATATATTTGTCTGAAAATCAACTTTTATGAAGGATCATATAGAACCCTAGAATATCGCAACCTCAGAAAATAGTGTTAAACAACACTCTAGCCATACAGGCTCACTGATTCCAAATATATCCACTTAATCCATATGGACAGTAGACTGGCCCCGAGACACTAAGTCAACCGAGCTCCAGCAGTCTGACTGCCAGTGTGATTGGCCCCGAGACACTTGGTCAACCGAGCTCCAGCAATCACACCCAAACCACATCTCACACATATCAATAATCATAATCAATTCAATATCCACAAATAAGTTAGTAATATAGCCTAAAGCTATAGGCGTACCGGTACGTACTCGGTCCTAGTGCTGCCCACTAGGTAGCACGTTCTATTGATATCCTTCATTAATAAATAATAAAACATTCATTCATAAATACATGATGCATGAATTTAAATAAATCAACAATATAAACCATATATATACCGAAAATATACCAAACATAAACCAGGTATATTTTGAGTATATATATGTCAAATAAATCCAATCAAATCATGAATTAAACTAAAAATATATTTAAAAACATTTTAAATATATTTTATTAATAAAACATGTATATAATTTATTATATACCAAAAATATACTTGAATATAAATCATATTATTTATGCATTTTTCAGTCAAAATAAAACATGCATTTTCTAAATCATGCATCCTAAGCATATATATATAATATAGTAACTCACCTAATGCGCTCCACGAGACGGGTCCGACGGGCCTGGTCCACTAACCCTCGGTCTCGGCGCAACTAAACAAGAAATAATTAATCGACATCAGAATAACCCTAACAGAAATCCTAGATTTCAATCTAGAGTATTCAACACAGAATCGGAAATTAGGGTTCGACTGGATATCACGTTTTACGAGAATTCTACCGAAAATTCGGCAGAACCTCCCCTGTAAAACGGACATCTCTCTACTCAAAAGAGTAGAGCCGACCCTGCAAAGAAAATACACTTCAAAAATAAACACCACAATCAATCACAACCCCTCGGTCGGACTCCAGACTACAATCTGTCGACCGGGGTCCACAACACAGAATATATATTCAAATATACCAAAAATATCCTTAAATCATAAAAATACATTTCATACGTAGAAATTACATAATAAATCTTGAAACACTGTAAAAATCGATTAAAACTCATTTTATTAGAAAAACCGTATATTATATATATAATTGAAAATAATTCCCGGAAAATAGTTTTAATTAGTTAAAAATACTAAATATTTTGTAGAAATCATTTTTATACCTTAAATAAATATTAAAACCAATTAAATTACATTTTTAGACAATTTAGGGTAAAATTACCAAAATACCCCTATATATATATATATACCTAAATTACTTCAAAAATTCACCAAAAATCATACAATTATCCAAAATTAATTTTCTCAACATATTTATCAATAATATCAATAATTAAACTCAATTAACCAATTAAATTCAATTTAAAACACAATTAACTTAATTTTTCAAAATCACATAAACTTCAATAATTAAAAATAAATACTTAGAAATTCATAAAAATTCCAAATAAATTTCTATAATTCATTTCAACACCTAATTCAACCATAAACTCCAATTTCATAATTTAAATAATTAATTTCCGAAAATTAGAAAATAATATTAAAATATTCAAAAATACCCAAAAATCCAAAAAACCTCCAAAAATTCTGTAAAAATTCATACATGAAGATTAAACTACCAGGAACAACATTTGTGAAGGAAGTTTCCATGAATCATCCAAATCGAAGCTCAAAAAAATCGAAAACTCAAAGAGGCCGAAATATTCAAATCGAAACCTAAGCAATTCTAGACCATTTTAGCTCAAAACAAAGTTAGAATAACACTCACCGGAGCTCAAGGAGAAGATATAGACCGGCGGTGTCGAAAACGGTGGCCGGAGGAGGGAGAAACGGCGGTGAGGAAATGTGGTGGCCGGCGCGCGGGAGAAGAAGAAGAAGAAGAAGAAAAAGAAAAAGAAAGAAAAAGGAAAGAGAAAGAAAAAGAAAAAGAAAGAAAAAGGAAAAGAAAAAAATAAAATAAATTAAAATAATTAAATATTAATAAATAATTAATAATAAAATAATAAATTTTAATAATTTAATAATAAATAAAATAATCAAATAATAATAAATAAATAATAAAATATTAGGATAATAATAAACCCTAATTAAATAAATATACACACACAGGCTTTATTTAATAATTTAAAAATATGTATGAGTTCATGCAAACCCGTAAATACATTTAAAATAATTAATAATACATTGTTTACGTGGAAATTTCCCCGAAAATGAAAGTCCCGGGAAAATTTTACGTAAAATACTGAAAATAATAGACAGTAATTAAAATAGGTTTAAAATACATATTAACTCATAAAAATATCGTATAATGCATAAAAATTATTGACACTGTATATCCCGGTACAGTGTAAAAATATTTTAAAAAAACACGGGATATTACATTAATAAAATTCATAAAATTATAAAGTAGGCCATATTATTTTTATAAAAATTCAAGCCAATACAAGTACTTAAATTCTTTAGGAAAAATATTTAATTAGCATTTAAATCTTTAAGTTCTTAAAAACATATATGCTCTTTAATAAATATAGAAATTAGAATTTTAATTCTGATATTCCTAAGAAAATATTATTTTCATAAACATACCTTAAAATCACAATTAAATCACAATATAGCACTTAATTAAATTTTAATCAAACATAACATATAAAACCCAAAATTCAAAAATGATAATACACACACACACACACACACACATATATATATCCATAACTAATATAATTAACAATAAAATCCTTAATTTAGAACCCATATATCAAAATACCCATTTAACATATCATAAATAAAATTTGCCATACTTATGGAATAATCATCAAATAACTCCATAAAAGCCATTTTTATTCTTAAAAATATATACATAACTTACAAATTATCCAAATAAAATACTATAAATAAATTTAACCAAACTAATACAAAATAACTATCAAAAACCTAAAATAATTAAGACTTAACATCTCAAATAATAGAAATAAATTTCTGTAATTGATAAAAAATTAATAAAAATTTGTTTCTTATTCTTAAACACTCACAAACTCAACATTCCCTAACACACCTCAACAAAACAACACTCCAAATTAAAAATAAAAATTTTGAAAATTAATAAAAATCCACAAAATCAACCACAACTCAAATCAAACACAACCAGCCCTCAAACAACCCACATTCAACCAAAACTCAACTTAAAACAACTTGTATCAGCAAGAAAATAACCAGAAAATAACCTAACAACAACCTAACCCTAAACCCAAAAATGAGAAAATGCAGGGGAGGAAGAGGCTTACTGATCATGCTAAGCCTTGACAGAGGACGAGGAGGCACTCCAGCACACCTCAGATGAGTAGCAGCGGCGATGGAAGTCCGACCGATGACTGGGAGCAACGAGAAGGACAATTTTGGTGCAACAGAGAAAAAGAAACCATGAGACAGAGAGAGAGGAGGGTTGGTGAAGGAAGAGGAGGGCGTGATTGGCCAGTGTGAGGCTGAGTAGTGGTGGTGTGGCAACTGTTGATCGGAGTTGGGTGGTTTGGGATGGTTCGGGCGGTGAATGGGAAGAAGATGACTTCTTCTATGTACAAAAATCACACTATATGTTAAAATAACATAATAATAATAATAATAATAATAATAATAATAATAATAATAATAATAATAATAATAATAATAATAATAATAAAATAGAAAACCCTCAACCACTCATTTGGTCAAAATATCTCTACAACTTATTATTTTATTCAAATACCCCTAAATATATATATATATATATATATATATATATATATATATATGTCACGACTCAAACCGGGAGTCATGATTGGTGCTAGTGAATGAGAATTCTTTCGAATCTAGAATCCGTAGTAAGCCTAAAAAATAAAAACACATGCAATAAATAAAATAAAAAACACCAGAATTAAAATTTTAATCGATATAAAATAAATACTCAAATCTCATTTCATAAAATATAAATATTTATACAATATTCAAAGATAGGTCTCAAATGCAAAATAACATATTGCTGATACAATACACTACTACTGTAGTTTTCTAAAGTACAATAAAAGTTTAGATAAATAAATTACATAGTCTAGCCGGGGCTGAAGAAGATCAGTGTAAAGTACTACTGGTGAGGTCTGAAGAAGATGAAGATCCTGAAAAAAAATATTGAGGGGAGTCAGATCTCATTGAGTGAATTATTATAATATATATACATTCAACCTAAATTCATATACATCCAAGCTTTAATATATGTATATATATATATATATATATATACACACACACACACACACACATATTTCACATAGATACTGAAATTCATTTTTATATATAATAAATGTATAAAATTATTTTAGTTGAAGTATCAAAGTAGAACCCTAACAATCGCAACCTCGATTATAATAATCAATAGCCAACAGGCTTAACCAAAACTCCAAGTATTCATTTATCCAACTTAAGGTAGGAGACTGGCCCCGAGTACACTAGGTCAACCGAGGTTCTGCAATCTCACTACCGGCATGACTAGCCCCAAGTACACTAGGTCAACTGAAGATCCACAATCAGCGCTTCCAATAACCAATATCTCAACAAAAATTATTAGATTCACAACCTAATTTTACCGTACTATCACGCACCAATCATAGTGTAGCCCATTAGTTAGCACGTTCTACTGTTATCCTTCAAATCATTCTTATAATTATTAAAAATAACAAAATGCATGACATAAACATGATAGCATTCATTTAAAGAGGAATTGATGAGTTTGAAAAATGCATTTCATTAAGTAGTCTTTGTGTTAGGAAAAATTCAATTTCAGTTAAGTTTGTGTTTCTTTTATTCAGTTTTTATTTAGTTGAGTACTTACTGCATGTCTTATGTGTTTATTTATTTTTATGTATTAGTTGGTTTATTTTTGGTTGATTTTTATGTATTTAGGGAAGTCAAAGAACAGTAGAGGAAGGTTATATGGGAGCCGTGAGCACTTGAAGCAAGTCTAAAAAGCAATGGAGATCAATATGCTGAAATGCTAAAAAAATGATGTGCACGGCCATGCGCATTTTGCACACGGCTGTGCGACTCAGTGATTAGGAAAGTTAGAGTCGAATTTAATTGCTGACTCATGAAGGACAAGAGGGAGATTTCATATGGATGTAACCCTAGGGTTGGTAATTAGGGTTTTATAAGAGGGTAGCCACCAGAAACAAAAAGGGGATTATTCTTTTTCTTATCATCACTTTTTAGGAGATATAATTTTTCTTAGAGCAGTTTTGAGAAAATAAAGATTTTTTCTTGCTTATGTTAGTTCGGAGATTGGAGAATAAAAATTGAAGAACATCAAAGTTCCTATTTAACAAGGGGTTTATTCTATTCAATTGTTGTTATTTGTTCTTAATTTTAATTCAATGATGATGTCTATTTTCTATTATTATTCCTCTTTATTTCTTAAAATTAACATGAGTAGCTAAATTCTTAGTTAGGGTTCTTATTGTTATTCAACCATGGGCTAATCACAATTAAGCCTAAGCCATTAACCTAAATCCTTTGGTTGTTGTTGAACTTAATGTCTTCTTAGGACTGATCACCCTTTGATTGAATATACATAATAAAACTTGATCGAGAGATGGGTTGTATTGGATTTAAACAATAACCTGTTAGATGCTTTCTTAGTTGAGAAACACTTAAGCAACTAATATTGATTAAGGGTTGGTGCTTAAACCAGGTTAACCGAACACTTAGTAGGCGAGAGCTTTAAATCTAAGAACGTCAATTTACTTGGTTAATCATAGAGTTATCTTAGGAGGAAAGCCTATGATTCTAGGGAAACCCTCAAATTGGATTAAGGTTAGGTATGGCTTAGCAGTAAATTGATTTTAAATAAAGGTTGAATTAGTAATAAGAACCCTAGCTCTCTAAAGTGATTGTTATTTCATTGTGATTTTTTGTGTTTTGTCTTAGTTTAATTTTTAGTTTAATTAAAAATACCCTTTTTCGTTGTTTAAACAAACAAACACAACTAGTATCACTGTAGTCAATTTGCAATCTCTATGGGATCGATATTTAATTACTACTTGTACGAATCTGTATACTTGTGGAAACCCATCAGGAATATACCAATTATATATTGGAAGTATACCAAAAGTATACTAAAAATATACTAAAAATATATCAGATATATATGCCACAAATATACTCAAATAAACCATGAATATACTAAAAATATACTAGGTATATATTGAAAATTACAACATGCATAAATATTGCATATATATCGAAATCTACCAAAAAAATACTAAATCATTTAATGACATAAATCATGTTTAAACATATAATGAAGATGTAAAAATCCTTATTCATGCATCCTATATGCAATGCATATATAGAATAATAACTCACAAGTTTGCACTCCTTGAGACTAGCTCGACGAGCTTAGTCTGATAAGACTTGGTCTCGACACAACTAGAAAAATAAATAATAATAAAATCAGAATAAATTCCTAATGTATACTTTTAAGAATTCTAAGAAAGACTCGATCTAAGAATTTAAAACTCAATTAAAAATCAGAGACTCAGGATCGACCCGATATCACATTTTACGAGAATTCTACAAAAAAATCGATAGAGTCTCCTCTGTAAAATAGACATCTCTCTATTGAAAAGTAGAGTTGATCCTGCAAGAAAACACACTTCTAAATTCACAAAGCTCACCGCCTTGGGTTGGGATCTCGAACTACACAAATTCCCAACCGAGATTCACAATTCACCAAAAATCAATATTAAATAATAAATATAATAAAAATCATTAAATTCCATAAATATCCATAAAATACCAAAATATAATATATATAAACATAAAAAAAACACTAAATATAATTATTTTCACATTAATTAAACAAAATCTCAAATAAATTATATGATATTAATAAAAATCCAATTTTATGATTATTTAACATAAAATAGTAAAATTCATAATTAATTACTTAAATAGTCCAAATATGTATTAAAATAGTTAAAAACTTATTTAATCACAAAAATAGTATATAAAATTATTATTTGAATATATTATCAAAAAATAGTATTAATTAGTTAAAAATAGTAAATAATTCGTAAAAATTATTTTAATAACATTTATTATTCCAAAATTTTTTAAAACGTATTATTTAACTATAATTTCAACAAAAACACGCAATTTACCTATAAATGCAAAATTGCATAATAAAAAAAATATTATTTCAAAATTATACAAAATTTCTAAAAATTATTTTCTTACTTCTAAAATCAATAACTTAAATTAACAATACTAATTTAACTAAATTTCCATCCAAACTAAATCAATAACATAATTAATAAAAATATTCAAAAATACCCATAATTCAAAATAATTCAAAATATATATGTAGGGAGCTTAAGTTGCATAACAACATTTCTTAAGGGAATTCTCAAGAATCAAACAAGAACAAGCTTAAAAAAAAAACCTAAAAAATGGACATAAACTTAAATTGAAGATAACTCACAAAAGAGATGGTTTGAGCTTAAACTGAGCTTATAAATGGAGTCCTCAGAGCTTAAGGAGTCTAAAGAGTCCAAGATCACGAGCTCTGGTGGCCGGAATTGTTGCCGGTGTCCATGGAGCTCTCTCGACTATTGTTGCTATCTAGGTTATTTTTGGCATGTTGGAGGTGCTCTGACAGTGGCAAAGGGAAAGAGAGAAAGAGGGGAGTTGATGATGATAGGTGGTGGTGGTTGGTGGTGCTTCGAGGATGGTGAAAAGGCTATGCAAGTTTGTGATGGGAAGGGAAAAAAAATACAGGAAGAGGAAGAAAGGAAAAAAAAGGAAGGGGAAAATGGCCAAAAACCCGATTCTATCCTGAACACCCCACCCCCCCCCCCCCCTCCTTTTTCTATATATATATATACAAAACACACACTAAAACACACACAACACATGCACAATTAATAATAACACTAACTCTAATATAATAATAATAATAATAATAATAATAATAATAATAATAATAATAATAATAATAATAATTATTATTATTATTATTATTATTATTATTATTATTATTATTATTATTATTATTATTATGACAATAGTAGTGATAATGACTTCAGTATTTTTAAATAATAAAACTTCCAAAATAAATTATTTTACGTTAAAACGTAAGAAAATATATTTAATGTAAAATAACGAATATTAATCACAAATAATAATAATATATATATAATATTTAAAATATTATTAACATTGTACATCCCAAAATATATTTTAATAATTTGAAAATATATGGTCATTACAATCTTCTCCCCTTATAAGAATTCATTCTCGAATTCAAATAAAAGAACAAAAACAAGAATCATCAAGGAAAGAGGTAAGGATAGGCAACCCGTATCTCAGCTTCTGTTTCCTAAGTGTGCTCCTCTACATTGTTCCTTCGCCATAACACCTTGACCATCGGAATCTGCTTCGAACGCAACTAACGAACTTGATAGTCTACTATCACGACCGGCTCCTCCTTGTATGTCAGGTCTTCGTTCACTTCCACATTATCAGGCTGTAACATGTATAAAGGGTCTGAAATATACTTCCTCAGCATCGAGATATGAAACACTGGATGCACTTGAGATAAATTCGGAGGCAAAGCCAACTGATATGCAACCATGCCCACTCTCTTTAGAATCTCGAACAATCCAATATATCTCGGTGCTAATTTCTCTTTCTTACCAAACCTTATCACACCCTTCATTGGAGACACTTTTAGAAACACATAGTCTCCAACTTGAAACTCCACATCTCTACGTCTCGGGTCTATATGGCTCTTCTGTCTGCTAACTACGGTCTCTAACCTCCTAATCATAGAAATTTTCTCAACAGCATCCTGAATCATATCAGGTCTAGTTAATACTCTCTCTCCAATCTCATCCCAACTCATAGGGGATCTACACTTCCTTTCATACAAAGCCTTATATGGTGCCATCCCAATACTGTTATGGTAGCTGTTATTATATACAAACTCTATGAGTGGCAAATGATCATCGCAACTACCTCCAAGATCTAATACACATATCCTCAACATATCCTCAAGTGTTTGGATCGTCCTCTCAGACTGACCATCTGTCTAAGGGTGAAAAGCAGTACTGAAATCAAGCTTGGTTCCCATTGCTTCTTATAACTTCTGTAAAAATTGAGAGGTAAACACTGAACCTCTATTAGATATAATGGACACAAGTACTCCATGAAGACACACAATATGCTTAATATACAACTTCACCAACTTAGCTATAAAATAGGTGGCTTTAATAGGCAAGAAATAAGCAAACTTGGTCAACTTGTCCACAATCACCCATATGGAATTGTATCCATCCTTAGAACAAGGTAACCCAACCACAAAATCCATAACAATTCTCTCTCACTTCTACTCAGGAATAGGAAGAGACTAAAGCTTCCCAGAAGGCTTTTGATGTTCAACTTTTACCTACTGACATGTCAAGCACTTAGATATATAATCAGTTATGTCCTTCTTCAGTCCATCCCACCAATACAAGTCTCTGATGCTGTGGTACATCTTAATGACACTTGGATGTACGTTGTAGGCTATAGAATGTGCTTCCTCAAGGATTTCTTCTCTCAAATTATCCACATCAGGAACACACAACCTACCACTGATCCACAAAACACTTTCATCATCAAGAGTGAAATCAATGAACTTCTCTGCACGAATATTCTCTACTAGCTCTGCTAGAATAGGATCTCGACCTTAAGTTGCTTTAATCCTATCTCTCTGCACTAATCGGACTTTGAATTGAGCTAACAGTCCTCCTGATCTGCTAGTCTTCATCATCAGACCTTGATCCAATAATTGATGTAACTCTTGGATCAACGGTCTTCTCTCGACACTAATATAAGCAAGACTACCTGAGGACTTCCTATTCAAGTCATTTGCTACCACATTAGCCTTGCCCAAATGATAAAGAATCTCACAGTCATAATCCTTTAGGAGTTCTAACCATCTCCTCTACCTAAAGTTCATATATCTCTGCTGGAAAATGTACTTAAGGCTCTTATAATCAATGAAAATCTTATAAGTCACCTCGTACAGATAATGTCTCCATATCTTGAGAGCAAATATCATTGTAGCTATCTCTAGGTCATGAGTAGGATAATTCTGCTCATACTTCTTCAATTGCCTCGAAGCATATGTTATCACCTTGTCATTCTGCATCAATGACTTTAGTATTTTTAAATAATAAAACTTCCAAAATAAATTCTTTTACGTAAGAAAATATATTTAACGTAAAATAACAAATATTAATCACAAATAATAATAATATATAAATATTATTTAAAATATTATTAACACTATATATCTCAAAATATATTTTAGTAATTTAAAAATATAGGGTTATTACATATGCTTAATTGTTTATTTACTATATATTATGAGTCAAATAAAATTTTTATTTACTTGTAAAACACATTATTTTTTACTAGTGTATATATATATACATTACCAATGGAGGAGGGGAAGGTGGATCTCGAACCCACCATAGTGCCCCTCAACTTCCTGGCCATCAGGTCAAGCATGCAAGGGCCAATATCCTATAATTGAATACATAAAAAAATAATTTAAGTATAAAATCTATGGTTAACAAAAATAAATATACTATATTTTTATCACTCACATTCAATTAATGAGTGTATTAGTGTAAATCAAAAATTTCCTTGAAAGATTAAAAATAATTTAAGAATAAAATCTATGGTTAACAAAAATAAAATATACTATATCTTTATCACTCACGTTGAATTAATAAGTGTATTACATTCAGTATAAATCAAAATTTTACTTGAAAGATTAGGCTTCCGAGATTTGATTGATTGATTTTGTTCAGACTGCAGAAAAAATTTATACGTATTTGGTTAAATATAAAGGTTTACATCTCAAATTTGATATATTTTAACTTTTAAATTTAATATATTTTATTACTTTATATTCAACTTTTTATTTAATTTAAATATAACTTAAAAATTTCATACATACCTCAAAAGTTTTATATATATATATGGGACAATAAAATTAAAAAAAATCTTTACTTATAATTATTGAAATGACTTGATTTCTTAAATAATATAAATATATTATAATTATTGAAATGACTTGATTTCTTAAATAATATAAATATATTTTAAAATATACTGTGTTAATAAAATTTTAAATTTTATTTATATATTATTATTATTTATGTATATTATTCATTTATTTTATGCTAAATCTTTTATTTATGTAAATAATTATTTTGTGAGGTTTATTATTTAAAGTATTACAATCATTTTCATTGCTAATATTTTTAATAGTATTATTATTAATATTTTTATTGTTATTTATTATTACTAATATTATTGCATGTATGTGATATTATTATTATTTTTAAATATTATTTATTTATTTTATTCTAAAAATTTTATTTATGTAAAATAATTTATTTTGGGATTATTATTATTATTATTATTATTATTATTATTATGTATGTGTGTATCGTACATATATATATATATATATATATTTGTGGGGTAGTGTATATATATATACATAAACGATAATTCAATGTGCAGCATGAACCTGATAATCCACCTCCCTGGAGAATCTCAAATCACTCCACCCCCACTAGCTCTTCTACATAGCTCTTTGCTACGCCCATTTGTATTCAACTTTATCCACCCTTGCTGTGGAGGCTCCCAATGTATAATCTACATACGCACGTGAATAAAGCTGATTACCCGTGCGAGCTAGCATAACACATTTGACTTCCTCATAATGTTGTAGAACCTATTGAATTTGGGAATGGATAGGGACTCGAGCTCCTTTGAAGATAATGTTACAGCGCCACTTCCAAAGCCACCACAAAATAATTGCAAACTTTAAACTCTATTTCAAAAAGCGACTATCATTGCTTTTAACTGAAAGATTCGTCCAAATCCACTCATCAAAAGGAGTTATCCAGAACTCGTAGATGTTTATCAAAGGCAAAAGGATGTTCCAAACTGCAAATGCCTAAGGATAATCCATGAAGATATATAGCAGAGTTTCATCTCTGCCAACGCACTAGGAACAAATAGTATCAGAGGTAAAACCTCTTCTGACTCGCTCCACATTGCTCATAATCCTACCATGCTTAACCATCCAAATAAAAGAGAAATTGAGTATTTTGAGAGCAAAGACTCTTTTACTTCTCATCTTTGTCTTATTTGCTAATATTACATTTGTAATGAAATACTTAATATTTAAATATATAAGTATTTCTTTGGTTATACTAAATTGGTTTTTATTTTTTATTTTTCTTTAAATATATGAAGAATAAATATTGTTTTTTACTTCTCCTCTCTATTCCTATTTACTAATATGATGTTTTTAATAAAATGTTTTAAATTTTTTTTATAAATATAAAAATATTACTATGAAATATTGTACATTTTATTAAAAATGTTAAATATTTATATAAAAAGGAAGAGGAGTAAAAAGGAATTTCAATAGTAAACGTTTAATTTCTTATATTTTAATTTTATTTAGCTAACTTAAAATGAACCATTCAAGTATGTGTATGTGCATATAATAACAATAATAACAACAAATTTTAGTTTAATTTAATTTTTTTATTTAATTATTTTAAATTATAATTTAATTTATAAAAATAGTAATTAAATAAACTAATTTTTTTAAAAATATAACAATAATAAAAAAATTAAGATATTTTTCTTAAAAATATACTTTTAATAAAAAAAATTAAAGATAGTTTTATTTATTGATTGAAAATTTTTTTAAATCTTTTGATAGAAAACTAATTTTAGAGATCATTTTGTAATTTTTTTAAATGTTAGATTTTTTTAAAGAGTCTAAATATCCTGATTCAAAAACATTATGTTTGTGTTTAAGCCAAAAAAAACTTTTGAGAGCCTATTTAAAACTTTGAACCAAAAATGAAGGACTTAAATGCACATTTTCCCTACTATGAATAATTTATAAAAGAAACATTTATAATTTTTTTAGTATATTCATATAAATGGAATTAGAACTGTAAGATTACTAATTATTTAATTATAGTAATTGATACATTTTACAGGTACTATTACACAAAAAAACCAATGATTGTGTTTAAATAAAAACTAATATAATGGTTCTAATTTTATTTGTATAAATTTAAATGTTTGTACCTAGCAAGTAGATTTGGCCATGATTCAAGAACTGGCTTTTCATAGTTCCAAGGTCATTGAAACTTGACCGGAATCGGCAACAGGGTCAATTCAAGACTGGTTCAAGGACCGGTCGAATCCGGTTTCAGTTCAAACCGATCAGTTCTAGTTTTAAATCGATTCAATTTGATATAATTTTTTTTACGGCTTAAAGTTGAAATAAAACTTTATTATGATATTTTAATAAGTTATTTTTTATTTAAAAATAAAATATAAAAATAACAAATTATATTTTACTTTGACTAGTTAACTTAAAATAAATTAACTAGTTAATTTTAAATAAAAAAAATTCAAAAAAATAGAAATAAAATTATTTTATGTTAGTTTTTATGTACTATTGGTTGAAATAAAAAATTTTACAATATATATATATATAACAAAATTTAAAATATATATACATAACTTGAAAATATTTATATTATATATATATTTTTAAAAAAAATTAAAAGGTTTGAAGTAAAAATTAAATTACAAAAATAAATTAAAAATTATAACTGACTGTGACGTGAAATTAAAAAATTAAAAGAAAATTAAATGAATATATATATATATATATTCTATCTAGGTAGGAACCAGCTTTGAACCGGTCCTTCCACAGTTTAAGGCTGGTTCAGTCCTGGTTCCAGATTTGATCGATTATAGTCTTGTTTTGATCGAGCTAATTTTAGTTATGATTCAAGGTCTAAACCGGCCCATGGCCAGGTATACTAGTGTCACGACCCAAAACAGGGGCCATGACCGGCGCTAGGGAACGAGAATTCTTTCGAATCCGGAACCCGTAGCAAGCCTAAAAAAAATAAAGCATGCCATAATAACAGTAACAGTATAATATGCAGCGGAAAATAAAAAAATCATTGATATCATAATATCATTTTCATCACTGGATTTAATCAAAATCCCATCTCATCACATATATATAATCTTTAATACAAATCTGGTTTCAACATAATACATCTCTTTAAAATAAAATACATGAAATCCAATACTTTATTTCACAACTACTGCAGTGTCTAGATAAAATAAATAAGACTCAAGTAGACAATTTACATAAAGAAGCCGGGGCGGAAGAAATCCGGCATATCGACCTGCTACTGAGGTCTGAGGAAGTTGACTCTCCTGAAAAATAGTCAACGGAGGGGAGTCAGACCTCACTGAGTGAATTACTATAATATATATACATACACACTAAGTGATAATGCATACAGTCAACAGTATATATGTAATATGTATATATACAGGCAAATTCATACAGATGCAGAAAATCATTTTATATGTTTTATTGAAAATCATCTTTTATGAAAGATCACATAGAACCCTAGAATATCGCAACCTCAGAAATAGTGTTAAACAACACTCTGGCCACACAGGCTCACTTATTCCAAATATATCCACTTAATCCATTTGGACAATAGACTGGCCCCGAGACACTAAGTCAACCGAGCTCTAGCAGTCTAACTGCCAGTGTGATTGGCCCCGAGACACTTGGTCAACCGAGCTCCAGCAATCACACCTCCAAACCATATCTCACACATCAATAATCATAATCAATCAATATCCACAAATAAGTTAGTAATATAGCCTAAAGCTATAGGCGTACCGGTACGTACTCGGTCCTAGTGCTGCCCACTAGGTAGCACGTTCTATAGATATCCTTCATCATTAATAATGTAAAACATTCATTCACAAAAATAGATGATGCATGAATGTAAATGAAATAATAATATAAACCATATATATACCGGAAATATACCAAAAGTAAACCAGGTATATTTCAAGTATATATATGTCAAATGAATCCCATCAAATTATAACTTAAGCTGGAAATATATTTAAAAACATTTTAAATATATTTTATTCACAAAACATGCATATAATTTATTATATACCAAAAATAAACCAAAAATATACTTAATGTAAACTTAAGAAATAATCAAATTATTTATGCATATTTAATCAACATAAAACATGCATTTCTAAATCATGCATCCTAAGCATATATATATATAATATAGTAACTCACCTAATGCGCTCCACGAGACAGGTCCGACGGGCCTGGTCCACTAGCCCTCGGTCTCGGCGCAACTAAACAAGCAATAAATAATCGACATTAGAATAAACCTAACAGAAATCCTAGAATTCAATCTAGAGTATTTAACACAGAATCAGAAATTAGGGTTCGACTGGATATCACGTTTTACGAGAATTTTATCGAAAATTCGGCAGAACCTCCCCTGTAAAACGGACATCTCTCTACTCAAAAGAGTAGAGCCGACCCTGCAAAGAAAATACACTTCGAAAAATGAGCTCGACACAATCAAAATCCCACGGTCGGACTCCAAACTACAGTCCACCGATCGGGGTCCACAAACACAGAATGATTCTAGATATACCAAAAATATCCTTAAATCACAGAAATACATTTTATTGGTAAAAATTACACAATTGACCTTGAAACACTATAAAAACCGATTAAACTCATTTTATTAGTAAAACCGTATATTATATATATAATTGAAAATAATTCACGAAAAATAGTTTTAATTAGTTAAAAATACTAAATAATTTATAGAAATCATTTTTATACCTTAAATAAATATTAAAACCAATTAAATTACATTTTTAGACAATTTAGGGTAAAATTACCAAAATACCCCTATATATATAAATATACTTAAATTACTTCAAAAATTCACCAAAAATCATACAATTATCCAAAATTAATTTTCTCAACATATTTATCAATAATATCAATATTTAAACTCAATTAACCAATTAAATTCAAATTAAAACACATTTAACCTAATTTCTCAAAATCACATAAAATTCAATAATTCAAAATAAATACTTGGAAATTCATAAAAATTCCAAATAAATTCCTATAATTCATTTCAACACCTAATTCAACCATAAACTCCAATTTCATAATTTAAATAATTAATTTCCGAAAATTAGAAAATAATATTAAAATATTCAAAAATACCCAAAAATCCAAACAATCTCCAAAAATTCTACAAAAATTCATACATGAAGATTAAGCTACTAGGAACAACATTTGTGAAGGAAGTTTCCATGAATCATCCAATTCGAAGCTCAAAAAAAATGAAAACCCTAATGTGACCTAATTGAGTTTTAGCTCAAACCTCAAAATCCACTTGATTTCAGGCCAAAAGGAGCTTAGAATTGGAATCACCGGAGCTCAAGGAGTCGATGAAGACCGGCGGTGCACGAAATGGTGGCCGGAATCGCAAGGTATGAAGAAATGGAGCTTCGGCCGGAAATGGAGGAGAAAGGGCTTGCCGGCGCCGGGGAAGGGAGCTGGGGGCGGCGGAGTGGCTGGCTGAGGAAGGTGGAGCTCCTGGCGGCACATTGACGGCCGAAAATCGGAAGTTGCAGCGGTGAGGAGTGAGGTGGGTGGTCGGGCGCGCGGGAGAGAAGGGAAGAAGAAGAAGAAGAAGAAAAAGAAAAAGAAAGAAAAGAAAAGAAAGAAAAAGAAAAGAAAAAGAAAAAGAAAAGAGAAAAAGAAAAAAAGAAAAAGAAAAATAAAATAAAATAAAATAATTAAATATTAATAAAGTAATAATAAAATAATTTAATAATAAATAAAATAATTAAATAACAATAAATAAATAA
The DNA here is from genome assembly GCA_947683625.1 of Mallotus nudiflorus. Taxonomy (NCBI): domain Eukaryota; kingdom Viridiplantae; phylum Streptophyta; class Magnoliopsida; order Malpighiales; family Euphorbiaceae; genus Mallotus; species Mallotus nudiflorus. The sequence continues at coordinate 24,987 of CANTUR010000702.1, forward strand.
ATAAATAATAAAATATTAGGGTTATATATATTAAACCCTAATTAAATAAATATTCACACACGGCTTTATTTAATAATTTAAAAATACGCATGAGTTCATGCAAGTCCGTAAATACATTTAAAATAATTAATAATAAATTGTTTACGTGAAAATTTCCCCGAAAATGCAAGTCCCGGGAAAATTTTACGTAAAACACTGAAAATAATACACCGTAATTAAAATAGGTTTAAAATACATATTAACTCGTAAAAATATCATATAATGTACAGAAATTATTAACACTGCATATCCCGGTACAGTGTAAAAATATTTAAAAAAAACACGGGATATTACAACTAGCAAGAGCCTCAAGCATATAAAAAATGATTATTATTTAAGGGAAATGGTGCATTTTTACCCTTAATATTTATATTGAGTAGCAGATTTATCCTTAAAAATTTTTTTGAGTGTTTAAGTAAAAAAATTTGAAAAATAAAGATTTTAATGCCCCTCACTTAATTGAAACTTTATTATCGATTTCTTTCTTGTATTTAGTTGTAGTTTTAATACAGAAATATCAATTGATAACTTGTTTTTGAAACTCTTAAGCTTGAGATCCTGCAAATGACGAACAAAAGGCAACGTGAGAGGTAGGGAGGATTCCTACAAACACTTTGATATCTAAGTTAGAAAATAGAGAAAGGATCTAGAGAGAGAAAGCAAGAATAATTAGAATATGAGAGAATAGGATGATTGAGAATGAGGGATCTGAGGTCCTATTTATTGTGATACTTAGACCTGAAAAGAGTAGGATTCCTCTTGGGATAGGAATCCTAAACCAAATAAAAGAGTATTCCTTCTTCGTCTAGGAGTCTTTTTGAGGCAGGATCCTTTCTTTAAATGAATTTAATTGCCTTCCTTTTCTGAGTAACCTGTTCACGAAATAAAGTTCTTTAATTAAACAGGAATATATTCATATACAGTATCAAGAGTCCCCCTCGCGGGTATGTCCAAATATTTATGTCCGACGTATTCGAGTTTAGAAATGATAGAACATTCATGCTGTTTTATAGAGAGAAAGTGCTTCATTTTGATATGGAAGGATGAGCTGAGGTGGTCAGCCTCAGTCATAGGAAAAAGATAAAGCTCAGTACTGAGTCTTGAAACCATCACATCATGGAAATGCCATATGGACCTTGGAGTGCACAAAATCTGCAAAAAGGAATATATAATGGATTAATTCGTCAGTGCAAAGGCAGCGTGACGGAACTAGTTGTCATTGGAGTTTTGACGGTGCATTAAAAGCGCAGCTCGAATACCGAACCTTAGTACTATAGAAGTGTAATATCCCGAGTTTTTAAATATTTTTATACTGCATCGAGAAATGCAGTGTTAATAATTTTGTATATAATTATGATATTTTTATGAGTTTGTTATTTGTTTAAAACTAATTTTAATTGTTTTATATTATTTTAAGTACTTTACGTAAAATTTGCCCGGAAATTTTAATTTCGGGAAAATTAACACGTAAATAATTTAATACGAATTATTTTGACTAGTTTTGTGAATTTGCATGAAGTCATATATATTTTTAAAGTGCTAAAATAAAGTGTATATATGTGTATATATATATATTTAAATTAAACTAGAGTTTAATTAATTACGCTAATTTTTATTATTTAGTTTTAATATTAACTAAATATTTTTAAGTGTATAAATTATTAAATATATTAAATTATGTGTGTGGTGTATATTTATTGATGTGTGAAAGTTTGTATTATTATAATATATGATTTGGATATATATATATATATATATATATATATATATATACATACATATTTATTTAACAAAAAAATAAAGTTAACATTATTTACAGTTTTGCCATTGAAGCTTCCTCTCCCTCCCGATCGTCTTCCTTGCAAATCCGGTCACTGTCACGCCGTTTTCTTCCCGTCGGTGTGCCTCCTGGCGTGCCACCTTCGTCCCTAGCCAGCTCTGCCGCCTTCTCTTCCTTCTCCGGCGTCATTCGAAGCTTGTTTTGGTTGGAAGACCGAAACTTGAAGCCACCGTCGATCACAGCAATTTCGGCCATCGTTCTCGATATTGCTGGCCTCTATCTTCTCCTTGAGCTCCGGTGAGTGTGATTCCAAGCTTTGTTTCACTTAAAATAGTCTTTGTGTAATATCCCGTGTTTTTAAATATTTTAATACTGCATCGGGATATGCAGTGTTAATAATTTTTGTATATATATTATGATATTTTTACGAGTTGATATGTACTTAAAACCTATTTTAATTATTATGTATTATTTTAAGTGCTTTACGTAAAATTTTCCCGAAACTTTTATTTTCGAGGAAATTTTCACGTAAATACTTTACTATTAATTATTTTAAATAGATTTACGGACTTACATGAACTCATACATATTTTTAAATTACTAAATAAAGCCTATGTGTGTATATATTTATTTAATTAGGGTTTAATTTATTACCCTAATATGTTATTATTTGTTTATTAATTTTATTGTTATTTAATTATTATTTATTATTAAATTTTAAATTATTATAATAAGTGTGTGGTGTGTGATTTTTTCCGAATATTTTATTAAAATTATTTTTTTTCTTTTTCTTTTTTCTTTTTTTTCTTTTTCTTTTTCTTTCTTTTTCTTTTTCTTTTCTTTTCTTTTCCTTTTCTTTTCTTCTTCTCCTTTCTTCTTCCCGAGCCCGTCCCTTCTCCCCCTCCCGCTGCAACTTCCGACCACCTACCATCGGTGTGCCTCTAGTAGCTCCGTCGCCCCTAGCTTCCTTCCCCGGTGCCGACTAGCTCCAATTTTACCATTTTGACCGAAACTTCCCTCCTCACCGTTCACCAACTTTTCGGCCACATTTTTTGACACCGCTGGTATCTTTCTTCTCCTTGAGCTCCGGTGAGTGTGATTCTAGCTTTGGTTTGAGCTGAAATGGTCTTGATTTGCTTAGGTTTTGAATTTTCGAATTCGGCCATTTTAGGGTTTTTGATTTTTTTGAGCTTCGAATTGTTTTATTCAAGGAAAATCCCTTCACAAATGTTGTTCCCCTTAGCTTAATCTACATGTATGTGGAATTTTTGGGAATTATTTTGATTTTTGGGTATTTTTGAATATTTTAATATTATTTTCTAATTTTCGGAAATTAATTAAATAAATTATGAAATTGTGTTTTATGATAAATATAGGTGTTTAAATGAATTATAGGAATTTATTTGGAATTTTTATGAATTTCTAAGTATTTATTTTGAATTATTTGAGTTTATGTAATTTTGGAAAAATAGGGTTAATTATGTTTTTAATTGAATTTAATTAGTGAATTGAGTTTAATTATTGATATTATTGATAAATATGTTGAGAAAATTAATTTTGGATAATTATACTATTTTTGGTGAATTTTTGAAGTAATTATAGTATATTTATATATATAAGGGCATTTTGGTAATTTTACACAAAATTGGCTAAAAATGTAATTTAATTGGTTTTAATAGTTATTTAAGGTATAAAAATGATTTCTACAAATTATTTAGTATTTTTAATTAATTAAAACTATTTTTCGTGAATTATTTTTAATTATATATATAATATACGGTTTTTCTAATAAAATGAGTTTTTATCGGTTTTTACTGTGTTTAAAGGTTAATTATGTAAATTCTACCTATAAAATGTATTTCTATGTTATAAGGGTATTTTTGGTATTTCTGAAATTATTCTGTGTTTGTGGACCCCGGTCGGTAGACTGTAGTTTGGAGTCCGACCGAGGGGTTATGAATGAGTGGTTGAGCTTATTTTTCGAAGTGTGTTTCTTTACAGGGTCGGCTCTACTCTTTGAGTAGAGAGATGTCCGTTTTACAGGGGAGGTTCTACCAAATTTTTGGTAGAATTCTCGTAAAACGTGATATCCGGTCGAACCCTAATTTTGATTCCGTGTTTAATATTCTAGATCAAATACTAGGATTTTCTGTTAGGGTTATTCTGATGTCTGTTATTATTGTTTGTTTAGTTACACCGAGACCGAGGCCTAGTGGACCAGGCCCATCGGATCCATCTCGTGGAGCGCACTAAGTGTGAGTTGTTATTTTATATATATATGCTTAGGATGCATGATTTAGAAATGCATGTTTTATTTTGATTAAATATGCATAAATAATTTGATTATTACTTAAGTTTATATTTAGTTTATTGTTGGTTTTTTTTTTTTGTATATATTAAATTATATGCATGTTTTGTTAATAAATTATATTTAAAATGTTTTTAAATATATTTCTAGCTTAATTTATAATTTGATTGGATTCATTTGACGTATATATACTCGAAATATACCTAGTTTACTTTTGGTATATTTTCGGTATATATATGGTTTATATTGTTATTTTATTTAAATTCATGCATCATTTATTTGTGAATGGATGTTTTATATTTATTGATGAAGGATATCAATAGAACGTGCTACCTAGTGGGCAGCATTAGGACCGAGTACGTACCGGTATGCCTATAGTGTTTAGGCTATATTACTAACCATTTGTAAATCTTGATGGGATATGATTATTTGATGTGTGAGATATGGTTTATGGGTGTGATTGCTGGAGCTCGGTTGACCAAGTGTCTCGGGGCCAATCACACTGGCAGTTAGATTGCTGGAGCTCAGTTGACTTAGTGTCTTGAGGCCAGTCTACTGTCTAAATGGAATAAATGGATATATTTGGATTAAGTGAGCCTGTATGGCTAGAGTGTTGTCTAACACTGTTTGAGGTTTCGATATCATAAGGGTTCTATTTGATCCTTCATAAACGATGATTTTCAATGAAATATATATAAAAATGATTTTCTGCATCTGTGTGAATTTGCCTATATATATACATATTATATATATATACTGTTGACTGTATGCATTGTCATTTAGTATACATGTATATATATTATAGTAATTCACTCAGTGAGGTCTGACTCCCCTCCGTTTACTAATTTTTCAGGAGAGTCATCTTCTTCAGACCTCAGTAGCAGGCCTGTACGTCGAATTTCTTCCGCCCCGGCTTCTTTAAGTAAACTGCTTATCTGAGTCTTGAGTTTATTGTATCTAGACACTGCAATAGTCATTAAATATTTAAAGAGATGTTGTATTATATATTTGAATTGGATTTGTATCAAAAGATATATATATATGAAATGATGAGGATTGATTTAAATCCAGTTGGTGCATATGCTATTATTATATTTATGATTTTTATTTCCGCTGCATTATATATTATTATTATTATTGCATGTTTTATTTTATTTTTAGGCTTTCTACGGGTTCCGGATTCGAAAGAATTCCCGTTCCCTAGCGCCGGTCATGGCCCCTGTTTTGGGTCGTGACACAGTTGGTATCAAAGCGGAGTTTGTGTCAGGGCTTAGTTATATGAGTCGTGGCCCTAGTTTTAATGTTGTGTTTTCTGTTGAACTACTGCAGTGAATTAGGTTCGAGTATGTCTTGATAAGTATTCCTTGCGTTAGTTTTCTGCGTTATTCCTCCGTTGTCTATTTTGTCTGAATCGTTCTGTTGTGTTTTCAGAATGAGGAGGCGAGCGCGTGTCGCTCCACCGGTCATTGAGGCCGAGGATGATATGTCTTTTCAGGATGAGGTTTTACCTCCTGAGCAGCCAGTTAGACGTAGAGGTCGTGGCAGAGGTAGACCTCGAAGAGCGGCAGGTCGCCGTAGGCAGAGAGAGTTACAGGACGAGGAGCCTGTAGAGCCTGAGTTTGATGTTCCTGTTCCTCCAGTCGTTCAGCCTGTTCAGCCTGCCTATCAGCAGGGTATGTCTGACCCTGAGGCAACTTTATTCTATGCCCGAGTTGGCAGGATTGCTTTTGACGGTACTTCTGATCCGTTAGATTTTCTGCATGTGATTGAGACTAGGACTCGGACTGCTCACACCGAGTATCAGCGGATCATGATCATCGAGTTGTCTATCGAGGGACCAGCCTTAGATTGGTTCATTCAGATGATCCAGCCTTATATGATGATGATGACTTGGGCTCAATTTCGAGAGCGATTTATGAGGAGATTCTGTCCAGAGCCGCTTCGTTTGAGTTATCGTCTTCAATTGACCAGTATTTCTCATGGAGATCGATCTATAGAGGAGTACACTCGAGAGTTTCTTCGGCTGGGTAGATATGCAGAGGATTTGATACGAGATCAGTATTTTGCAGTCACTACCTACGTTACTGGTTTGGGTTCTGCTTTTGCTGGTATGCCTACAGTGGGCCTTACTCTGGAGTCTGTGATTGAGTTAGCCAAGGAGATCGAGCTAAGGCTAGTTAGGCAGGGAGCGATGCATGATTATTACCAACTGGGAGTTCAGTCGAGTGGATTGCAGGCTACTCCGTATTCGAGTTTTCATGTTGGTTCGAGTAGTCAGCAGCGAGGTCAGACTCAGCAGAGTCAGAGACAGCAGCAGCGAGTGCATCGGAGCAGTAGACATGGCCGTGGACGTCAACGTAGATCATTCAGATTTGGGTTAGGTGCTTCGAGCAGCAGCAGTGGTCGTAGTTCTGGATCAACTGCCAATGTTTGCCAGACTTGTGGTAGAGTCCATCAGGGACCGTGTTATCTGACACCACTGACATGCTTCAGATGCGGGCAGATAGGGCATTTTGCCAGATCGTGTCCTTACTCGGGGTATCAGCAGCCGCAAATTTTACGATTCCCACAGCAATCAATTGATAGTGCTGCACCCGTGCCATTTCAGTTACCATCAGCCCAGCATCAGAGTTCCACTCAGCTTGTTCCACAGCAGAGTCATGGTAGAGGTACTAGAGGAGGTGCCAGAGGTGTTGGCCAGGCTTCTACCAGTCAGTAGGGAGGTCGAGGTCAGGCCAGAGTTTTTCATCTCACTCAGCAGGATGCTCAGGCATCCAATGTAGTCATGGCAGGTATTGTTTCTGTCTGTTACCTGGATGCTTGGGTTTTGTTTGATCCGGGTGCCACGCATTCATTTGTTTCTCCTATTTTTGCTTCTAAATCTTGTTGGCAAGCTTCGAGGATGGCTTTTCCTTTATCTGTTGCCACTCCTCTGAGCGATTCCTTGGATACCGATATTGTTCTTTCTGGTTGTCCAATTCTCGTGGGAGATAGAGAATTACCCGCTGATTTGATTCTGTTGGATGTGATGGAGTTTGATGTTATTCTGGGAATGGATTGGTTATCTCAGCACTATGCCGTGGTAGATTACAGGAATAAAGAGGTGACTTTCATAATTCCTGGTGAAGAAGAGTTTAAGTTTGTGGGTGATAGGAGTTCATCACCTCAGAATCTTATTTCTGCTATTACGGCTAGGAAGTTGTTGAAGAAAGGTTGTCAGGGATATTTGGCATTGGTCAGGGATACGTCAGTGGAGAAGTTATCACTCACAGATGTTCCTATTGCTTGTGAGTTTCCTGATGTTTTTCTCGAGGAGTTGCCAAGTTTACCACCTCACAGAGAGATTGAATTCTGTGTAGATGTGGTTCCAGGTACTACTCCTATATCTATGCCACCCTACAGAATGGCTCCTGCAGAGTTGAAAGAGTTGAAGGAGTAGTTTCAAGAGTTATTGGATAAGGGTTTTATCAGACCTAGTGTTTCTCCTTGGGGTGCACCAGTCCTGTTTGTGAAGAAGAAGGATGGTACCCTGAGACTGTGCATTGACTACAGAGAGCTGAATAAGGTAACAGTGAAGAACAAGTATCCTCTCCCAAGGATAGATGACTTGTTTGACCAGCTACAGGGTACACAGTTCTTTTCTAAGATTGATCTAAGGTCGGGTTATCATCAGCTGCGGATTAGTGAAGCTGATACTCCTAAGACGGCATTCCGCACTAGATATGGCCATTATGAGTTTTTGGTGATGTCTTTTGGTTTGACTAATGCACCATCAACTTTTATGGACCTGATGAACAGGGTATTCAGACCGTATGTGGATCAGTTTGTGGTAGTCTTCATTGATGATATACTGGTTTATTCAAGGAGTATGAAGGAGCATGTATATCACTTGAGGATTATACTGTAGACACTGAGAGATCATTAGCTTTATGCTAAATTCTCGAAGTGTGATTTTTGGATGGAGAGTGTTTCTTTTCTTGGACACGTGGTGTCTAAAGAAGGTATCCAGGTTGATCCACAGAAGATTGAAGCAGTGTCTGAGTGGCCTAGACCGACTTCTGTTACTGAGATTCAAAGTTTTTTGGGTTTAGCCGGGTATTATAGGCGGTTTGTGCAAGATTTTTCCAGAATTGCATCCCCTATGACTTGCTTGACTCAGAAGAATGTTAGGTTCGAGTGGTCATAAGCTTATGAGAATAGTTTTCAATTGTTGAAGGAGAAGTTGGCCACAGCGCCAGTGCTAGCTTTGCCTAATAGTGTGGATAAGTTCACAGTTTATTGTGATGCCTCTAGAATTGGTCTTGGTTGTGTGTTGATGCAGAATGGAAGGGTGATAGCCTATGCTTCGAGGCAGTTGAAGAAGCATGAGCAGAACTATCCCACACATGACCTAGAGATGGCTGTAGTGATCTTTGCTTTGAAGATTTGGAGACATTATTTGTACCGGGTGACTTGTGAGATATTTACTGATCATAAGAGCCTTAAGTACATTTTCTAGCAGAGAGATCTAAATGGTTGGAGTTGTTGAAGGATTATGACTGTGAGATTCTATATCATCCGGGTAAAGCTAATGTGGTAGTAGATGCCTTGAGTAGAAAGTCCTCAGGCAGTCTTGCTCACATCAGTGTTGAGAGGAGATCGTTAATCCAGGAGTTGCATCTATTAGTGGATCAAGGTCTGATGATGAAGATCAGTAGATCAGGTGGACTGCTAGCTCAGTTTAAAGTGTGATCTGTACTGAGGGATAGAATTAAAGCAGCTCAGAGTCGAGATCCTATTCTTAAAGAGCTTGCAGAGAATGTCAGAGCAGGGAAGTTCACTGATTTCACACTTGATGATGATGGTGTGTTGTGGATCAGTGGTAGATTGTGTGTTCCTGATATGGATGATTTGAGAGAAGAGATCCTAGAGGAAGCACATTCTACAGCCTACAGCGTTCATCCAGGTGTTACAAAGATGTACCACAGTATCAGAGACTTATACTGGTGGGACAGATTAAAGAAAGATGTCGCTGATTATGTTGCTAAGTGTCTGACGTGTCAGCAAGTGAAAGCTGAACATCAGAAGCCTTCTGGGAAGCTTCAGCCTCTTCCTATTCCTGAGTGGAAGTGGGAAAGGATAGCTATGGATTTTGCGATCGGTTTACCTCATTCTAAGGATGGATACGATTCCATCTGGGTGATTGTAGACAGGTTGACGAAGTCTGCACATTTCTTACCTGTGAAAGCCACTTATTCTGTAGCTAGATTGGCGAAGCTATATATGAAGCATATTGTGTGCCTTCATGGAGTACCTGTGTCCATTGTATCAGATAGAGGTTCAGTGTTTACTTCTCATTTTTGGCTGAAGTTACAAGAAGCGATGGGCACTAGGTTGGATTTCAGTACTACTTTTCATCCTTAGACAGATGGTCAGTCTGAGAGGACGATCCATACACTAGAAGATATGTTGAGGATGTGTGTCTTGGATTTGGGAGGTAGCTGGGATGATCATTTGCCACTCGTAGAGTTTGCATATAATAACAGCTACCATAGCAGTATTGGCATGGCACCGTATGAGGCGTTGTATGGAAGGAAGTGTATATCCGCTTTGAGTTAAGATGAGATTGGTGAGAGAGCTTTGACTGGACCTGAGATGGTTCAGGATGCTACAGAGAAAGTCATCGTGATTAAGCATAAATTAGAGACCGCAATTAGCAGGCAGAAGAGTTATGCGGATCCTAGGCGCAGAGATGTGGAGTTTCAGGTCAGAGATTTTATTTTTCTGAAGGTATCTCCGATGAAGGGTGTGATGAGATTTGGTAGGAAGGGTAAGTTAGCACCGAGATATATTGGACCGTTTGAGATTCTGGAAAGAGTTGGCACTGTTGCATATCAGTTGGATTTACCTCCGAGTATGTTACAGGTGCATCCAGTATTTCATATCTCGATGTTGAGGAAGTGTATCTCAGACCCTTCACATGTGTTGCAGCCCGACAGTGTAGAAGTGAGTGAAGATTTGACGTTTGTGGAAGAACCTGTGGCGATTGTTGATTATCAAGTTCGATAGTTGCGTTCGAAGCAGATTCCGATGGTCAAGGTTCTGTGGCATAGCGACAGAGTTGAAGAGCATACGTGGAAGACTGAAGCTGAGATGCGATCTTCTTACCCGTATCTCTTTCCTTCTTGATCCTGTTTTCTGGAATTCGAGGACGAATTCTTGTAAGGGGGGAAGACTGTAATATCCCGTATTTTTAAATATTTTAATACTGCATCGGGATATGCAGTGTTAATAATTTTTGTATATATATTATGATATTTTTACGAGTTGATATGTATTTAAAATCTATTTTAATTATTGTGTATTATTTTAAGTGCTTTATGTAAAATTTTCCCGAGACTTTCATTTTCGAGGAAATTTTCACGTAAATAATTTACTATTAATTATTTTAAATAGATTTACGGACTTGCATGAACTCATACATATTTTTAAATTACTAAATAAAGCCTATGTGTGTATATATTTATTTAATTAGAGTTTAATTTATTACCCTAATATGTTATTATTTGTTTATTAATTTTATTGTTATTTAATTATTATTTATTATTAAATTTTAAATTATTATAATAAGTGTGTGGTGTGTGATTTTTCCTGAATATTTTATTAAAATTATTTTTTTCTTTTTCTTTTTTCTTTTCTTCTTTTTCTTTTTCTTTTTCTTTTTCTTTCTTTTTCTTTTTCTTTTTCTTTTCCTTTTCTTTTCTTCTTCTCCTTTCTTCTTCCCGAGCCCGTCCCTTCTCCCCCTCCCGCTGCAACTTCCGACCACCTACCATCGGTGTGCCGCCAGCAGCTCCACCCTCCCCAGCCAGCTGCTCCGCCGCCCCTAGCTTCTTTCCCCGGCGTCGGCTAGCTCCAATTTTACCATTTTGGCTGAAACTTCCCTCCTCATCGTTCACTAACTTTTTGGCCATCATTTTCGACACTGCTAGTCTCTTTCTTCTCCTTGAGCTCCGGTGAGTGTGATTCTAGCTTTGGTTTGAGCTGAAATGGTCTTGATTTGCTCAGGTTTCAAATTTTCGAATTCGGCTATTTTATGGTTTTTGATTTTTTTGAGCTTCGAATTGTTTGATTCATGGAAAATCCCTTCATAAATGTTGTTCCCCTTAGCTTAATCTACATGTATGAGTTTTTGTGGAATTTTTGGGAATTATTTTGATTTTTGGGTATTTTTGAATATTTTAATATTATTTTCTAATTTTCGGAAATAAATTAAATAAATTATGAAATTGTGTTTTATGATAAATATAGGTGCTGAAATGAATTATAGGAATTTATTTGGAATTTTTATGAATTTCTAAGTATTTATTTTAAATTATTTGAGTTTATGTAATTTTGAAAAAATAGGGTTAATTATGTTTTTAATTGAATTTAATTAGTGAATTGAGTTTAATTATTGAAATTATTGATAAATATGTTGAGAAAATTAATTTTGGATAATTATACTATTTTTGGTGAATTTTTGAAGTAATTATAGTATATTTATATATATAAGGGCATTTTGGTAATTTTACACAAAATTGGCTAAAAATGTAATTTAATTGGTTTTAATAGTTATTTAAGGTATAAAAATGATTTCTACAAATTATTTAGTATTTTTAATTAATTAAAACTATTTTTCGTGAATTATTTTCAATTATATATATAATATACGGTTTTTCTAATAAAATGAGTTTTTATCTGTTTTTACTGTGTTTAAAGGTTAATTATGTAAATTCTACCTATAAAATGTATTTCTATGTTATAAGGGTATTTTTGGTATTTTTGAAATTGTTCTGTGTTTGTGGACCTCGATCGGTAGACTGTAGTTTGGAGTCCGACCGAGGGGTTGTGAATGAGTGGTTGAGCTTGTTTTTCGAAGTGTGTTTCTTTGCAGGGTCGGCTCTACTCTTTGAGTAGAGAGATGTCCATTTTACAGGGGAGGTTCTGTCGAATTTTTGATAGAATTCTCGTAAAACGTGATATCCGGTCGAATCCTAATTTCGATTCCGTGTTTAATATTCTAGATCAAATTCTAGGATTTTCTGTTAGGGTTATTCTGATGTCTGTTATTATTGTTTGTTTAGTTACGCCGAGACCGAGGCCTAGTGGACCAGGCCCGTCGGATCCATCTCGTGGAGCGCACTAAGTGTGAGTTGCTATTTTATATATATATGCTTAGGATGCATGATTTAAAAATGCATGTTTTATTTTGATTAAATATGCATAAATAATTTGATTATTACTTAAGTTTATATTTAGTTTATTGTTGGTTTTTTTTTTGTATATATTAAATTATATGCATGTTTTGTTAATAAATTATATTTAAAATATTTTTAAATATATTTCTAGCTTAATTTATAATTTGATTGGATTCATTTGACGTATATATACTCGAAATATACCTGGTTTACTTTTGGTATATTTTCGGTATATATATGGTTTATATTGTTATTTTATTTAAATTCATGCGTCATTTATTTGTGAATGGATGTTTTATATTTATTGATGAAGGATATCAATAGAACGTGCTACCTAGTGGGCAGCACTAGGATCGAGTACGTATCGGTACGCCTATAGTATTTAGGCTATATTACTAACCATTTGTGAATATTTATGGGATATGATTATTTGATGTGTGAGATATGGTTTATGGGTGTGATTGCTGGAGCTCGATTGATCAAGTGTCTCGGGGCCAATCACACTGGCAGTTAGACTGTTGGAGCTCGGTTGACTTAGTGTCTCGGGGCCAGTCTATTGTCTAAATGGAATAAGTGGATATATTTGGATTAAGTGAGCCTGTATGGCTAGAGTATTGTCTAACACTGTTTGAGGTTTCGATATCATAGGGTTCTATTTGATCCTTCATAAACGATGATTTTCAATGAAATATATATAAAAAATGATTTTCTGCATCTATGTGAATTTGCCTGTATATATACATATTATATATATACTGTTGACTGTATGCATTGTCATTTAGTATACATGTATATATATTATAGTAATTCACTCAGTGAGGTTTGACTCCCCTCCGTTGACTAATTTTTCAGGAGAGTCATCTTCTTCAGACCTCAGTAGCAGGCCTGTATGCCGGATTTCTTCCGTCCCGGCTTCTTTATGTAAATTGCTTATCTGAATCTTGAGTTTATTGTATCTAGACACTGCAGTAGTCATTAAATATTTAAAGAGATGTTGTATTATATATTTGAACTGGATTTGTATCAAAAGATATATATATATGAAATGATGAGGATTGATTTAAATCCAGTTGGTGCATATGCTATTATTATATTTATGATTTTTATTTCCGCTGCATTATATATTGTTATTATTATTGCATGTTTTATTTTATTTTTAGGCTTGCTACGGGTTCCGGATTCGAAAGAATTCCCGTTCTCTAGCGCCGGTCAAGGCCCCTGTTTTCGGTTGTGACAATTTGCCTAAGTTTCGATTTTGCAATTTCGGCCTATTAGGGTTCTTCATTTTTTTGAGCTTCAATTTGATTGATTCATGAAAACTTCCTTCACAAACTTTGATCCTAGTAGCTTAATCTACATGCTGTATTTTTGTAGAATTTTTGGAATTTATTTTGATTTTTGGGTATTTTTGATTATTTTATTGTTAATTTTTAATTTTCAAAAATTAATTAAATAAATTATGAAATTGTGTTTTATGATAAATATAGGTGTTGAAATGAATTATAGAAATTTATTTGTAATTTTTGTGAATTTTTATGTATTTATTTTGAATTTATTTAGTTTATGTAATTTTGATAAAATAGGGTTAATTATGTGTTTAATTGGAATTAATTGGTTAATTAAGTATATTTATTGATATTATTGCAATATATGTTGATAAAATTAATTTTGTGCAATTATATTATTTTTAGTGAATTTTTGGATTAATTTTAGTATATTTATATATATAGGGGTATTTTGGTAATTTTACACTAAATTGGCTAAAAATGTAATTAAATCGGTTTTAATAGTCATTTAGGGTATAAAAATGATTTCTACAAATGATTTAGTATTTTTAACTAATTAAAACTTTTTTTCGTAAATTATTTTCAATTATATATATAATATACGATTTTTCTAATAAAATGAGTTTTCATCGGTTTTTACTGTGTTTTAGGGTTAATTACGTAATTTTTACTTATAAAATGTATTTTTATTATATAAGGATATTTTCAGTATTTTATAAATATTCTGTGAATTGTGAACCTCAGTCGGTGATTTGTAGTTTGGAGTCTGACTGAGGGATTGTGATTGTGAATTCTGTGTTTAATTTTGAAGTGTATTTCTTTGCATGGCCGGCTCTACTCTTTGAGTAGAGAGATGTCTGTTTTACAAGGGAGGTTCTGCCGAATTTTTAGTAGAATTTTCGTAAAACGTGATATTCGGTCGAATTCTGATTTAATTTTGTGTCTAGTAATCTAAATCGAGTCTTTAGAGCTTCTGTTAGATTTATTCTGATTTCTGTCATTAGTTGTTTGTTTAGTTGTGCCGAGAGCGAAGCCTAGTGGACCAGGCCCATCGAACCCATCTCGAGGAGTGCAATATTAGTGAGTTGCTATTTTATATATATATGCTCTAGGGTGCATGATTTTAGAAATATATGTCTTATTTTGATTAAATATGCATAATGGTTTAATTATTATTTAAGTTTATTTTTAGTTTACTTTTGGTTTATTTTTTGTGTAATTTAAACTATATGCATGTTTTATTAATGAATTATGTTTAAAATGTTTTTGAATATATTTCTAGTTTATTTTGTAATTTAATTGGATTTATTTGATGTATATATATACTCGAAATATACCTGGTTTACTTTTGGTATATTTCTAGTATATATATGGTTATTGTTGCTATTTTATTTAAATTCATACATCATTGTTACTTTTGGTATATTATTTTTATGAATGTATGCTTTATATTTTAATGAAGGATATCAATAGAACGTGCTACCTAGTGGGCAGCACTAGGACCGAGTACATACCGGTACGCTGATAGCATTTAGGCTATATACTAACCTATTTGTGGATATTGATTGGATTGATTTAATTTGATGTGAGATGTGATTTGGGAGTGTGATTGCTGGAGCTCGGTTGACCAAGTGTCTCAGGGCCAATCACATTGATAGTCAAACTGCTGGAGCTCGGTTGACTTAGTGTCTCGGGGCCAGTCTACTGTCCAAATGGAACAAGTGAATATATTGGAATAAGTGAGCCTGTATGGCTAGAGTGTTTTTTAACACTGATTTGATGTTGCGATTTTCTAGGGTTCTATTTGATCCTTCATAAACAGTGATTTTCAATAAAAATATATAAAATGATTTTATTGCATCTGTGTGTATTTGCTTGTATACATACATATTATATATACTTTTGACTGTGTGCATTGGCATTTAGTATGCATGTATATATACTATAGTAATTCACTCAGTGAGGTCTGACCCTCCTCCATTGACTATTTTTCAGTAGAGTCATTGT
Organism: Mallotus nudiflorus; assembly: GCA_947683625.1. Taxonomy (NCBI): domain Eukaryota; kingdom Viridiplantae; phylum Streptophyta; class Magnoliopsida; order Malpighiales; family Euphorbiaceae; genus Mallotus; species Mallotus nudiflorus. The sequence goes on from CANTUR010000702.1 coordinate 40,623, forward strand.
CATCAGACCTCAGTAGCAGACCCGTACGCCGGATTTCTTCTGCCCCGGCTTTATTATGTAAACTACTTACCTAAGTTTTATTTGTATGATCTAGACACTGCAGTAGTTGTAAAATTGAAAAAGGATATTGTATTATATTCGTATGAGTTATGTACTTTAAATATTTGAACTGGATTTGTATTAAAAGTTTATTTATATATACAAGTTGAGTTGTTGATTTAAATCCCGTGGTGGATTATTATTTAATTATTTATGATTTTATTTATGCTACAAATTATATTATTATTATTATTGTATATTTTTTTTTATTTTAGGCTTGCTACGGGTTCTGGATTCAAAAGAATTCCCCTTCCCTAGCGCCGGTCATGGCCCCTATTTTGGGTCGTGATAAGAAGCGACCTGAGGGTGCCAGCTTCAGTCACTGGACTAATGTGCAAGGCTTAGATGCTTGGTGCGGGGTCACAAGGCTTACATGTTCGAAACCTCAATACTATAGAAGCGACCTGAGAGTGCTAACTTTAGTCACCGGACTTTATCTTGGTGCATTAGAAGCATGGCCCAAGTGTCATATGATCTCGGTGCATTAGAAGCGCAACCTGAGTGTTGTATGATCTCAGTGCATTAAAAGCACAACCCGAGTGCCGAATGGTTTGGGTGTTTTGCAAGTATGGCTCGGATACCCATCCTCAATACTATAGAAGCGACTTGAGGGAGCCAACTTCAGTTACTAGTTTTAATGCATGAGGCATGGATCTTGCTATGCTAAGTGTTAAAAGAACAGTTGGCAATGGTGTGCTAGGGACGAGTAACATTTGTGTCACCTTGATGCCTAGATTTTTGAAATTTGAATTGCATAACTATCACGTCTTTTTGTGTGTCAGAAGATGAGACATTTTTGTTGCCATAATGATGACCACTCAATTCATGGGTTTTGTCATTTCCTAGTCTGCCTTTAATGGTGTGGGGAGAAATGAAGTAATTATGAGGGCAGTTAATGGTTTGTTCTAGAGCCTTCTATTACTCTATAAATATCCCTATTTCATTGAGCTAATGCATTTTTGCTCTTTTATTTTGCTGGTGTCTCGCTTGCTTTGCTACTTCCACTATTCTTTTTCTGTCGTGACTCCCCATTTTGCAACCATGTGATCTTTTCCTTCTTTCTTTCATTCTTGCTCTATTTTATTTTGTAGATAGTCTTATGGCACCAAGGGAACATGTTAGCTCTGATCTATTCATGTTTAGGATAGATGAGGAGTTGTTAGGGTAGTATCGGAGGCAGTTCAACATTCCCACCGATTATGCCCTTCACAATGTAAATAGGAAGTTTAAGGCCCATACCCCCATGCTAGATCTTAGTAGGCTAGTAGTGTATTTTGACAAATTAGAAGGGGGCTGAAGTTTTCATTAGATCCCTTTGTAAAAAGATTTCTAAATAGGTATAATATAGCGCCCAGTCAGCTTCACCCTAATAGTTATCGGATTCTAACCGGGTTTATTCAGTTAATGCATAAAGAGGGTAGGGAGCCAGACTTAGATGTCATGTGGTATTTATATAGCTTGACTACGAAGAAGGGAGAATTGATGTTCTCCTTATTGGTTGTTCCCAACCATAGTCTATTTGTGAAGCTTCTAAATCTTCATAAAAAGTAGAGGCATAAGTTTTTCATTGTCGAGCACCCTGTGGACTTCCTAGATGTCCAGTGAATGTGGTCTGATAAGTGTCACAGGGTAAAATGGTCTCTGAAGATATCAGACCATGATACAAAGATGGTCTTAAGCTTCATCTCGATGGCTTGGCCGAGGCTCGGTCAGTTGATGATATATCAAAAAGATACCTATAGAGAGTCTGTCCAGACTGTGTTAAATCTATTGGTATGTTTTAATTATCGAAAGGTATGCTTTTTTATTTTTTCAATTGTAAATGGCTGACTTTTTTGCTTTTGCAGATGGAATTGGACTTCTAGCTGATGAACTAGTAAGGCAAGAAGAAGTACAAATCTCCTCCCCCTCTCCAGATCCTGAAGTACCTACAGTTTATGAGGAAGTGGCTAGCAATTCGAAGGGAAAGGTTGTAGTTGGGTCTTCCCGATCTGGTAGGGAAGATCGACGTAAGAGACGACTGATCGACCAAGGCTCGGATGCTAATGAGCTGGATGAGGAAATATACGTCCAACGTCCAAGGCTTTCCGGTTGTCCATATATGAGGGTTTGAATCCTAAATAAAGTGAAATCATCGAGTTTCTCAAATGCTCAGGTTCAAGATCAATATTTTGAGTCACTAAGGCTGCCAGTGGATATGTAACATTGGTTCGAGGAGGGTCTGGAGGAGCTATTCAGTTCTATGATCGGGCATTCCCTAGAAGTAAGTGAATACCATTTATCTGTAACTTTTACATGTTTTTGTATTGAGGGATTGACATGAATTTTCCTTTTCACAAATGACTCAGGCTTTGCTAATGGAGAAGGACCAGTATTTTTACCTCAAAAGCCAATATAGTTTGAAGGACATGGAGGTCAGAACAATAATAATTAATTTTGAAAAGAGGCTGAATAATGCAAAGGCGACACTAGAACTCTTCCAGAAAAAGTACACAGAGGTGAAATCTGAGGTTGAGGCGAGCCAAAAAAAGGTGGCTGATCTAGAGCACAGTCAAGGTCATCTAACTAAGAGGATTAAAGAGCAGGACTTTCAGATCGTGGATCTAGAGAAGAAGCTAGTTGAGATCGAGAAATCTTAGGAGAACGATAAAAGATCCTATCAGAGCATGATGGGAGGATTTCTCAAAGCCTGCAGGTCTGAATGTAGGAGGATTATGCTCTCTTAGAATCTGGAGCTAGTATTAGCTTATCTGGATCAAATAACGTCAGCTGATCTAACTAAGATTGCTACTAAAGAGGACACTCAGCAAAAGGCCACTTCCCTTTGTGCTAGGAATGTGTCTAGGTCAACTGAAGGGTCCTCCATGGAGTTTCCAATGCCTATCAGTACTGCCAATGCTGTTCCCCCTCCTGTCTCCAAGCCTGATGGTTCAGATGTACACTTAGTAGAATAGAGAGGTTTTTTTTATAATTAACTTTTGTAGGATGATTATTTCTGTAATGAATAGAGATACTTTATTTAATATCATTCTGAGTATATTTATTGGTAGTATTTTAGGAGTTAGTCTGAGTTTTAAAATCATGGCATTTCCTTGCCTTCTCTATCTTTTAATTTGTATGCCCTTTTAGATGTGTGTTTAACAACCTGATAGGGCCCTTCCTAATTGGGACCCAGTTTGCTAGTACCGAAGTTACCTCTGCCAATATCTGCCCTTCTGAGTACCTAGTCACCTACTTTGAACTATTTTGGATGACTATGTTGGAGATGATACTGTGCTATCTTGTTCCTATATACTTCAGCTATAGCGAACATCTGTTCTCTTATTTCTTCTAGTAGGTCTAAACATATTCGGGTGTCAATGATGTTGATGTCTTGATCGAAGTCACGACTGATCCTATAACTTGGTGAACCGATCTCTACTGGTATTACTATTTCCATACCATAAGTTAGCATGAATGATGTTTCCTTTGTAGATGATCTGGGAGTAGTCCTATAGGCCCAAATTACATTGTTAAGTTCTTTGACCCAGTTGCCCTTTTTCTTATTAAGTCTCTTTTTTAACCCCTGCATGATAGTTCTGTTGGTGACCTCTATTTGCCCGTTTTTTTACGGGTGAGCTACTGAGGTAAAGTGAAGCTTTATTCTAAGGTCTAAGTAGAACCTTCTGAACTTCTCATTATTAAACTACTTACCGTTGTTTGTGATCAGGGTGTGAGGTATGCCAAATCTGTAGATGATTTCTCTTCAGAAGAAATGTTGAATCCGAACTTCTGTGATGGTTAAAACTGCTTCCACTTCTATCCACTTTGTGAAATAGTCTATAGCCACAATTATGAACTTTTTTTATAAAGTAGAGATCGGGAAGGGACCTAGGATATCCATTCCCCATACGGCAAAGGGCCATGGGCTGTTGATCGAATGTAGGGAGTAGGATGGATTGTGATTAAGACGAGTGAATTGCTAGCACTTATGACATTCTTGAGTTAACTTTCAAGCATCATTAGACATAGTAGGCTAATAGTATCCTTGAAGAAGTGCTTTCCTAATTAGTGTGTAATGGGATTCATGCGCTCCATAAATTCCTTCATGGATTTCCTTGAGTATGTAATTCCCTTCCTCTAGGGATACGCATTTAGACTATGGGTGTGAAAGAGATTTCCTACAGAGCTCCCCGTGATGGATAGAGTAGTGAGATGCCTTCATCTTCAGTTTTTAAGCCTTCAGTTTGTCTTCTAGGAGTGTTCCATTTCTAGGTATTGGACTATCGGTCGCATCCATTCTGAGACTTCTCATACTTTCATGATATCGAGGTCCTCGGTACTGGGCTTTGTTAGTGGTTCGATGAATTCTATACCCTTAAACACTTGATTGTCTTCAACTGCCGATTTGGTTAGGAGGTCAGCCTCAGAGTTTTCATGTCTGGGTATTTAGATGATCTCCCATTATCCCCCGTCTTGTTCAATCTTCTTCAAGAGTTGCATAACTTTTCTCGTATATCTAGCGATGCTTGGATCCTTGATCTGGAATGTCCCATTGACTTGGTTCACTACTAGTTGAGAGTCTGAGTGTATTGTAAGGTGTTTGGCTTTGACTTTGGCAGCCAACTTTAATCATATGATGAGTGCCTTATATTCCATAGCATTGTTGGTTGCATTGTACTCTATTCGAACTGCATACCAGATGTGAATTTTATGTGGTTCCTTAAGGATGACTCCGACATTGGATCCTTGAGTGGAAGATGCTCCATCAATATAGAGTTTCCATACTGGTGCTTTGGTCATGGTGAGGTCTTCCGACGTCATTTCTTAAACGAAATCTACTAACGCTTGAGCTTTCACCTACTGATAGGGCTCATAATCGATATCAAATTCTCTAAGTAATACTGACCATTGAACCAATCTACTTGAAGTCTCAGGCCTCTATAAAACTTTTCGCAAGGGGAAGCGGAATCTGACAATGATAGGATGAGCCTGGAAGTAGTGTCTAAGCTTTCGGGATGCGTGGACAACGACCATAACCAGCTTATCCAACGTTGGGTACCAGACCTCGGATCCTCAGAGTATTTTGCTAATGTAATATATTGGATTTTTTTGACTCTCTTTTTCCCTTACTAGCACCAAAGCTATGCATTCTTGACCCACCGAGAGGTACGAGTACAGTGTTTTCTCTAGGACTGGCCTGCTGAGTAAGGGTGGTGAGGATAAGAATTTTTTAATATCTTTAAAAGTCGCCTGGCAATCTGTAGTCCAAATAAATTTCTTAGAATTCTTTAAAGCTTGGGGTGGTAGGCACCGTTTGACTGAGTAGGAGATGAAATGTCCCAAAGCCGTGATTCTGCCATTTAGCTTTTGTAACTCATGGATGGATTTCGGGGTTTTCATATTGAGAATGGCCTCCATTTTTTTTGGATTAGCTTTAATACCTCTATGGGATATTATGAATCCTAGGAATTTGGTTGCTTTGACTTCGAAGATGCATTTTTCTAGATTTAGCTGAATCCTAGACTCACTTAATAGTTAAAGGACTTGCTCCAGATTCGCTGGGTGTTGCTCTGCATGCTTCCTTTTAATAATAATGTCATCCATGTATACCTCCACATTTCTCCCAATCTGGTCCCGAAGTACATGGTTTACCATTATTTGATATATTGCTCTAGTGTTCTTTAGTCCGAAGGGCATCACCTTGTAGCAGTAAAGACCTTCATGGGTGATGAAGGATGTCTTCTCTTGATCTTCCCTCTTCATCGGTATCTGGTGATATCCTTGTGCAACGTTAATAAAAATATATAGATCGTGGTCGATAGTGGAGTCCATTAGCTGGTCAATTGTAGGTAGTGGGTAGTTGTCCTTGGTACATGCTCGGTTAAGGTTAGTATAATCCATACACATCCTATATTTACCGTTTGATTTCTTGACTAGTACCACGTTGGCTACCCATTATAGGTGAGTAACTTCTTTGATAAACCCAGCTTCTAACAATTTCTTTGTTTTCTCAGCGATTATCTTATGCCTCTCGCATGCAAAGGTTCTTTTCTTTTGGATCATTGGCTTCACCCCTGGTTTGATGTTCAAGCTATGACAAGTGTAGACAGTGGGGTTTAGCACGTGTCCAAGATTTCAGTAACCGCAACATTATTTGAGCTCAGGGCTCTACAGAACACACTAACCATTATTATAAAGACATGGCATGGAGATAAGGAGTCGCCACTTAGGGTAATAACTGGGACAAAATGAAAAGATGGTACTCGATTCCCTAAAAGAAAGCTAGTACCATAACCAAAAGATTCTAGATACGGAATATCAACTTCTTTCAGTCTCATGTTCATTTAGAATTAATTCATGAATTACTATATTATCCTCTATTTACATGCAATTTCATATAAACCTTCATTCTAGCAATTAACTCCAAGGCAAACCAGTCATGAAAATATAGGTAAATAATGCATTCATATAATCCCTAAGTTTGTCTAATATACATGGATTTTAATTAAATGAGCTAAATCTACATGTTTTGATAAGTGAGCCTAAAGATTAATTCCTTTTAATTTTAATTAAATGAACCTAAGTCTATTTATTTTAATTCTAAAAATGGGCTTAAATCTATAAATTAGGGAGAAGACTTAAATTAAGTCGGCTAAATCTAAATTAATTAAATTAAATGGGACTATGTCTAATTTACTAGATGGGCCTAAGTTATCTCTAACCTAAAATCTAATTAATTATGGGCCTAAAATGCATTTTAATTAATCAAACCTAAAAAAAGCCTAAATTTATTTAAGTTGATTAGAATCTAATATGGGTTTAAGACCCAAAACACATAAAAATAAATAAACAAGCCTAAAAACAAATAAAACATATTAAAACAATTAAATAAAATATCAAACAACTAATTAAATTAATTCTTTCTAAAAAAAACCTAATTTTCATTAACATGCAACCTAAATTAATCTACTCCCACCATTGATTTTAATTAATTATCCGATTAAAATCCTAATTTTACTAACCAATTAATCAAAATAAACAATTAATCACACACAATTTCACTATTTCCACTGTTGAGGCTATTACAATAATCTATTAAAAATAATAACAAAAATAATTAATACAACCCCCAAAAATAAATAAATAAAATAAAGCAATAAAAAAAATAAAAAAACCTAGAAACTATATCTTTACAAGGTTTTATCTATGGCATCTCATGGACCTTTTATGGATTTGATTCTCCAGGTATGATCATCATGTGTTTTCCTTCATAATCACCATAAAAAATAATAAAAATTATGATTAGTAAATAAATTATAACAATAATAAAACAAAATTAAAAATCAATAAAATTAAAAAAAGAAATCAAATAAATAAAATAAAATAAAATAAGAAGAATATGATGCTTATGGATGATTTTAATGAAGTGCTCCTCAAATTTTGTAAAATCACCGTTCATGATAGGTTTTCGAATATTGTTCTTCAAAAACTCTCTAAAGATCTTTATTTAAGCAAAAGAATTTATAGAGAATAAGATTTTTTCCCTTTTTTCTTCTCTTCTCTCTTTTTTTTTCCTCTTTTTTTTCTTCTTGTTTTGCCTTCTTCTTTTTTCTCTCATTCTCTTCGTTTTTTTTATTTTTTTCCTTTGCCTTTTTATTTTTTTCTGCCCCCCTATTTATAGAGCCAAAACACTCATTAAATAAGGATACGTCTTAAAACCCTAGTTATAAATTGATTCCTAAAAGACTTATATTTCCTTAAAAATATTATCAAAATAATTTTAAGAGAATTTCATACCAAGTACGACTCAATTTTTTCTAAAAAATTCGAGAATGAGCAGAAGAAGTCTAATTCTGACATGGAATTGTGTAATTATGATTGAAATTATATAGTGTAATTCTGACCACTTTTTTTTACTTTTAATTACAAAAAGGTCCTTAAAAGAATTTAAGTTTTGCAATTAGATCCTTAAAAAGCATTGCAATTTAGTCCATGAAAACCTTAAATCCTTTCTTTAAAAAATATGCAATTAGACCTTTAAAGTTTTAAAGTTCAAGTATTGAAGACCTATTCATGACATTTTCATCATTGGAGTCTTTTGTCGCATCCATAACTCATCATCCCGAAATTGGGTGTCTGTAGTTGCCTCCCTTTGTCCCTGTTTGCTTGAAAAAATGCGGCAAAGCAAACTAGCACCCAATTTCTTAATTGAAAGTCATGATACTTACCTATGCTTCATGAAGCTTTTGCTTATGAACTTGCTATACTTGGACGTACAATATTGATTTGAAATGACATATCATACTCGATCGTATGATATTGACTATACTTGGTCGTATAATCTTGGGTGAAAGGGACTCATTATACTTAGTCGTACAATGTTGACTATACTCTGACGTATAGTCTAAATTGAAAAGGAACATCACACTTGGTCGTATGATGCTGAAAATGTATTGTACTTGGTCGTATGATGTTGAAAATACATTGTACTTGGTTGTACAATACTGACTGCACTCGGTCGTATAGTCTAGATTGAAAATAAACACTACACTCGGTCATATGATACGAATTATACTCGGTCATATAATCTTAATTGAGGATACATTGCACTCGATCGTATAATGCCGACTACACTCGGTTGTATAGTTTCTATTGAAAAGAAACACTACACTCGATCATATAATACTAACTATACTTTATCATATAATCTTAATTGAGGATACATTGCACTCGGTCATACAATGCCGACTACACTCAGTCGTACGGTTTGATTGAAAAGAAACATCACACTTGGTTGTATGATGCCAATTATACTAGGTTGTATAATCTTGATTGAAAATACATTGCACTCAATCATACAATGCTGATGATACTCGGTCGTATAGTCTGAATTGAAAAGAAACATCACACTCCGTCGTATGATGCCAATTATACTCGATCGTATAATCTTGATTGAGGATACATTACACTCGGTCATACAATGCCGACTACACTCGGTCATACAATGCCGACTACACTCGGTCATATAATGTCGACTACACTCGGTTGTATAGTCTGATTGAAAAGAAACATCACACTCGGTTGTATGATGTCGATTATACTCGGTTGTATAATCTTGATTGAGGATACATTGCACTCAATTGTATAATGCCAACTACACTCGATGGTCTAGTTTGTATTGAAAAGAAATACCACACACAGTCGTATAATGTTGATTATACTTAGTCGTATAATCTTGATTGAGGATACATTGCACTTGGTCATACAATGCCAACTACACTCAATCGTATAGTCTGAATTGAAAAGAAACATCACACTCGATCGTATGATGCTGATTATACTCGATCGTATAATCTTGATTAAAAATAAATTTTACTCGATCATACAATGTTGACTACAGCTGGTCGTATAGTTTGAATTGAAAAGAAACACCATACTTAGTCGTATGATGCCAATTATACTCAGTCGTATAATCTTGGTTGAAAATACATTGTACTCGGTCATACAATGCTGACTACACTCGGATGTATAATCAATTCATTCTCTCTTTCATATTTGGGGCATTGAGATTGGAATGATTCGAGGCTTCAGTGCCATTAGCTTTGATAGGAGTCTTCCCCTGATGTAGAGCTAGGGTTCCTCTCGTCTTGTTAGCATTAGGCATGACTTGTAGACTTATCAGGATCAGCTGAACTCCTTAGAGTGGGACCTGGTAAGACAAATTCAATCTTTAGTATTTCATTAATTATAAAAGTTCAATAAACTTAAATAAATAAGTTTGCAAGTCATATCATATTAGCTAGCTGGTGCTGAAGACATTCAGTGATACGATTTTATGACCGCAGCTATGAGGCTTGAGACTATGAGAGTTCTGCTCCCTGGTTATGGATGCCAGATGTGGTGTCTTGGTAAGTGTGTTTATCATTAGCATCTAGGACCTTCCATGAGGCATGTTCCTTTTTCTATTCCCTCCTCAATGCTATAGAGTAGCAGCATAACTGGTCCTGAGCTCAGAGAAGCTCTTGAGGGATATGAGGCTTTGACTCTAATCGAGCATTCACGTCATTATCAGGAGTACATTTGAGAGAATCTCCTAGAGCAGGTTCCTATAGACCCAACTGAGGTATACTTTCTATCACTACTTTATTTCACCTTTTTCATCCCTTCATATAACAGTCTCTTCTTGCATAGATTGAAGGAGTCCCTAATATTGCTATGGGGGAGACTGAGGATGATACTGAGGAGACTGAGTAGGAGGTTGAGCCTACTCATCATAGTGAGACTGCTCATGGTGATACCTCCTTGAGTACTATTGTAAGCGATGTTCCCCTATTTAATATGTCCATGTATTATTGGGCTCCTATAGTGTAGACTTCCGTTGAGCGACATATGTACTTTGATAAAGCTCATGTAGCTCAGATTCCTATTTTCTCTCCTCTTGATGCTTCATATGTGAGCTTGATTTGCATTTCCAACCCTCCACGAACTAGCACTTGTTACGGAATTAGTAAACTTCATTTTACAGGTCCCTAGGACATAGGTAGAGTATATATACGATCTTGCCTCTTCCCAGAGATTATTTACTATGCAGACTATAGATACTTAGAGGGTTAGTATTTACAACAAAAATGCAAATGTATGCATGTTATGTATGATATGCATGATTCTGACTATTCTAAATGCAATAGAGTTATGTAGGGGATGTTGAGCATCAGAATGAGAAGCTTTGACGATAACTTGTTGGTTTTGATTTTGATAGTCATGATGTTGGGACTTTTATGCCCTTATATCAGAGTGATGATCCAGTTAGAGAATGGAGCCCTTAGCCAGATACTAGAGCTCAAGCTGATTGATTTTCTTTAGGACTTATGTTAGCATGACTGTACTTTTTGATGCTTCTGAATTGTTTCCTTTTATGAGTGAATTTCAGACTTTTATATTGGACCAATCCCCCTCTTTTTTCACTGAAAATGCTGGAAATCCGACCGGCATCCTAGATTTTCAATTAAAAATCTAGGATTATGATTGGAATTCCATATTTTCTATCGGGTTTCTAGAATTCCGATCGGATTTCTAGAATTCTGATAAGGAATTTGACTCTATTCTGCATATTTTCCTGTTCCGACGTGAGTTTGGTCTAAAAACGACTGAAACAAATCCTAATCCTGTCCATCTTCTGAAAATACAACCAAGAAAATCCTAATCCCATCAACATTATCTTTTTTAGGCTATTTAAGAATCTATTACACATCATTCTCTTTATTTCTCTTTATTATGTGTGATGACCCTAGTTTTTAAATTATTTTATTAAATAATGAGATATGCAGTGTTAATAATTTTCAAAAGTTTAAATTAATTATTTAATTATTTTATGATTAATTATGATTATTTTATATTTAATTGAATTTTCTACGTAAATATATTATTTTGGAACTTATTATTTTGGACGTTTAAATTTCATTATGTATATTTATTATTTTCGAATACCATTATTTTAATAATGTTAATTTTGTGCAAGGTTATTTTAATTTTATTTTTTTTAAACACTAATATTATTTTCTTAGTTGACACGATTTTGAGCTTTTTTTTAATATTGTGAGCACCTCATTAATATTTTATTTTATTTTATTAATTTACTTTGTTAATATTTATTAATTTTGATAGTGATATTTTATTAATGTTATTTTGAGTGTTATTTTATATTATATTATATTCTATTGTGTGTATTATTGTTAATATTGTGTGAGATATTATGTGTGTGTATATATATATATATGTGAGTATTATTTGTGGTTGGGATTAAATTAAGCTAAAGTTATTATATTATATTATAAGATTATAGTTTAATATATATATATATATATATATATATATATATATATAAACAAACAAAACAGAGGGCAGAGCTATTTTTCTTCCTTTTCTTCCCGAGATTTCCGGCCTTCCCTCATCATCAAGCTTCTTCTTCTTCTTCCTCACGATGTCTCAACCATCACCAGCGCCATCATCTTCTCCTTCTCGTCGCCACTACCATTGGAGAGCTATTGAAGCCATCAGAGGACAGCAGCACCAGCGGCAGCAACTCCTCCTCGCACGATGGTCGCCTGCAGCAGTAGCCCTCTATTGTGACGCCAGCTCCGCCACCACCTCCACCTACTGTCACCGGACATGGCAGCAGCTCCAGCATTCTTCAGTTGTCGATCTTCTTGCTTGGTAAGTGTGGGTTGATGTTTGGAAAGGGTAGTTGTTAGGTGGTTGTTTTTGGTAGTTTTTAGGTTGATTTTGAGTTTAGTTAATTTATATATATTGTATTTAATTATTCAGTATTTATTTTGATTATTTGGTTAATTTTGAGTTGATCCAAATTATTTTGGTTAATTATTTTTTGATTATTTCATATTTAATTATTAATTATTAAAATTTTTGTTAATTAACTATTTTAATTATAAATTTTGTTAAATTGTTGTTATTATATATTGTTATTGAAGTTGATGTTGAGAAATTAATTTTTTGAAATTTTACATAATTTTAATGAATAATTGTAGTTTATGTAAATATTGGATAATTGAATTAAATGACTATTTTGGTTGAATTTAAAGTTTAATTGTGTGTTTTAGTTGATGTTAAAATGTTATCTAATGATAAAATAATTTTTATGAATTTATATAATTTTTACGGAATTTTATATAACCTATGTGTATTTTAAATTATTAAGTTAAATATTATGTTTTTGTTGATTGTATAATTATTTAAGGTATTAGAATGATGTTTTACAAATTAATTACTATTTTTAACTAATTAATACTATTTTTCAAAAAAAAATTTCAAATAATATATTATATATTATTTTGGAAATAAAATGGGTTTTAAACTAATTTTATAATATAATTAAATTGTCAACTTTATTATATTATGTTGAATAATTGTAAAATTTAATTTTTTTTATTTATTAAAATTATATAATATTTGAATTTTGTTAGTTAAATGTGTGTTCTATTACCTTTGTGATGATAAATTGTGATTTTAAATGTTATTTAAAATTTATGTCAATTTAATTGTAAAATGGGAATTTTGTTCCATTTAGGAATTTTTACTATCAAATATTATTTAAATTAAACTTTTATGTTTTAATTAGGAAATGAAGGATTTTAAATATTTTTACGGGTTTTTGATGGTTTTCATTATTTTACTATTTAATATTGTTGAATGTGTATTGTGGACCTCGGTTGGGGATTTGTGAAGTTTGGGGTCCCAACCCAAGGTATTGTGCCTTGAGATTTTCGAAGTGTGTTTTCTGTGCAGGATCGGCCCTACTTTTGTAGGGAGATGTCTATTTTACAGAGGAGACTCTGTCGAAATTTCGATAGATTTCTCATAAAACGTGACAATCGGTCTGAGTCTAATTCTGAATTCTTGATTAAATCTGTCTATAGTAATCCTAGAAGTATAGAGTTTGAAGGTTATTCTAACGGTTATTTTTACTTTATCTTTCTAGCTGTGCTGGGACCGAGGCCTAACAGACCAGGCCAGTTGAGTCTATCTCGAAGAGCGCACACCAATGAGTTATTATACTGTATATATATGCACTGCATATAGGGTGCATTATTTAGAATTTTTCATTTTTATTGTATGTTTTAAAAATGATTTAAATTATAATATTTTTGGTATATCTAGAGTTGCATTTTTATATATATGCATATTAAATAATTATGCATGTTAGTTTGATATATGCACATTAAACTATTAGGTTTAGGTTTAATACATTTAAGTAATATACACATGTTTTAAAATGTACACTTAGACATAATTATTTTATTAAATGATTAGTATACCTTAGGTATAGTTTTAGTAGATTTTAGGTTTATTCTTAAATAATTGCATGTTAAATTATAAACCTACACTTAAATTATTTTTAAGTTTATTTTTGGTATATATTTTTTTATTTTTTTTCTGAATAAATGAATGTTTTATTGTTAAATTAAACCTAGCACATTAGTGGTATATTTAGGGTTTATTTTTGATATATGCATGCTAGGTAATTAGGTTTATTTTTAGTATATTTGTGAATATATGTTCAAAACAAACACGTATTTAAACAAATGATTTATTCGAAGTGAAGGATATCAATAGAACGTGTTTCCTAATGGGCAGCACTAGGACCATGTACGTACCGGTACGATAGATAAGGATTGAGTGAGAGTTAAAATTGGGTGATTATAATTGATTTAATTGATTGACTAAGATTAATGGTATGATAGATAGTGTGATTGCGGGGCCAATCACACTGACAGTTAGACTGTTAGAGCTCGGTTGACTTAGTGTCTCGGGGCCAGTCTACTGTCCATAAGTGAATTGAATGATCTATTGGGTTGATTGAGATGTGAGGTGATAGATAGTGTGATTGCTGGAGTTGGGTTGACCAAGTGTCTCGGGGCCAATCACACTGACAGTCAGACTGCTGGAGCTCGGTTGACTTAGTGTCTCGGGGCCAGTCTACTGTCTAAATTAGAATAAGTGTTCTATTTAGAATCAAGTGAGCCTGCATGGCTAGAGTGATAATGGGGTTGTTGAGGTTGTTATTATTAGGGTTCTATGGATCCTTCATGAATTTAATCAAATGTTTTTCTACATTTAGTATATTTATAAAAGCAAAGTTTGGCATTCATGTGAAATGTGTGTATATACATATATATATATATATATATATATATATATATATATATATATATATATATATATATATATATATATAAGAATGCCTGATTGTATGGTTTAATTTGCATGTATATATAGTATAATAATTCACTCAGTGAGGTCTGACCCCCCTCAATTATTTTTTTCAGGAGATCCCATATCGTCAGACCTTAATTGTAGAGTTCCTCGCCGATGTTCTTCAGTCCCGACTATTTTATGCAAATGTATATTCTGAACTTTGAATTGTATTCTAGAAACTGCAGTAGTATTGTTATAATTTTTGGAAGTGTATTATTTTGTTTGGATATTAAATACTCTGAGAATTTGTATTTGAACATTATACGAATATGTATTCATTTATAAAAGGATTTGGAGTATTTATTTTGTATATTGATTCAGAAAAATTTTAATTCGGTCGTACTTATATTTAAATATTGCATGATTTTATTTTCTAAGGCTTGCTACGGGTTCCGAATTCGAAAGAATTCCCGTTCCCTAGCGCCGGTCATGACTCCTAGTTTGGGTCATGACATTATAACACAAGCTACTCTTAGTTTAATGAAGAAATTTCTCAAGACTATGAACGGAGATGATTGGAATAGAGTGCTACCTTTCCATGCCAAATCCCTGAAGTCTCTTCAACACCTGAAAATAGACAACAATTTCTTACATGTTATTGCTACATTCTGGGATGCTAAAGATCATGTATTTAGATTCAATGGACAAGAGTTATGTCCATTAATTGAGGAATTTGCTGCTATTCTTGGATGTTCATTAGATTCAATCGTTGTAATTGCTCTCCCTAATCTTGCAATGGAATTTCCTAGTAGAATAGTAGCATTTTTTAATATGCCCCCATATGTCATCTACATGCATGCACACAATGCTAGTACTATTAGTCTTCCTTTTCTGATTACTTCTTGCAAAGCTAGAGACAAGAATAATGCTGCTTGGATCAAAACTGTCACCTTCTGTTTGTATGCTTAATTTTTGCTAGTGTCTTCTCATTGAGATGTTGATGTAAGAATTATCAGTATCTTGGAACAAGTAGAAAAAGGAGCTAATCCTATACCTATCATTCTTGCTGAAAATATCATTGGGTTAGATAATTTCAAGGTTCAGAACCAACTCTTAAGCAGTTTGCTTCTCCTTCAGGCATGTAACCTCCTTTTTTTTAGATTTGGTTACAAGAGAAGTTAAGTCTGCTTAATGCTCCCCCCAATGCCTTGATTTATCAACCTTATCATTTACAGTCTCGTCCTTTGAAGATAAGGGACAAGCACACTATAAATCAATGGATTGATTGGATAAAAGGCCTTGCTGATACTGAGATTACTTGGATTTGTCCTTAGTGGAGATGGAAATCCATGACCATCAACCTGTATGACTACTATATCCTTATTCTTGGGTTGCACTTTTCGACCTTTCTTTCTCCATCATACCTTTACCACCAGTATGGTCATCCCTCAATTCATTGTGGCTGTTATAATTAACTTTGAAGGCTTCCCTCTGAGACAAGACTTTTTAGACAAAGTGAAGAACTTGTGGCCCCACAGATCTTTAGAGCAGCATATGCACCTGAATGCTAACATGACTACTGATGACGACTATAAAGCTTAGGTTGTCATGCAACCTATAGAACCACTAGAATTTACTGGCTACACAAGGACTTAAGTGTTATTAAATGAGTCACAAAGTAAAAAAAAGAAACGAAAATAGTGGTCTCATAAGTTTGATTTCTTATGTTTTATTTTTCCTTCAGGTCTTTATGCTTTGTAATAAAGATAGAATATGCAATATTTGATAAAAATATCATTTCAATTTATTTCATTAATTAGGGAAAAAATGATTACATTTAATACATTATATGACATAACTCTTGTTATCAGCTAGTTCTTTCGGATTTCTAACTGAACATTTTTTCTCACTTTTATTTCCCTAATTTCTGCTTGATCGGCCCTTTACGGGTTTTCTGATCAATGGGATCATCTTATTCCTTAATTTTTGCCTACCAGCCCTTTGTGGATTTTCTGAACAACAGGAATGTCCTAACTTTTGCCTGACTAGCCTTTTCAGGCTTTCTAGCTAGCGGACTTTTTTTTTAAAGGTAGTATTTCTTAAAATGATCTAGATTGATTGGCTCGGTGAACTCATTCCTTTTTAGATCAGTTATCTTTGTAGCTTTTTTAGGTAGGATCATCTTGACTAAATATGGTCTTTCCCAATTTGGTTTGAATTTTCCTCTCGGATCAAACACCATCGCCCTTCTCTGCTTTAATACCATATCTCTAACTTTTATCTTTCTCGGCTTAACCTTTTTATTGAAAGCTCTCGTTATTCTCTTCTAATAAATCTGAGTGTGAAATAGAGCATCCATCCTTTTCTTATCTAGAGAAATGAGGTGATCAAATCTCTTTTTTATCCATTCACTCTCAGGAATTTTTGCTTCCATAACGACTCTTAAGGATTTAATTTATGTCTCTATGGGCAAAACCGCTTCACAACCATATACTAACAAGAATGGAGTTTGTCCTGTAGCAGTGCGTGTTGTAGTTATGTATCCCCATAAAGCAAAAGGGAGATATTCATACCAATCTTTATGCATTTTCACCATCTTGGAGAGAATCTTCTGTATATTCTTATTAGCTGCTTCAACTGCACCATTAGCCTGAGGATGATAAGGTGAGGACTTATGATGTTTAATTTTGTATCTCTATAATAATTTATCCATTTCTACCTGGAACTAAATGCCATTGTCTATCACAATATGATGCAGGACCCCATATTTATAAATGAGATTCTTCTCGATAAATCTTGCCATCTGTCTAGCCTTCAAGGTACCAAAGGAATTTACTTTTATCCATTTAGAGAAGTAGTCAATTATAACTACTATATACTTATACCCAGTCGAAGTAGTTGGTTTTACTTCCCCTATTATATCTATTCCCCAGGCTACAAAAGGCCACATAAATGTTAAACTGTTTAGCACTGTAGGGGATAGATGATTGAGGTTCCCATATATTTGACACTGATGACATTCTCTTACTACTCAAATACATTCCTTTTCCATGCTTATCTAGTGATACACTTGCCAAACCATTTTCTTTGCCAGAATCATCCCATTCATATGAGATTCATAAATCCCTACATGAATCTCTATCATTACCTGTTCTACTTCATCCTTCTTGAGACATCTTAGTTGTATTCCATTCAGCATCCTTCTATATAATATCCCATCATGACTTGCATAATGGCATGCAAGAACACGAAGAGCATATCTTTCTTTGGAAGTTACTTCATCTGGGTATTTCCTTTCCTCAATAAACCTCTGAATGTCATCTAACCATGGCTTTTCTTCTAGTCCTATTTGGATACTCCTGACTTGTTCCTCACCATAACATGGAGCTTTCATTTTCATTATTACCAAAGGCTTCATCATTGATCCCATTGGTTTATTACACATTGAAGAAAGTGTTGCCAAGGCATCCGCCATTTGATTCTCATCTCTTGATAAATGCACAAAGCAACATTTAGTAAAATTCCTTATTAGCTTTTTCAAGTAGCAGATGTAAGGTTTCAACCTCTCTTCTTTCACTTCCCATTCCTCATTAGCCTGACTAATGACTAACATGGAATCTCCATAAACCAGTAGGTTTTTAGCTCCAATTGCTAACACTGCTTCTATGTCGTAGATGCATGCCTTGTACTCAGTGATGTTGTTTTTAACCTTAAAGTCTAATTTCTTACCCATTAGGATGGTTTCTCCTTCTGGTGTAACAAGAATTACTCACAGCTCCATTGAAATAAAGCTTCCATTCATGTTGTTCTATTGCTGCTAAGTTCTCATTTGGAAACTCTAGATTCCACTGCTCATTTCCTTCGACTGTATTCTGGACTAGAAATTTTGGTACTGCTCTTCTTTTAATAACCTTAGTAGTGACATACTCTATATCAAACTCAATTAAAAGTACCAGCCATTGAGACATCTTTTCAGTTAAAGCTGGTGCTTAAAATAAGTACCTCAAAGGATCTATCTTTAAGACGACTTGTAGTTTGTAAAACTAAAAATAATGCCTTAGCTTCTTTGTAGCCCAGAAATTTATTAAACACGTATTCTCCACCAGATTATATTTTTCTTCATATGGCAGGAACTTTTTACTGAGATAATACACTACGTACTCTACCCCTTCGGGTCCTTCTTACGCCAAAATCATCCTCATTGACTTTTCTTCTAAGGCCAAATACAAGATTAAAGGTTTACCTTTCCTTGGTGGTCTTAACACAGGTGGGTTAGTAAGGTATTCCTTAATCTTATCAAAGGCTTTTTAACATTCTTCATTCCATTCCATTGGCTAATTTATCCTCAAGAGCTTGAAAATCGGATCGCAAACCATGGTAAGTCTCGCGATAAATCTACTAATGTACTGTAGTTTTCCAATAAACCCTTGTACTTCCTTCTCTGTTCTTGGTGTTGGCATCTCCTGGATGGCTTTAATCTTGTCTGGATCGACTTCTACTCCTCTATTGCTGACTATGTGCCCCAATAACTTTCCAGAAGTTACCCCAAAGATGCATTTCTTTGGATTAAGCCTTAGGTTATATCTTTCTATTCTTTCTAGGAACTTATACAACGCCTCAAAGTGTCCCTTTGTTGTTTATGACTTAACCATCATATCATCGACATATACTTCCATTTCCTTATGCATTATATCATGAAATAAGGCAATGACTGCTCTTTGATAAATTGCTCCTGCATTCTTCAACCCGAAGGGCATTACCTTATAGTAATACGTCCCTCACTCCATTATAAAAGTATTTTTGATCTTGTCCATAACTACCATCATTATCTGATTATAACCTGAGAACCCATTCATGAAGGAGTACATTGCACTAGTGTCACGACCCAAACCGGGAGTCATGACCGGCAATAGGGAACGAGAATTCTTTTGAATCTAGAACTTGTAGCGAGCCTTAAAAGAATAAAAATATACAATTATTAAAATAAAATATACACTAAAATTTAAATTTCAAACCAATATAATAAAAATAAACTCTGTCATATCATAAAATAAAATATATTAATACAATATTCATAGAAAGACCTCTGAATTCACAACCAACATACAACAAGTACAAAATACAACTCACTACTGTAGTTTTCTAAAGTACAAATAAAACTAAGTAGTTTACATAAACACGCCGGGACTAAAGAAATTCGATGGATGGGCCTACTGCTGAGGTCTAAAGAAGAATCTCTTGAAAAATCAACTAAGAGGAGTCATACCTCACTGAGAGAGTTGTTATAATATATATGCATGCAAATGCAATCAATCATCCGTTTATAATAAATATATATACAAGCATTTCACACAGATGCTGAAATTACTCTATATAATAATACTGAAAAACATTTGTTTATGAAGGATCAAATAGAACCCTATATAATCACAACCTTGATCAACAATAACTCTCTAGCCATACAAGCTCACTTAATTCCAAATAAATTCACTTATTCCATATGGATAGTAGACTGGCTCTGAGACACTAAGTCAACCAAGCTCTAGCAGTCTAATTGTCAGTGTGATTGGCCCCGAGACACTAGGTCAACCGAGCTCCAACAACCACACTATCAATTATATCACATCTCAAATCAATCAATCAATCAATCTTAATCAAATCATAATTCACCATAAGTAATCCTCACTCAACCCTACATCTATCATACCGGTACGTATTCGGTCCTAGTGCTGCCCACTAGGTAGCACATTCTATCGATATCCTTCATTTAAAATAAATCATTTATACGGGAAAATAAATAGCAAAATAAACCATATATATACTAGAAATATATCTAAAATAAACTAAGTATATTTCAAGTATATATATGTCAAATAAATTCAAATCAACCATAAAATAAACCAATAATATACTTAAAAGCAATTTAAGTATAAATCAATAGTATAACATGCATTTATTTCAAAATATACCAAAAATATATTAAAAATATACCTAGAATATACTTAAACATTTAATAAAATAATCATGAACAAATACACATTAAAACATGTATATTATAAAACATGCAACCTAAGTGCGATGTATATATAAAATAACAACTCACAAGTTTGTGCTCCTTGAGACTGGTTCGATGGGCCCGGTTCACTAGGCCTCAGTCTCAGCGTAACTAAATAATAAAATAATAATATAAATCTAACCAAAAGTTTTAAGAATTTCTAAAAGAAGACTCTAACAAAGGATTGAAAACTAAGACATACACAGAATTTTAAGATCAATCCGATGTCACGTTTTTTGAGAATTCTACCAAAATTCGGCAGAGCTTCCTCTATAAAACGTACATCTCTCTACTAAAAGGTAGAGCCGGTCCTATAAGAAAAGCGCACTTCTAGAAATAGAACACTCAACACCTTCAGTTGGAACCTCGAACTACACAATTTCCAACCGAAATCCATAATTCCACCAAAAATCTAAATAATATAATAAATATATTAAAAACCAATAAATTCCATAAATATCCTCAAAATATCAAAATATAACATATTTAACATTAAAACACTAAATATAATTATTTTCACAATAATTACGTAAAAATTTCAAAATAATAATATAATATTATTAAAAATTCAATTTCTCGATAATTTAATATTAAAATAGTAAAAATTCACTTTATATATTCAATAGCTTAAATATATATTAAAAGTAATTAAAACCCATTTAATCACCAATTTAGTAAATAATATATTATTTGAAAACAAATTTTTGAAAATTAGCATGAATTAATAAAAATAGTAAGTAATTTATAAAAATCATTTTATTACCTTAAATAATTCTAAAACCAATTAAAACATAATATCTAACTATATTTTTAACAAAATTACATAATTACCCTGTTAAATCAAAATACAAATAATACTAAATAATTTCCTCAAAAATTATATAAAATCATTAAAATTATTCTATCAACATATAATATATTAATATCAACTAATACACATATTTAACCAATAATTTCAACAAAAATACATATTTAATCTAATTTTTCAATATTTACATAAACTAAAAATATTACTAAAAATTATATAATATTCACAAAAAAAATTTTCCTCAATACTAAAATTAATAACAACCTAATATAACACCAAATCAACCAATTTTATAATTTTATAAATTAATTTGTGAAAATTAAATAAATAATAATAAAATAATAAAAAATTCACAAAAATTAAAATAAATTCCAAAAATTCAAACAAAAATATTTCTAGGAAGATTAAGCTACTAGGATCAACTTTAGTGAAGGAAGTTTCCAAGATTCAACAAGATTCAACTTAAAAAAATTGGAAACCCTAATAGCCATAAACAAAAAATTCAACAAAACTCACAAATGAGGAAGATTGAACTTGAACCAAGCTTGGATTCGACCTCCTCAAAGCTCCAGGAGTCGAACGGCACCGGAATGGCTTGGTTTGGTGGCCAGAAAAGTGATTGACAATAAGGGAGTTCTTGCTACTATCACTACTGTTTCTGGCGTTCCGGCGACTGGAGAAAAGGAAAAAGAAGGCGACGATGATGGCTAAAGGAGGTGGGTCGACTATCCAACGTCGGAGCGGCAAGAGGCACACCGACGGTGCAGGATTGGACGTGTGCGCGAGGAAGGAAGGTTTACAATAGGTTGTTTTTGTTCTTCTTCTTTGATTTTGTATATATATAAATAAAACTTTATAATAAAACTATATAATATAACTTTATATTATTACTTTATCTAAAATAAACCTCCACCACATAAATATACATCTCACACACACATATATATACATATATACACATATATATAAACACACACATACAAATTAAACTCACATAAAATAACACTTACATAAACAATTAACAATAAATAATGATGATAATAATATAAATAATGTAATTTAATTAAAATAATAATATTAAAATAATAATGCACTAAAATCAATATTATTAAAATAATACTATCCAAAAATAATAAATATAAATAATGCAAATTAAATGTCCAAAATAATAAGTTTTAAAATAAAATATTTACGTAGAAAATATAATTAAACATAAAATAATAATAATAATTAATCATAAAATAGTAAAATAAATAAATTTAACTTTTAAATTTATTAACACTGCATATCTCAATATATAATAAAATAATTTAAAAATTAGGGTTATTACAACTAGATGCTGCACTATCTACAATCATATTAATATGGGGTAATGGAAAGTCATCTTTTGGACAATCTTATTCAGATCTCTAAAATCTATGCACATTCAGACTTTTCGATCTTTCTTGGGAATTGGTACTATGTTTGCCAACCATTGAGGGTATTCCACTACTTTTAAAAAATTAGTTTACATCTGCTTAGCGATTTCCTCCCTTATCTTTTATATCCACTCCGACCTCAACCTACGAAGTTTTTGCTTAACATGTTTAGCTTCTAGATATATTGGAATGTGATGCTCCATGATTTCTTTGTCTAACCCTAGTATATCCTCGTAGGACCAAGCAAATACTACCTTTCTTTTGTTAATATTCTCTCAAATTTTTCTCTCTCTTCAGGAGTTAAATCATATGATATAGAAAATGTGTTTTGGCTGTTCATTTGTACCCATGTTTAATGAATCTAATTGAATAGAATTAATGTCAAACATGTATGAATGATCATTATTAAAATGCACAAGACCATCAGAATCAACATCACACAAGTAAGCCAAACCAAAATTCATATAATTGACCACAGGAAAAATAGAGTTTTCATCCTCAAACAAATCGGTTATTACATTAGTTTCTTTATAAAAAAAATCACTAAAACTATTATTAATAATGCTAGCTAAATCCTATAGTGGTTCTTCATTAGGTGGCAGACAAAGCAATTCTTCAATGTCCTCAGCTTTTATCTTTTCAGTAACTGTCTTCATCACCTTGTCTTTGTTTTCTTACACCAACCTCTCAACTATCTGCTTTTTAAAGATCTCGAATCTAGGGATATCCACATCAGCTACTTGAATAAGCTCCTTTCCACCCGGATAGAACTTCTCCTTCTTCTATTTGACAAAGTTATCCTTCAAAGGTCCCATGTTCCTTAGGAGGTTATTCTCATTAAAAAACCTTCTCCTTGCCATTTTGCTTCCAAATTCAACCCAGAGTATAGCCCAATCCTCCTGTATCATCTTGGGTTTTGAAGTCTTGTAATTCTAGGATGCCTTGCTTGTCTTTTCCTAGTCCTTGTCCAGGTCGATAATATATCTTCTCAATCATGCTCATAACCCTTGGATCCATCATAATTCCCTTCGAGATCATGGCTATTTGGAAGTCAGGAGGAATAACTGCCTATTTTTAACTATTTATAACCACGGACACAATCTTATCCATACTCGCATCCAAAGTTACAACTTCCCCTTCATGTAGGAATTTCACCTTTTGATGCACAATGGACGACACTCCTCCCAAAATATGATACCAAGGCTTGCCTAACAATAAGGCATAGATGACAAGAATGTCTAGCACAATGAATTCCTCCAATGCTTCTATAGGCCCAGTCTTTACAGGAGCCACAAATGTTCCCTCTACATTCCTCGTGCTATCATCATAAGCCCTTATTACAAGGTCTGACTTTGCCAAATCCTCCACTTTCATTCCTAGATTGGGTAAGATCCGTAGTGGGCAAACATTAATTACGGACCCATCATCCACTATCACATAATTTGTCCTTTCCCTCTCACTTCAGCTAGAATGAATAGGGCTTTATTATGGCTCCTTCCTTTCATAGGTAGATCCTCATAAGAGAAAGTAATAACCTCGTGCTTTTTCTTTATAACCTTAGCCACCATTGTTTCAAGGGTAGTAGTGGTTTCAATATTTTATCTTAGTTAGAGCCTTAACCAAAGCTTTCCTGTGGCTACTTGAGTGCATCAAAAGCTCCTAAATGCTTACATTTGCTTTTGCTTGAGCTATTCAAGAATCAGGTCATCGCCATGTTCATATGAGTCTTCTCCTTTAACAGCTTTTTCTCTCTCTATAATTTTCTCTACTGGTTTATAATCCTTCCCACTTCTGGTGACATGAATGACTTCGGGATTATCAAGCCATACATTATATCTTTCAATGCCTTCCTCATCAGAATTGTACCAAATATTAATAGCCCCAACAATTTGGTCCTTCTTTCCATCTTTCCATACTTCAACCATGCATGTCCCCTTTTTACTAGCAGCTTTTCATTATCAAACTCATCACCCCATCTTGTAGGCTCAATTATATCAATGGAAATGTTAAAAGAAGGTGGTTTAGAATAAAACACCTTATAATCAAACTTGCCTGAGGGTTGACCCAACAAGTCTTTTACTCTTTCCATATCATTAGGGGCACTAGGAGATTTTTTATTGGCTTTAAAGTCTAGATCCTCAAGAGATTTTAGCACTTCTTCCTCGTTTACTCCTGAGTTGATCATCATGGTTGTTGGAGGTGGCACGTTTCGGTAATTTGAGAAAGGATTATTTTGGGTGTTTGGGTTTGGATTTGATTTTTCAGGGTCTGTGATTTTTTTGGAATCTATGAGGTTTTGGATTTCCTGTTTAAGGCACATGCAAGAATCAGTTGGATAACCAATAACTTGATGAAACTTGCAATAACTGTTTGGGTCAAAGCCAGGGAGATTTGGGTTTGGTGGTCTAGTAGGGGTTAAAGGTCTAAGGAGGCCTTTTTGGGTGAGACGGTCTAGGACTTTGGATAAGGGTTAGTTAAAGTTTGAGAATCTCCTGGGTTGTTGGATAGCATGAACTCCTACAACCCGGCTAGTATTTCCTTGCTGCTGCCCCTAGTTGGGTAATTTCTCACTCCAATGTTCTTAGTGATCTTCTTTTTCTTGTTTTCAATCTCTTCAGCTTACAATCCATTATCGTAGAGATCTACAAATGTCTTAGGATTGATCATCTGTGGCCTCTCAACTAGATTAGGTAGCATATTTTGGACTATCATCCTAACCTGATCCTTCTTAGCCAACTTATTCTTTAGTAGTCCTGCCTTATTCATGAACCTGGTTAGAAAATCTGAGAATGACTCATTGGGTTTCTACTTGGTTAGTTCTAGATCCCTGATGGATACCTCAAGCCTAGTGTTGTAATCATATTACTTTAGAAAAGCAGTGCACAATTCTCTCTAATCTGCACGGATAGACTTCTCTAACCCATAATACCAATTGACAGTCATACCCTCCAATGATAATACAAATAGCTTGGTAACCATAGACAAAGGAGCCTTAGTGGTGCTCATGGTAGTTGTGTATTGACTGAGGTGAATCCTCGGGTCCCTAGTACCATCAAACTTTTACAGCTGTGACATTTTAAATTTGTCAAGAAATTTATCCTCCCTAAATTGCATCATATCATCAAAATCAAATGAGTATCCAATGCCCTATCTTCTCATCAATTACTCTATCTTGGACATTTTATGAGTCAGTGCTTTCATCTCTTGAACTTGCTTAAGTGATTCCCTTTTCACCCTTTCAACCATATAACTCTCAATATCCCTGAGTTTTATTTCCCTAAGATTGTCATTATTAACAGGTGGTGAACCCACAGTAGGTGGATTGGTCACAATAGGTGGATTGGTCACAGGAGGTACAACAACAGTAAGTGGTGGCATTAATCCGGCCAAAGCCTGTCTTAACTCATCTTGCATCATCGCTCTCATGTCATCAATCAATGCTCCTTTGACATCCTCTAAGGTCCAGTTTCCTCCTTTATATTATTCCATTTCTTCAGCTTGTTTCGATTGTGTAGCTTCTAGGTAGAGTGGGTTAATGGGACTCCTTTCCAATCTTCTAAGGATCTCTTTCACAATTGATTGCGAACTCAAATCAGTTCTTACTAGTTTGCCACCCTTTCGACTCCAAACACAAGAAGACCCGGATGAATCTATAATAGTTGAAAGACAAATGTTAGTATGATGCATGAGATGCATGTATGCATGATGCACGTGCTATGTAATAAATAGCAAATCAAGTTAAGTGTATATACATCCTTCCAACGCTATTCTTCCCACACACGTATTCAATGGCGAGTCTCTTTTCCTAAGATTTTTTGTCTTGGTCTTAATATGAACAGGGGATACTAGGGATCAACGCGCATGCTAAATCTCTCTTAAAGTAGTAAAACATAAAAACAGTATTTCTAGGTACAAAGGCATAACCCAATCTTTATTAGTCCTGATGGACTTCTAAAGTATGGGCTTGGGCCTTTGTAGAAAAAAATACCTCATGCCAACATTCACAAGTAATTTGGGTAGATCCTAGGGGAAATAACTAAGCCATTATATGTGGTTAGGGTCTGGTAATGTCACGACCCAAAACAGGGGCCATGACCGGCGCTAGGGAACAAGAATTCTTTCAAATTCGGAACCCGTAGTAAGCCTTAAAATAAATAAAAACATGCAATAATAATAATAACATAAATAAAATATTTTACAGCGGAAATAAATCTTATAAATAAAATAAAATAATAATCCATCAACAGATTTAAGTAAAACAAACTCATCTCTTATATATAAAATCTTTTAATACAATCTCAGCTCAAACCATCAAAATACATATCTCATGCAAACATAGTACATAAATCTCACAACTAACTAAAACTATTGCAGTGTCTAGATTATAAAATAACATCAAGTTAGCAAATTACATAGTAAAGTCGGGGCAGAAGAAATCTAGCGTAAGGGTCTGCTATTGAGGTCTGAAGACGAAGACTCTCTTGAAAAATAGTCAATGGAGGGGAGTCAAACCTCACTGAGTGAATTGTTATAATATATATACATGTATAACTAAATGATAATGCACACATTCAATAATGTATATAATAAATATATATACAGGCAAAATCACACAGATGTAGCAAAATCATTTTATATATACTGAAAATAATATCTGATTATGAAGGATTAAATAGAACCCTAGAAAAAAATCATAACCTTAAATAGTGTTAGACAACACTCTAGCCGAACAGGCTCACTTAATCCAAATAAATTCACTTGTTCCATTTAGACAGTAGACTAGCCCTAAGACACTAAGTTAATCGAGCTCCAGCAGTCTGACTGTTAGTGTGATTGGCCTCGAGACACTTGGTCAACTGAGCTCCAACAATCACATCTCACATCAAATCAATCCAATCAATATCCACAAATAGGTTAGTAATTTAACCTAAATTCTATCGTTGTACCGGTACGTACTCGGTCCTAGTGTTGCCCACTAGGTGGCACGTTCTATTGATATCCTTCATTTATATATAAAACATACATTCATAAAATAAATGATGCATGACATAAATTAAAATAACAATATAAATCATATATATACTAGAAATATATCAAAAATAAACCAAGTATATTTCGAGTATATATACGTCGAATAAATTCAATTTAATTATAAAATAAACTAGAAATATACTATAAATTTACTTAAAAACATTTTAGGTATAAATTCATAATAAAACATGCATTTAATTTAAAATATACCAAAAATATACTAAAATATATCTAAGTATTTATTAAATTAT
Source organism: Mallotus nudiflorus (assembly GCA_947683625.1). Classification (NCBI taxonomy): domain Eukaryota; kingdom Viridiplantae; phylum Streptophyta; class Magnoliopsida; order Malpighiales; family Euphorbiaceae; genus Mallotus; species Mallotus nudiflorus. Next base: position 68,979 of record CANTUR010000702.1, read on the forward strand.
TTATGCATATTTCATATAAATAAAGCATACACTCCTAAAACATGCATCCTAAAACACATATGTATAAAATAACAACTCACAGTTATTTGCGCTCCACGAGACGGGTCCGACGGGCTTAGTCCACTAGACCTCGATCTCGGCGCAACTAAACAAACAAATGACAGTACGGAATTAGAATAAATATATCAAAATTCTAGAGACTCGATTTAAGAATATCAGACACAAAATAAGAATAGGAATTCGACCGGATGTCACGTTTTACGAGAATTCTACCAAAAATCTAGCAGAACCTCTCCTGTAAAATGGACATCTCTCTACTCAAAGAGTAGAGTCGGTCCTGCAAAGAAATACATTTCAAAAACATACAGCCACACAACCCCTCAGTCGGACTTCCAACTATAATTCCACCAACCGAGGTTCACAATTCACAAGATAATTACATATCACATTGAAATGCGAAAAATACCCTTTAATACTAAAAATATAGCAAATTAGATATTTTAAACACTAAAAATAAGTATTTAACCGATAATTATAATAAAACCCTAATTTTAATAAAATATTATTAAAAATCCATAATTCTCAATAAATTCATAAATATTGACCAAAATACATTTTATAAATAAAATTACATAATTAACCCTAATACATATTAAAAATCGATAAAAATTCATTTATTTATAAAAATAGTATATTATATATAATTTGAAAATAATTTACGAAAAATAGTTTTAATTAGTTAAAAATACTAAATAATTTGTAGAAATCATTTTTATACCTCAAATAACTATTAAAACTAATTTAATTATATTTTTAGCCAATTTAGTGCCAAATTACCAAAATACCCCTACTATATATAAATTCACTACAATTGTTCAAAAATTCACAAAAATAGTATAATTAATAAAAAATTAATTTCTTAACATATAATTCAATAATATCAATAATTATACTCAATTAACCCATTAATTTTAAAAAAAATACATAATTAACCTAATTTTCTAAAAATCACATAAACTAAATAATTATACAAAAATCATAAAAATTACAAATAAATTTCTAAAATGCATTTTAACACCTATAAACACCATAAATCACAATTTCATAATTTAATTAATTAATTTACGAAAATTAGAAAATATTAATAAAATAATAAAAAATTCACAAAAATCAAAATAATTTCCAAAAATTCTACAAAAATTACCACATGTAGAGTGAGCTACTAGGATTAATCTTTGTGAAGGAAGTTTTCATGAATCATCAAAATTGAAGCTCAAAAAATTCAAGAATTCAAGTTGGCCGAAATTAAAAATTGAAAACCTAGGGAAATCTATACCAAATCAAGTGAAACCAAGCTTAGAAATGCACTCACCAGAGCTCAAGGAAGAGATAGAGGCCGGTGGCACTTCAAATGGTGGCCGACATGGTTGTGATCGGCGTTAATGGCAACTTTCAGTTTTTTTGAGAAAAACCGGCCAAAACTCGCCGAAAATGGAAGCTAAGGGCGACGGGATGGGCTGGAGGTGGAGGAGGAAGACTGAGAGGCACACCGATGGTGAGAAATGAAGGTGACAGACGCCGGAGATGGTGAGGGACAATTGGGAATGGGGAAGGTGAAGATAGTGGTAATATCGTAAATATCATGAACTTTTTTATTTTGGTAAATATATATGTATATATATGTATATATATAACTATATTTTATATTATTTTAATATATAAATATTATACCCAAATTAATATACACCACACACTCAAATAATAATACATATATACATATACATATATATACACATTTAATTATTATTAAAACTATATAATATAATATAATTTAATTTAATTAAAATAAACCCTAATTTAATTTAAATGCGCATATATGCATGTATATGTATATATTTTTATTCGACACTTAAAAATCATGCATGGACTCATGTAAATTCACAAAACCGTCTAGAATAATTAATATATATTTATTTACGTTTTAATTTCTCCGAAAATAAAACTCTCGGGAAAATTTTATATAAAAGACTTAAAAATAATTAAAAATAACTTTAATAAATAAAAAACTAATTAAATAATCATAAATATATATTAAAATTATTAACACTGCATATCCCGATACAATTTAAAATTATTTAAAAACTTGGGATATTATAGGTAAAAAGGTCAAGGTTCCCTTAGCAAGATGTCTTCCTTTAAGACTTGAGTCACAGGCTAAGGTTAGAGGGGCCTGACATCATTTGCAAACTCGAGAGAAGACTACCTCCCTTAAGGACTTGGGTTACAGACTCTGGTCAGATGAGCCCAATAATCTCTCTTAAACCGAGTTAAGGCTAAGAGTGATGGTTTGTCGATCTATAACTCCATGAAGCTAGTGGAATCATGGAATCATAAACCAACGCCATCAGTTAATAGGAACATGCAAAATGAATGTAATAATAAAATAATAATTAATAAAATAATTTTAAAGAATACAAGTAGAATCAATATCTCTTATCCCCAGTGGAGTCGCCACTGTAGACGGCGGGGTTTAGCACGCGTCCAAGATTTTAGCAATCGCAACACTGTTTGAGCTCAGGGCTCTAGAGAACACACTAACCATTGTCACAAAGACATGGCGTGAAGATGAGGAGTCACCACCCAGGGTAATAACTGGGACAAATAAAAAAGGTGGTACTCGATTCCCTAAAAGAAAGCTAGTACGCAACCAGGAGATTCTAAATACGGAATACCAACTTCTTTCAGTCTCGTGTTCATTTATAATTAATTCATGAATTACTATATTATCCTCTATTTACATGCAATTTCATATAAACCCTTATTCTAGCAATTAACTCCAAGGAAAACCAAACATGAAAATACAAGTAAATAATGCATTCATATAATCCCTAAGTTAGTATAATATACATGGATTTTAATTAAATGAGTTTAATCTACATGTTTTGATAAGTGAGCCTAAAGACTAATTCCTTTTAATTTTAATTAAATGAACCTAAGTCTATTTATTTTAATTCTAAAAATGGGCCTAAATCTACAAATTATGGAGAAGACTTAAATTAAGTGGGCTAAGTATAAATTAATTAAATTAAGTGGGTCTATGTCTAATTTATTAAATGGGCTTAAGTTATCTCTAACCTGAAATCTAATTAATTATGAGCTTAAAATGCATTTTAATTAATCAAACAAAAAAAAAAACCTAAATTTATTTAAGTTGATTAGAATCTAATATGGGCCTAAGACCCAAAACAGATAAAAATAAATAAACAAGCCTAAAAACAAATAAAACATATTAAAATAATTAAATAAAAGATCAAACAACTAATTAAATTAATTCCTTCTAAAAAAACCTAATTTTCATTAACATGCAACTTAAATTAATCTACTCCCACTATTAATTTTAATTAATTACCCGATTAAAATCCTAATTTTACTAACCAATTAATCAAAATAAACAAGCAATTACACACAATCCCACTATTCCCACTATTGGGGCTATTAGAATAATCTATTGAAAATAATAATAATAAAAATAATTAATACAATCCCCAAAAATAAATAAATAAAATAAAGCAATAAAAAATAATAAAAAAAACCTAGAAACTATATCTCTACAAGGTCTTATCCATGGCATCCCATGAACCTCTTATGGATTTGATTCTCCAAGTATGATCATCATGTGTTTTCCTCCATAATCACCATAAAAATAATAAAAATTATGATTAGTGAATAAAATATAACAATAATAAAAAAATTAAAAATCAAAAAAGAAATCAAATAAATAAATTAAAATAAAATAAGAAGAAGATGATGCTTATGGATGATTTTAATGAAGTGCTCATTAGATTTTGTAAAATCACCATTCTTGATAGGTCTTCAAATATTGTTCTTCAAAAACTCTCTAAAGATCTTTATTCAAGCAAAAGAATTTGTAGAGAATAAGATTTTTTCCCTTTTTTCTTCTCTCCTCTCTTTCTTTTTCCTCTCTTTTTTCTTCTCGTTTTGCCTTCTTCTTTTTTCTCTCTTTCTCTTCATTTTTTTTATTTTCTCCTCTACCTTTTTATTTTTTTCTGCCCCCTATTTTCAGAGCCAAAACACTCCTTATATAAGGATACATCTTGAAACCCTAGTTATAAATTAATTCCTAAAAGATTTCTATTTCTTTAAAAATATTATCAAAATAATTTTAAGAGAATTTCAGACCAATTAGGATTCAATTTTTTCTGGAAAATTCGAGAATGAACGGAAGAAGTCTAATTTCGACTGGAATTGTGTAATTTCGATTGGAATTAGTGTAATTCCGACCACTTTTTTTTACTTTTAATTACAAAAAGGTCCTTGAAAGAATTTAAATTTTGTAATTAGATTTTTAAAAAGCATTGCAATTTAGTCCATGAAAACCTTAAATCCTTTCTTTAAAAAAATGCAATTAGACCCTTGAAGTTTTAAAGTTCAAGTATTTAAGACCTATTCATGACATTTTCATCATTGGAGTCTTTTGTCACATCCATAACTCATCATCCCAAAATTGAGTGTCTACAATAGGCAACCTGGGGATCTACCTTAGTTATTTCAGAAGCCCGAGAAGCGAAATCTTTCGAGTGCCTATTGAGGACTTCCCTTATTCCTTGGTTGGTGTCGTAGTTGAGTTCATTGTCGATCTTCACCACTTTCTTGACAGTAATTTGTAATGTTTCAGTGTCCTCAACCAGTTGTAGTTCGGCACCTTGCTTCTCTATTTCTCAGGTTTCTAGGGAAAAAGCCTATGTCTGAGGCTTTATTGCCATATGGTAACACTATCTGACCATATGCTGATCTCCGTGGATAGTGAGAGTTCTGCCCTTGATTGGAATCTTCATAGTTAGGTATCGAATGCTTGTGACTATATCTGCTTCATAAAGCACTGGTCATCCTATGATTCCATTGTATACTAGTGGGAGATCCACTACATTGAATAGAGTTTTAATAACTTTATCTCTTTATTGTTTCAATTTCCAAATTTTAGATTTAACTCTACAATTCCTATTGGTTGTATAGTTCCTCTGCAGAAGCTTGTAATAGGATTCTGAATGGCTTTTAGGTTGGTGACGGAGCCTCCCATGGCTTTGTAAGCATTTCAAGACAATGCATTGATGGCGCTTCCATTGTCAACCAATAACCTCTTCACTAAATAATTATTAATGTATGCATTTATCACCAAGGCATTACAGTAGGGATGATGAACATGCAAACCATCTTTTGAATTAAATATGATCTCTCTTTTCTTGAAGACCGGCCCTTCTCCATGACTCCTTTTAGGTTTCTTCTCAGCATTTTCCCCTCTAATAATCATATTAATGATGCCTACTGGCTCATTCTGAGTTTTCTTTATTTCTAGCCTTTCTCGCCCATAAGTTTATAGATTCCTAATTTCTCTGGATGTGTTTATGAAATTGTTGAGCTTACCATTCTGTACCAATCTTTCTATGGCATTCTTTAGTTCTCTGCAGGCATCAGTGTCATGCTTGTATTCTTGGTGATACTGGCAATAGTGACCCCTATCTTGTGTGGATCTCCAGCTTGGGCTTATTTTTCTAGCTAGGGTAATTCCTACACCATTATGTTTGACCTATATAAGGATTTTGGATCGAGAGGTATTTAGAGGTGTGTATCTGTCTGCTTCTCTGTCAAATCTTTCTACCGAATTTCTAGAATTTATTTTTGAGAAGCTTGCTCATCTAAATACTGATCTTTCATCTTTGGTAGGTGGTTTTTCTTCTTCCCTTCGTATTCTTCTATCTTCATTCATCTTTATCATTTTTACTGCCATAGCCATTACCTCTGCAAAAGTGCTAGGTTATTCATCATTATTTTATCTTTGAGCTTTTTGAGTTTAGTGCCATTTTTTAAAGCTTCTATAACAACTTTGTTTATAAGCTTTTCGATCTATATAGCTACCTTATTAAATTTATTGAGATAGCTTCGTAGGGACTCATCGACCTCTTGTCGACACATCCAAAGATTGTTGATATTTTTGGCAGGGGGATGTTGGTGACGAATCTAGTACGAAACTTTTCTGTCAGATCCTCAAAAAAGGTGACGGAGTTCTCTAGGAGTTGATGAAACCATTTTTGGGTGTTCTTTGTAAGTGTGCTTGGGAAGACCCTGCACAATTGTTCACATTCTGGAGCAACATCTTATTCTAAACGAGGATATATGGTTAACAGGATCTCCGGTCCCATCATATTGATCTAGTTGTGGGATTCTAAACTTGGTAGGGATCTCTGTCTAGATTATCCTTTTTATGAATGGCGTTTTGCCTTCCATAATACATTTATCTTCCTTCCTTGGTTTCATACAAGCTTTGTGTATAACTTCTTCAACCCTCTAAGTTAGCTTCGAGTCATTGAGAGCTGGAATTATTGAACTACATTCCCCTTCCAGAACTTTGCTCTTCCCCTTGTTCACCTTAGGTATCTATAGAGGTATGTGAGCTGGGCCCTTGGTTGTCGCTTTAAACTTAGGTGTTCAACTGTTATTGCATTAGGGCTATCTGAGCTTGGATGTTTTGTATCATTGCTTCCTTATTAGTTTGGGTGAGGTTGAGTTTTGGGTTACAGTGTTAAGGTTTGGCGTAGTTACAACTAGTGTATCTATTAGGCTTGGAAAATGTATGGAAGGTATTGAACAATGATGGTGTTGTAATGGAGCATAATATGGAAAGTCGGTGCTCGAAGCCGGCCAACCCTGTTTATTTTTAAAAGGTAAGTGCGTATTTCCGAATGAAAGTTCGGCATACTAGAAGGTTGCTGGAAGTACTGCTGTTGGGAAAGGTATTGACAGATTAATTAGAGGAATAGGTGCCAAGAGGCTAATGTGAGTTTCAATAGTTGAGATTGACAGTGGGCTGGAAGTCATGGTGTCAATGTTTTAACTTAGCAGATATATGAATGGCTTTTTCCCAAGAGTTCTCACAGATGGCGCCACTTGATAACTTTTTTTCGAAACTCTTAAGCTTGGAATCCTACAAATGATTAACAAAGGGCAAGGTGAGAGGTGGGGAGAATCCCCACAAACGCTTCGATGCCTAAGTCAAAAAACAGAAAAAGGATTTAGAGAGAGAAAGCAAGAACAATTAAAATATGAGAGAGTATGATGATTGAGAATGAGAGATATGAGGTTCTACTTATAGTGATACTTAGGCCTGAAAAGAGTAGGCTTCCTCTTGGAATAGGAATCCTAAACTAAATAGGAGAGTATTCCTTCTTTGTCTAGGAGTCTTCTTGAAGCAAAGTCCTTTCCTTAAATGGATTCAAGTGCCTTCCTTTTCCGAGTAACATGTTCAAGAAACAAAATTATTTAATTAAATAGGAATATATACATGTGCGATATCATCAATTAAAACCCTAAAAGTTCTATTTCTTTCACCTTTACTCTATTTTTCCCTTAGCCATACATACAACTATCATTAATTCCAAATGTTGTTAATAATAGTTGTATGTATGGCTAAGGGGAAAAGAGGATAAGGATGAAAAAAATAAAACTTTTAGAATTTTAATTGATATTTTTATATTAAAAAATTACAACTTAATACAAGAAGGAAGTTGGCAATTAAGTCTTTGTTAACTGAGGGTTTTAAGATCTTTATTTTTTCAAATTATTATTAAAGAAAATTCTGCACCTCGATATAAGCATTTAAGGACCAAAATGCACCTTAAACATACTATCGCATCTGATCTCATGCACAACAATAGCATCCCTTTTGGGAGATGATTTAGTTCGATATTTTTTTAATGTAACCTTTAAAGATGGTTTAGATAAATCAGCTTTTGAAGGTATAACTATTTCTTTTAACTTGTGTTGCCTTAAAAGATGAAAATTTATATGAATCTTTTGAAGGTAATTTTGTCTTTTCTTTTACTGGTGATTTAGATGAAGCTTGTAGAGGTTCTTTTACTCGCCAAACCTTTGATGATGATTGAGATGAGTTTTAGAAAGATTTATTTAGAGTGGATAATAGTTTTATGTATGATTTAAGGGAAAAAGAGGGTAAGGGTGAAAGAAATAGAACTTTTAGAATTTTAATTGATATTTTAATATTAAAAAATTTTAACTCAATACTGGCACGTATCCGTTAAGTGAGGAGCTTAATATTTTTATTTTTCAAATTTTTTGCACTTAAAATCTTCAAAAATTTCTTTGAGGGCAAATTTGTCCTTGACATAAGTATTTAAGGCAAAATGCAACTTTGCGCATTATTTAAACGACCAATAAAACTCCAGGGTTATTTCGGTAATAAAATAATTTCTCCGCCAATCTATTGAAGCACAAACATCACACCGCATGACACAACACAAGCATCGTGTCAAGACCTCGCTTTGCTTGCTCGCTGCTACTTTGCTGCAACAATCTTTACTCTAATCTTTGATCTCGTTCAACATCAATGGCTAACAATCCCTCTCAGCTTCTCCCTTCAGGTCCATTTCTCTCTTTCTCTTTTATCGATTCTAAATTCTTCTTTGCGAACACTATAAAGTTGCTAACTTTTTTTTTTTTCTCTTTTCAATATTTGTTTTGGGTTATGCAGAGCTTATAGATCGGTGCATTGGGTCAAAAATATGGGTAATAATGAAAGGTGACAAGGAGCTTGTTGGGACTTTAAGAGGATTTGATGTGTATGTCAATATGGTGCTTGAAGATGTTACTGAATAGTATGTTTTTCTTTTAACTGTTTTGTTTTTTCTCCCTTTTTAAGATTAGGGTTTACGTGAATATGGTTGGCTACTGAAAGATTCATTTTTTATTGGTTTTTTAAAGTTGATATTGGATACAAGCTTCTGGGTGTTTATTATTTTTTGAATTGAGTTAATAAGGCCTTGTTCTGGAATTTATTGTACTTGTAATATATTGTTGTCAATTCTTTTGCTTGTGACACTGATGGGTATGTCACTGTTAGCTGGTTATTAGCCGTGCATTTTCCTCTTTTGATAAGTGTTTCAACTTTGACCTAAAAGAATGGAGAGCAGAGATTGTGGCTTGGAAGTGTTAATGCTGATATCTAGCTAGTTATTTCCATGAAAAAAATGAGTTAGTTTGTACATATTTGTAAACTCTGATTTTAAGGTCTGCTAATGGAGCTTATGCCAAAAGATTGATCAGACCAATTTAATTAAAATTGTGTATTGAGATCACACCCTAGGCTGCTGCTGTCTGTGTATAGGCTAAGTAATGGAGAGGTATATGGCTGCTGGCACACTTCTCTTACCTTTTTGTAATTTTAGTGTTTAATTATGCTGTAACGAACAGACAAACAGAGACTGAATAGTTTGAGCATAATTGGAACGTTATTTCTAGGCTATTAAGTATCAAACAAGTCTCTCGATTGGCCATTACTCATTCTCAAAGATATGTTCTTACATATAAAAGTTAGGGTATGGCGATTTGGAAGGCTGAAAGATGAGGAAAATAGGGTTGATATTGGGATGAGGATTGAATATATATATATATATATTTTTTTTTTTTCAAGTTAAGCCAGACATAAGACTATTATTTGAGTTTTACAGGATTTTTACTGTGGGATAATAGTTTAATGGTGATGTTTTGATTCGTAATTAGCTAGATTGTCTGAGAGGGAATGTACAACAATAACACCCTCTCGTAGGTTGGGTAGGTAGATGAAGCGTCAATGTTATATGTCCTGATGGAGGTAGACGTAGAGGTATGGAAATTTGGCAGGAACTGATCCTTGAGATTGGATGGTTTTAAATTTTGGTGGCTGTGTAGTCTAGAGGAATGGAACCTGAATGCAACTAAGGTCTTGCTGGTGAATACAAGCTTGTGTGTTTTGGAACTTTGATGACTGAGATGTCTACAGGAATGAGACCTGAAAGCAACTAAGCATTGCTAGTGAATACAGGTGATGGTGATGGATAGTATGTTATGCTTGCATTTGGATTTTTATTTTTGAAATTAGGGTTTACGCTTATAGATTGCTTAATGAGGATTTGATATGATTTTGGTTATGAACTTTTGGGTAATTTTTTTTTTTTTTTTTAGTTAAGAGAAAAATCTTGTTATAGAATTGTATTTGGGGTGGTGCTTTTATGATCATGTTCTCATTAGCTGGTTATTAGTGGCTCGTTTCCATTTCTAGCTGGTTATTAGTTGCTCATTTCCATTTCTAGCTGGTTATTAGTGGCTCATTTCCATTTCTTGAATGGAAAAGTTTCAAGTTGTACATAAAAAAAGTAGATATTATGTCATGCAATGGCTATTTGTTAGTTGGCTTAGTGTTGATATTTATCTAAGTATTTCTAAAAATAAAAAAGAAGTAATTTGGACAAATATGCTACCTAGGATTTCTAAGGTCCATTAAACTCAACTATGGAGCTCTTATTAAACAATTGATGTATCAATCTATGTAATGTTGTGAGTATCTAGCTCACACTAATTTATTTAATTTTGATATATCAGTCAAAAGATACTCTTATCTGTATATGTGGTGAGGAATATTTGGGATATGGCTGCTAAATGTAGGCAAGGGCTCATACATCTCTAAGCTTTCGAAGTTTTCACAATTTTGTCCTGCTAAATGGTTCAGAAAATGCATTTTAGGGATTGAAATGTCAAAACACTATGTGGCCATTAGATAATCAGAGACTGAATAATATGAGTTTAGCTCGAATGCATTGTCAAAGGGGTAATAATAATCAACTGACCCATTTCCCATTCTCAAAAGGATTGGTCTTGCATATAGGTAGTGAGAGCATCATGTTTTGGAAGGCTAAAAGACGAGTAAGAGAATGTTGGTGATGGAAAAAGGGCCCTTTTCTTTTAATCAACCCACTCACAATACTATGATTTTGGTTTTTGACAAGTATTTGTACTTTAGGATAGTGTAAGTGGGTGATTTTCAGATTGTGCTTTGAGCTAGATCGACTGTGGGGAATGAATAAAAGGAATGTCCTGTTGTGGAATAGGTAGATAGCTGAATAACAGGAATGGAAGCCTCATGTTATGTGCTGGTGGGGTTAGTTATGGTGGAGATTTGTGATTTTGTTGAGGTAAAGTGATCTTTTTTTAGCAGTTCAATCAAATGCCAAGAGATGTAAATGAACTATGAAAATAAATACTAATGAGGATAATGTTTGCAATGAACTAAAAGAAGTGACCTTGTGTTTGTTACTTGTGTTGCAGCATGATGATGCTGGTAATATCATTTGATAAATTCATTTAACAAGAGCTAATTTCTTTCTTGTTCTTTATTCTCTGTCTGTCAGTTGTTTTGATCTCTCCTCTTGGCACAGCCACAAACATTTTCTTGTCTGGTCAAAAGGTTTCATGTATTTGTGAATTTCCTTGTAATCTGTTTTGTTGTTGACTTTATAGTGAGATCACCGCTGAAGGGCGACGGATCACCAAGCTTGATCAGATACTACTGAATGGGAACAATATTGCCATTGTAAGTGAATCCTATTGTTAATTTTTATAGCCATTAATTTGTAAAAGCTCTTGAAAATATAGTCCAAGGAAGCTCTTCTGTTTGTGCCTCCTGAATGATTATTATCACATTGGTCAAAGTTAGGGGAATGCAATGATCCTCGTACTTTTTATATATTTTTTTCATATATTTTGTTAGCAACTTGTACCATGAAGGAAAATGCTGAATACGGATAAAATAGACTAATATTTAGTTTGCCATGCAGCTGGTTCCTGGTGGCTCCCCTGATCCGGAATGAAAGTGCAACAGTTCCTGTGCCTGGTGGCTGCCCTTACCAGTGATGTTTGCGCGATACGATGTTGATTATCATTTTCATTACTCTTTTAGGCACATGTAATAGCACAATTGTGTTGAAACTGAACACAGGGTTCTAGTACTAGTTGTTGCTGACCAGCAAGAATTGGAAAATTATATGCGAGATATGGTTGGGAAAATGAAAATGTTGATATCAGAACATTTGACAAAACTGAGGAGATTTAATGATGAATTATCAAAACTCGCAGATGCCCCATGAATACCAAAAAGTGCTTGTTGATGTTGTTAATGATTTCAAGTAATTGGTATGTTGTACTTGTTCTATTTTCTTGAACTTCATATACAAAATATTATTCAATTTTTGTTGTTTTGAATCCTTCTATTCATAACACACTAAAATTAAAAACATGGACATGTTTTAAATTTTAGCCTATAATATATCATGTAATAATGTGTGTAATAATTTAAAAAAATAATCATGTAATAATAATGTGTAATAATTTAAAAAAATAATAATATTCAAATTAGAAGAAATTTACACATAAATTTTACGCAAAAAAATATCAATTGAAAGAAAATTATTTTACTTAAACATTGACACTTTATAATTTATTTATAACTTATGATAGTATTTTAAATAAAGTGATTTTTTGATCGTGAAAAAATTAAATAAAATATTATTAAGAGAATAAAAATAAATTTTTCATTTTTATTTTTTTCTTCTTTATATATGTGTGTGCGTGTATATACACATCAATTCATGAGAAACAATTGAAGTGGGAGGATTAACAGACGAAGAGGATGAGCTACATGCTGACGACTCTAACGAAGAAGAAAGAAATAGATGCAATCATCAGAGACACCATTGACAAGGTTCTCGTCCTCCGTTTTGGCCGCTCCTCCGACGCCGTTTCTCTTCATCTCGACGATTTGGTATATCATGGATGCTATTATTATTATTATTATTATTATTATCCTTAATCAATTGATTGATTTCTCTCAATTTTAATTCGTTTAATTTCAAACACTGAATTGCAGCTAGCAAAATCAGCTCGTGAAGTTTCAAAATTCGCGACCGTAGCATTAGTAGACATCGATTCACAGGATGTTCAAGTTTACGTTAATTACTTTGACATTTCCTTCACTCCTTCTACTGTTTTCTTCTTCAATGCCCATCATATGAAAATGGATTCTGGGTGCTTCTTCTTCTTCTTCTTCTTCTTCTTCTTCTAAACAAAATAAACATTTTTTTGTTTAATTTTTCAGCAAATTACTTTGCAATTCTGCTATTGACATTGATTAATTTGGGTTGGATTCAGGACTGCTGATCATACCAAGTGGGTTGGTGCTTTTCACTCCAAACAAGATTTTATTGATGTTGTTGAGGTTTGTTTCTTCTTTATTTTTTCTGGGTTTTGTTCCATTGAAGTGCAATTTTACTTCTTTCTCAATTCAATTTCTGTTCTTTGCTTTATGGCTAATGTTCACTATAATACTCTCTGTAAAACCCTTAATCTAATCCGTCTCACGCACTACTCCCCTTTTCATTATTATTACTATTTTGAATGTCTGTTGATGGAGAGTCAGTCAGTAAAACATGGAGGCTGATTGCAAGTTTCTGATATCGTAGTTTGTTAATTAGGAAGTCCAGCAGCAAGCAATTGTTTCGAGCACTGCTCTATATGTAGTCTTATAGCACTAGTTGTCACCTTCTGTTGTAGAGTTTGTGTTACTTTCTTGGATGTAATTCCTGTTAGTGTTTTCTGGTGAGAAAACAAAACCTGTGCAGCATTCACCAAGTAATCTTTTGGCATTTGACAGAGTAGCAAGTCACTGTACATGATTTCTTAAGGGCCTACTTAAAGCTTAATAGCTTGCCAATTTTAACGATGAAGAAAACAAACATGAGACAGCCAAGAAGAGGAAAACTATAATTTGTTTTATCTTTTTTTTTTCATCAAAAAGAGTTATTGAGCGAGAAATCGCTGAACAATTTGTACTGAAATGGTTCTCTTTTCAAATGTGAAGAGCACAATCCATGAATAATTTAGATAGGTACTATATATTTTTTGAAATTTTTACAGGAATTTCTGACTCTTTTGTGACATTTATGTAATCATGTATACCTGTTCTCTTCTCTTTCTACTGTGATGGTCACTCCAAGATCCGGATTATAGTTTTCTTAATCACATTTCTAATTTAAGGGCAGGAATTGGGGTGGGTTTTTCTCCCCTTCCTTACTGATCTGATTCACAAATGGGGATAAAAAACTGTTCGGTGGATGAATATGAAATTCCCAAAATGGTTGGTCATTTTTTCTAAATCTTCATTTATTTTAGCTCCTTATCCCTGATAGTAGCTTTTATCTTGTTTATGCTTAATGCAATTTTCATATTTTGACAGTGGATTTTAATCTAATAAACTTTTTTATTGCTTCTTGTCAAATTGAGTCAAAAGTGCAAAGGGCGCATGCTGCTAAGCATAAAATTGCTTTCCATTTTTGCAGGCCATATTTAGAGGAGCTATGAAAGGCAAGCTGATTGTGAATTGCCCTCTTCCCCCAGAACGAATACCAAAATATCAGTTGTTATACAAGGACCTGTAAAGGCAGCCTGGTCATAGGTAAAGCTCATGTTGTGATCGCTATATGTTTCTTCAATGTCATTTTGTAAATTCTTCAATATAAGTATAATGGAATTTTGTTTCTTTCACTGGGAGACCTCGAAGGTCGAAGCAAAAGGGAGAACTGTGAAAACCTGTTGATAACCTTTTGGGAGTTATCAGTTCTCCATTAGTTTAGACTTGGAACGGATTGTGCTTTCTGCTGATGCACCTATTGAAGCAGAAGAGAGAATGGTTTTGGAGTTAAAATGGTTTTCCATTGCAATTTTTTAAGACAATTGCATGATTGTTTTACTTATAATGTTATCAAATGCAGTTTTATTAGTATATTGATGACTCCAATAAAGCAAATGATTAATTTAGCACATCAAAAGAACATTAAAGCTTCTGGCATTCAGGCTGAAACAACTGAAAATTTTAAATATATTTTCTTTAAAAATACATTTCAGACATAGTTGGGATTTATTTTCTACAACACAAGCACTATAATAGCGTTCGCATGTCTGAATTGCAATAAACATGACCCAAAAATTGTTGGATGACCTCTAGAGCTAAAGGTGGATGAATTTAGCAAGATGAAAACAAATATCTAACGAGCATCCCTTGATAAAAGGTTGTTGCTACCCACTGGTCGAGCATTGCACAGCGCGTCAACACAATCTCCTCTTTCAAAAACAGCTGCAGCTCCCATACCAGTGCCTGCAATTATGTTCAACATTTCCAAGAGTTAGCATGGAAAAACTTCCAATCATTTGCTTGTTCCCATTTCTGATTTAAAATTGCTTGCAAAGTTATAAAGAATGCTTGTAATCCATATATTCTTTTGCAACAATAATTTCATCACCATTCCACCACCACATTTATTATACCATCCTAGTTAGGGCATTCCGCCGGGTTGCCATAAACTTTAGCTACAGGGAGATAACCCTAACAGAAATTAGAGCAACCCTCTTCTAAATGCATAGCAACCTAAAGCAGCTAAAAATACAAGTGACCAACAGCCCGATAAGATATTTGGTGTCTTTTTACAGAGGACTTTAACAGGTTCTGATCCATGTTTGACCAAGAAAGCTTGTGCAAGTAACAAGACATGGCGTCTGACCAATTCTGTATGAAATACTACTAAGTTCTATGGTAATGGGTTCTATAATATGTCCTTATTGACTTAACCTTAACACACATGCACAAAAGGGGAAAAAAAGTATGTCTACTTTACTGTTTGAGCACTCAATAAGTCCGATTTACTATATCGGGTTAAAGAGCTTCATACTTCACTATGCCCAGTTGCACAAAGGAAACAGCAATTATCTACAGGATTTCAAATCTGGATAGCGAAAGTTTGCAAAATGAATAGTTTGTGAATTCAGACTTGGTTGATTTGATTCTGCTGTGGTTTCACTAATTGTAATATATTTTCATGCCCTCACTAGAGTTTGTCCATCCATGTCTGAGTGCAGGTGGGCAGAGAGAGAGAGAGAGAGAGAGAGAGAGAGAGAGAGACCTATGCACATTGAGATTACTCCAAAGCGGCAGTCCTTCCCACGGCGCTTCATCTCGTTCAGAAGAGTTGCAACACAGCGGGCACCTGCATAAGCACAACAGATAGCTTTGAAATTATGGCCAAGTGACCGCTGATGACATGACTTCAGTATCAAAGTAAAATTCTCAAGTTACAGAATTGTATTTATTTTATGACGTGCCTGCACTTGGACCGATGATTATTTTGATATTGGAGACATACAGTATGTCTTTTATGCATGCTCAGTATGGTACATGTAGGCATGTAGTAACAATCATATGCTATCCATCTATTATCTGAGATGTCAATAAAATACCTGTGGCACCCAAAGGATGACCAAGAGCAATTGCACCACCATTAACATTCACTTTTTCCACATCAAGCTCCAGTTTCTTACAACAGTAGACATACTGGGATGCAAATGCCTAAACAAAGAACAACAGGATGTTTACCTGCAAATTCTTGCACTTTTGCTAATACAAAGAACTGACACTAAAATTAGAAATAATCATACATTCTGTATACCTCATTTATTTCAAACAGGTCAATGTTATCAAGTTCTAGTCCAGCAGCTTTCACTGCAGCTGGAATTGCAACAGCTGGGCCAATTCCCATCACAGCAGGGTCTACACCAACAGCAGCAAAACTCCTGCAAGAAAAGCAATTCATGGATCCATGCTTGCATATTTCTTTATCAATTTGAACCATAATTCATGCCCCCTCCCCCTTCTCAAGAAGGTAAGTACCTGAAAACACCAAGAATTGGAAGTCCCTTCTGCACAGCTACACTTCTTTTTGTAAGGAGAACTGCACCGGCACCATCACTCACCTGACTAGCATTACCTAGGATAAAATATTGAGTCGTCAATTGTGATTCTATGGAGCGAGATTATGAGCAGAAAAGTGGCACATATTAAATACCAGCAGTTGTGGCCCCATCCTTTTTAAATGCAGGCTTCAGCTTAGAAAGATCTGCAATGTTTGTCTGAGGTCGAATTCCATCGTCCACAGAAATTGTGACAGACTTCTCTTCACCAGTTTTCGGATCTACAATCTATGAACAACAATCATCAGGCATGAAAAACATGAAGAAGGAAAGGAAGAAGATAATTGAATTTTGCGAGCATTTCTCTATGTCGCTTACTTTTGTAGAAACTGGGATGATTTCATCTTTGAATTTACCAGATGCTGTTGCAGCAGCTGCTTTCCTATGAGATTCAACCTTTAAAAAGACAAGGTGTCAAGGCTATTGCAGATCACATGTGCATTATAGCATAAAAATAGCTCAAGGTTCTATGGAACTTACAGCAGCCTTGTCTTGCTCTAGCCGTGTCACACCATAACGCTGTGCAACATTTTCAGAAGTGATTCCCATAGGAAGAAGGCAATCTCGGGCTTGTGCAAAGCTCTCTACCTGTTACCAACATAAATCTAGTTCCAATAAACCACCCATAAATTACTAATTCCTTTGGAGGGAAAAAAAAGAGAGGAGAAAATGAGAATTACTCTTGGATTAACTGCGGAATTTGTCCGAATGTTATCCAGTGTCATGCATTCCAACCCAGCCCCTATGCCTAATGTTGGTAAAGAAATAAAAACAGTTAAAACAGAAAAGATGGTCATCGCTTTTCAGAATAGACATTAGTATCACTCTTAATTACCAATATCATAAAATCCTGATTTTATGGAAGCAGCAACATCAGCGACTGCCTGCAGGCCAGATGAGCATTGCCTGTTGACTGTTCGGATGGGCACGGTCTCTGGTTGAAATAGATGAGACATTTACGAATGAGAAAGATAGACTTGAAAAATCCAAAAAAAAAAAAATCTCAAATTTCTTTGTCAGTCAAATACACAATGTTTTTATTAATTAACAATGTAATCAATATTGTATCCTAATTTTTTTATGTGTCCAAATTCTATGAGAATGGATACAGTTTATGGTCTGTTAAAAAAGGGGAGGAGGTTGGGGGGCTCACGAAAAAGATTATACAAAAATTGTACCAGGGAAACCAGCATAGAAAGCTGCCATCCTGCACTCAGTTGCCCTTTGTGATCCGGGAGCTAGAACTGTCCCAACAACTATGTCCCCTACCTCACTTGGATTCACATTGGTTTTCTTTATCAGTGCCTACAATGAATACAATTTATCAAGGTAGACAGATAAGTGCCTATCACAAAAGCAAAGAAACTAGAACCACAAGTCTTTCTCAAATATTCCAACAAAAAGATAACATTCATGAATATTAAGTCGAACACATCTAACCTTCAAAACTGAGCCAAGTAGATCATCAGGATGGGTATCCTTGAAACCACCTCTCTTGGCTTTGCAAATGGCAGTACGGTAAGCACTGGCAAATTCAACAGAGAAGAAAAGGGATATAGACTATAGAGGACATTTAAAATATATATATATAGAAATAAGCAACACAACCAATAACCAAAACCAGTTAACATCTTCCTTCACAAATCAAGGAACTTACGCAACAATCACAATATCATCATCAAAAGCAGCTGTTCGATGATATGCAGCACTATCCCCAGCCGCACAAATTGAACTCTAACAAATGAAAAAAATATATATTCAGAGACAACGTCATAAAATACACAAAAAAAAAGAAAACTATAGCAAGGTTCCAAAAGTACACTAGAAAGACACAGTAACCAAAATCTTTTTACATATTCTCAGTATTCAACAATCTTGCGCATAAGCAACACGGTTCAAGCTAACCAAGTCAAAGAAACAGATAAATGCAAGCAATTGAAATTAAAAGATACTAACTTTTGAAAATTGAAAAAATTTCTACACCAACTGCTATCCTCAAATTGAGATTTTTGAAAAGTTGACACTACTTTGACCATAAATCACAGGACAACAAGCACAAAAAAAAAAAGTAAAAGAGAACACAATTAAGTCAAGCATAAAGCCCTTCAATTTCAATCCACTTCTAATTACAACCAGATCAAGAACAATTGAAGAGAACACATACAAATCAATCAAAGATACTGTAAAGAATTTAAAAAAAAAAATACTTACAGAGAGACAAAAAGACTCATGGGTCTGAGAAAGAGATGAAGAAGGAGAATTACTGGGTTGCAAATGACCAAGAAGAACTTTCTGTCTGTTCACTGCTTTCTCCATTATAATTACTTTTTCTTTTTTTTCTTGCAAGAAATGAGGTTGTTTCAAAAATGATGAATTTATGGTCTAAGACGAGTATATTGGCATAAATAAAGATCAAAGCCTTATTTGGAAATGGACCTGATATGAACCCAATGAAACAAAAAAGCTTGACTTTAACTGCCAACTTAATCTTCTGAGTCATAGTAGTGCTCCTGTCTGTCCCTATAGTTTCTTGGGAATTTCTGAGAAAAAGGTCCACGTGTTCCACAATTCTTCTTCTTCTTCTTTCAACAGTTTTTGGCTGCTTGAAAAAGTTGTAATATACACTAAAACACATTTTTTAATGAGTAAAAAAAATACAAATTTAATTTTCTACAAATAATTTTAAAATATTTTTACCATTTAAACAAAATAATATTTAAATAATATATACATTAGTCATTAATATTTAGGGAAATAAATTTATAACTAATAAGTTATGAATGTATAGAATGATCTTACCTTATTATTAATTTTTGGAATTTTTTTTATCAGTTGTTAGTTTCTTATAGTGAAATAAATAAAAAAAATTTCTTAATTTTAATTTAAAATAATAAATTTAGTATTAATTAATTGAATTAAATCCAACTAATAGAATGGGGTTGTATCAACCACCAGCCTTAAATGCAAAAATCACAGTGTAAATTGTGTTGGAAAAGTTTAAAAAATAATTAAAAAATCATATAAATTGGGTTGGTAATTGAGTTACTTATTTTCTTCATTTTATATTTATGGTTGTTGGGGTGGGAAAGCTGCTTTAGTTAGAAGTACTTTTTATAACCAAAAAAAAAAGTCAAAAGTATATATATTTTAGGGTCATTATCATGCGCATTTTGATGTTCAAATTGTGTACCATTTTTTTTTTTTTTGACAGCGGAGAGAGGGATTTGAACACTCTCCTTTTATGCCTCCCCTATGGATGAATAGGTAAAAAGTCAGTCCATCCTTAGGCAGGAAGAGAAAATTTTGTTTGTAACATGCATATTTTATTAATTCAGATGCATTATGTTTTTTTAATAGAAGTTGAATAGGTTGTAGGCTAAATAACAAATAGTTATCTCTTTACCCGTTAAAATTCATTATAAAAATATGATAATTTTTATTAATATTAATAGATGATCGATAAAAATTCAAACTCAAAATCTTCACAATTTTTATAAGAAAAAATATCAATCTAAGTCATTTTTAAATTTGACTTGATTGGCTATATTCCTTTAATTTTATCATCAAATAAAATCTAAAACTATATAGAAGAAAAACACCTATACAACAATCATCATAGTATAATAGACATAGTCAATGGAAAATGGAAATTGAAAAAAAGGTATGAAAACATGTTTAGTGTCTAAGTAAGCCTCATTTAGTTTGCTTTTTTATATTTGTATTTGTTATAAAAAATTTCTAAAAACTAATTAAATTTGGGGCTTTTTCTTTATTAATATTAATAATATTTATTATTTTATGATCAACACTCTATAAAAAAAAAAAAAAACTGTTCTTCTTTATTTAAAAAAAATAACTTTTAATAACTTATTTATTTAAAAATAACTATTTAAAAAAAACTTTTCTAAAAAAGAATGATGGAATAATTAATAATGGTTCAATGTCAAGTTCTATTTCTTTATCAATTTTGACTGATGGCTTTGCATTCCCATTACTTGGTACGAAGATAATTTTTTTTTCTTACCAAATAAAGGATATAATATATTAGCTTAGCAACAATATAACTTGAAGGGCCAACACAGTTTGAAAGTCCATAACACATCTAAAGTTTTTATAATTTGATAGGCTAGTTTTAAGATAAAACCCAAAAATAAATTTTAGGGTTGTAATCCTAATATGATGAGAGAAAATGGCAGAATACAACACGGCGATGACATCAACGGTAGTAGCAGTCTAATGTTGCATGACTTCATGCTGAACTAGCTTGAGTTGTTGGTGTCTTAGACTGAAAGAGATGATAATATCTAGACATTAAAGGAGCAGCTACAAGCAAAATAAAGAGAAGAAAATCAACTTCTGGATTAAGGCAGTTTAACCTCCGAGGACTGAGATCTCCATTCTTCACAGCAGTCTTGTAAAGTCTTGTTAAGGTAGACACCCTTCGATGTTATGGTGAGCTGAAATCCAACTGAGAAGAAGCTACAGTACCAGTTAAAGCAGCATCGGTTCGTTGCACCTTAGCAATCTCAGCAAAACGGAAAGCGACATAGCTGCCTAACCATATGCACAAAAAGACTATCAAGAACACAACTATGAAAACATACACACACATATATATATAAACATCTTATTATTTAATGGAAACCAAACACAAAAAAAGAAGATAGCAAGGCAAGGATTACTAATTAAATCCAGTATCCCTCCCCTAAAGAAACACAATTTATTAAAGGCTATAGTATTGTTCAGAGAGAACCATAGAGAGAGAACAAACTACAATTATTATTTGGTTATTACTAATTAAAAATTATTGCAAAGATAAATTTCTTTTCACTCTCATATGTACTTTAAAAAAAATATAGCTACATTACACCTTTCCAATACAGTAATATTTCACTGACCGCAATTTTATTAAATAGATTTCATTTTTTTGATTGATTGTCCTCCTATAGTTGAAGGGAATTAAGTAATTTTAAAAAATTATCGTCTAATAATCTATAACAGTCGTGACCGCTATACATATCATTATCATTTCTAATATATAATCTATTTAATACTAAATTCATGTTATTTTATTAACAATGAATTTTTTATGTTATATAAAATATATATTTAGTTCAAGATATATTATTCTATATAATGCCAATATAGTAGTAAGATAGGTTAACTTACATAGAAATCAGTAGAATATAGTTTTAGTCAAGTGCAAATTTAAATTTACAAGTTGAGGAAAAAAATAATCATAAAAATCAATAATAATTTTTCAAAAGTATATTATCTTTTTTAGTATTGTTTAAATAAAGCAATATACTTTTTTTTTTGAGAAAAATAAAGCAATATACTTAGAACCTTGAAATCTTCTAACTTTGTAAGAATAAACTATTTAATAAGAAATGATTTAATCTTAAATGATCAATGTCAAATTTTTAATCAAAACAACAACCAAGCCTAGAATTAAGAAGAGTTTTAATTCTTTGGTGTATTTTAATTGTGGGAAGTATGGACATTAAGATAGTGCATGCCCAGCACAAGGGCAGCCACCGGAGGAGGAGAATGGTGATGAATTGCATGAAAGAATGCAAAAGGATATGGGAGATATTTCGGCGGTTAATCCAGAGGTGATGGAGCAATTCGGAACCTGGATGCTTGTACAAAAAAGGATAAATGGAGGGAAAATGCAAGATTCCAGGACCAATATCCGGAATATTGGGCAACAAAATAAAGAAGATAACAGGGGATATAGGAAGGGATCACGATATAAGATCCTTAGGGTAACTGATTTAGGAGACAATAATATGGAAAGAGGCGTGCAGGATAAGGAAGGTATGGAGAGGGAGAATTTAAGTGGGACGAAGGTTGGGCCAAGAAGGAGAAAACCTAATGTGCAAGCCCATGGTATGTTAAAAGAGAGTTCTGAAGGCCCCATAAGTGGTATGATTATTGGAAAAGAAGCACATCCCAGTAAGAGATAAAAAAAAAAGGATTTAAAGGGTAAGAAGGTGAGACAATGGAGATTAAAAAGTAATAAAGTAGCTAGTTTTGGTGAACATACAGTTGTAAGTGGAGGAATTGACAAAAACAAAATAGAAAGCGGAGTAGTGAAAGAGCTTTCAAACTTGGGGCAATTGGTGGTATATGAAGGGGAGGGGAACCATACTTATGTATCATATCATAAAGACCCTTTAATATCCCATGTGTGTAATATCTCGAGTTTTTAAATAATTTTAAACTGTATTGGGATATGCAGTGTTAATAATTTTAAATTATATTTATGATTATTTAATTAGTTTGTCATTTATTAAAATCATTTTTAATTATTTTAATTATTTTTAAGTCTTTTACGTAAAATTTTCCCGAAAGTTTTATTTTCGAGAAAATTAAAACGTAAATAAATAAATATTAATTATTTTAGACAGTTTTATGAATTTGCATGAGTCCATGTATGATTTTAATTATCATATTAATATATATACATATACATGCATATATATGCACATATTTAGCATTTTAGGGTTTATTATTTTTAATTATGTATATATTATATAGTTTTTATTATTATTATCATGTGATATATATATATATATATATATATATATATATATATATATATATATATATATGAATATGTATATATATTTATTAATTTGTGATGTGAGATTTTTCTAAATATTATATTAGTATATTTTAATATAAAGTGATAATGTTATATATATATATATATATATATATATATATATATATATATATATATATGTGTGTGTGTGTGTGTGTGTGTGTGTGTGTGTATAAAACTTATGCAAATTTACGATTGTGCTATCGTCTTCAACCTCCAACACCCGAAGTCCCTCTCCTTTCCCTTCGCTGCCAGACACCATTTCCTCACCGTCACTGCGCTTCCCAGCATGCCACCTCCATTTCTAGCTTTATCTGCTGCTTGCTACCTCCTTCTCCAGCGCCGTTGGGCTTGATATTGGCCGAAAACCCGAAACCCATTTTCAACTTCGTTCTCCTTCATCCGGCCACTGTTCTTGATGATTCCAGCGTAGTTTTGCTCTTAGAACTCCCTAGAAGTTGATTTTAAACTCCTAGAAGCTTGAAAACTCGATTTGGTAAGGATTTAAACTTGATCTCATTTTCGGCCATTTGAGTTTCTTGATTTTTTTTAACTTCAATCTTGATGATTCAAGCTTAATTCTTTTACAAAAGTTTCTCCTAGTAGGTCAATCTATATTTTTTAATTTTTGTGGAATTTTTGGGAATTATTTTGACTTTTGTGAATTTTTGATTATTTTATTAATATTTTCTAATTTTCATCAATTAATTAATTAAATTATGAAATTGTGTTTATGGTGTTTTTAGGTTTTGAAATGCATTTTAGAAATTTATTTTTAATTTTCATGATTTTTATATAATTATTATGAATTTATTTAGTTTATGTGATTTTTGGAAAATTAGGTTAATTATGTGTTTTATTGAAATTAATTGGTTAATTGAGTATAATTATTGATATTATTGAATTATATGTTGAGAAATTAATTTTTGAGTAATTATATTATTTTTAGTGAATTTTTGAACAATTATAGTGAATTTATATATAGTAGGGGTATTTTGGTAATTTAACACTAAATTGGCTAAAAATATAATTAAATTGGTTTTAATAATTATTTGAGGTATAAAAATGATTTCTACAAATTATTTAGTATTTTTAACTAATTAAAACTATTTTTCGTAAATTATTTTCAAATTATATATAATATACTATTTTTCTAAATAAATGAGTTTTTATCGATTTTTAATATGTTTTAGGGCTAATTATGTAATTTAGATTTATAAAATGTATTTTTGGCTAATATTTATGAATTTATTGAGAATTATCAATTTTTAATAATATTTTATTAAAATTAAGGTTTTTATGTATTTATCGGTAAAATGATTATTTTTAGCGTTTGAATTTCTAATTTGCTGTATTTTGAGTATTAAAGGGTATTTTTGGTATTTTTGGCATTTCAATGTGTTCTATGTTATCTTGTGAATTGTGAACCTCGGTCAGTGGAATTGTTGTTTGGGAGTCCGACCGAGAGGTTGTGAGATTGTGTTTATTTGAAGTGTGTTTCTTTGCAGGACTGGCTCTACTCTTTGAGTAGAGAGATGTCCGTTTTACAGGAGAGGTTCTGTCGGATTTTCGGTAGAATTCTCATAAAACGTGATATCCGGTCGAATTCCTATTCTGATTTTGTGTCCATTATTTTTAGATCAAGTCTCTAGAATTTCGATAGTATTATTCTAATTTCGTATGGTCGTTTGTTTTTTTTAGTTACGCTGAGAACGAGGCCTAGTGGACCAAGCCCGTCAGACCCATCTCGAGGAGTGCAATAACAGTGAGTTGTTATTCTATATATACTTATATTAGGATTGCATGTTTTAGAAATGTATGATTTATTTTATAAATTATGCATAAATGGGGTTAATTATTGCTTAGGTTTATTTTTGGTATATTATTGGTATATTTTAAATTATATGCCTATTTTATTAATGAATTATTCTTAAAATATTTTTAAGTATATTTCTAGTTTATTTTATAATTAAATTGAATTCATTTGACGTGTATATACTGGAAATATACCTGGTTTATTTTTGGTATATCTCTAGTATATATGGTTTATATGGTTATTTTAACTTATGTCATGCATTATTTATTTTATGAATGTATATTTTTTAAATGAAGGATATCAATAGAACGTGCTACCTAGTGGGCAGCACTAGGATCGAGTATGTACCGGTACGACGATAGATTTTAGGTTATATTACTAACCTATTTATGGATTATGATTGGACTGATTTATTTGATGTGTGATGTAATTTGAGAGTATGATTGTTGGAGCTCGGTTGACCAAGTGTCTCGGGGTCAATCATACTGACAGTCAGACTGCTGGAGCTCGGTTGACTTAGTGTCTAGGGGCCAGTCTACTGTCCAAATGGAACAAGTGAATTTATTTAAAATAAGTGAGCTTGTATGGCTAGAGTGTTGTCTAACACCATTTGAGGTTACGATTTTCTAGGGTTCTATTTGATCCTTCATATACAGATGTTATTTTTAGTATTTATATAAAATGATTTTGCTGCATTTGTGTGTTTTTGCCTGTATATATATTTATTACATATACTATTGAATGTGTGCATTGTCATTTAGCTATGCATGTATATATATTATAATAATTCACTCAGTGAGGTCTGACTCCCCTCCGTTGACTATTTTTCAGGAGAGTCATCATCCTCAGACCTTAGTAGCAAACCTTTACGTCGGATTTCTTCTGCCCCGGCTTCATTATGTAAACTACTCACTTGATTTTATTTTATAATCTAGACACTACAGTAGTTATAGTCAATTGTGAGATTTATGTATTATGTTTATGTGAGTTATGTATTTTAAAGATTTGAATTGAGATTTATATTAAAATATTATTTATATATGAGATGAGTTTGTTTATTTAAATGTGTTGGTGGATTATATTTATTTTATTTATGAGATTTATTTCCACTGTAAAATATTTTATTTATGTTATTATTATTGCATGTTTTTATTTTATTTTTAAGGCTTGCTACGGGTTCCGGATTGGAAAGAATTCGCATTCCCTAGCGCCGGTCATGACCCCTATTTTGGGTCATGACAATGTGTCAATCCCAACAGATGGAAATGGTGAGGATTCCTTATGTGATGAAGAGTGGAATGGGTCTGATGATGAATCTGAAGATGGGTTGGACACTAAGAAGCAAAAAAAGGACCTTTTTGAGGAAAGAGGTCACCTAAATTGAGTTATTATGTGCTTGGTTTTCTTCATGACATTAATTGTTATGATTTTTAAAGCAATGGTTTAGAATTTTCATGGTATTGTATCGAGAGAATTTTGATGTACCTTGAGAGATTTAATTAAAATTCATAATCCTACAATGGTGGGACTTTTGGAAACTAAAGCTAGTGGTGAGCCAACAAATTATTTTTACTTGTAAATGGGTTTTGATAATTGGGTTCATACTGAGCCTATGGGTTATAGTGGAGGTATATGGCTTTTTTGGAATGAGACGAATTACAATATGGAGATTGTGAAGACTCATTCCCAATTTTTACACTATAAGGTGATATTGTCAAATAATTGTAGTTGGTTTATGACCATTATGTATAGAAGTCCTAATGCAACACTCCGTAAAAATCTTTGGCATGTGTAGATGGCGGGGTTTAGTGCACACCCAAGATTTTAGCAACCGTGACACTATTTAGGTTCAGAGTCTTAGGGAACACACTACTATGCCATAAAGTCATAGCGTAGAGAAGAGGAGTCGCCACCCAGGGTAATAACTAGGACAATTCGATTGGTGGTACTCGATTCTCTAAAAGAAAGTTAGCACCACAACCAGGAGATTCTGAGAATGGAATACTAACTTCTTTTAGTCTCATGTTCATTTACAATTACTTTATAAATTATTACTTTATTCTCTAATTACATGCAATTTTATTAAACCCTATTTGAACATCCATCTAACCTTAAGGCATTGAGTCAATAAAATCACACATAAAAATGCATTCAAGCACATCGTCCCTAAGTCTAAACTAGGTTAATTTTATTGAAAGTTAGCTAGATTTACAATTTTTATTTACAAATGAAAATAGACTAAAGGTGGGCCTACATTGTTATTAGTTAGTGAGTTTAAGTATATTGATTTCAATTATCTACAAATAGGCCTAAATCTACAAATTTTTAAAGAAATTGGATTTTATAAGTGAGTTTAAGTCTATTTGTTTTAAAATGGGAAGTGGGCCTAAGTCTATTTATTTAAAAAAAATGAAATTAGATGGGCTGAGTTAAGTCTAAATTAATTTTAGTCAATCTAAAAATGGGCCTAAGTCTAAATTAACCTAATGGACCTAAATTGATTTTAATTAATTAACATAAACCATTTTAAGCCTATTTTATTTAGTGAGTTTGAACCTATTGTGGGCTTGGGGCCCAAAGAACTAAAAGATCTAAAAACAAAAATCATATCAAACACAAGATTTATGTGATTTTCTAAAAATCCTAAATCAATTTATATGTAAACCTAAATTAATCTACACCCATCATTGATTTTAATTAATTTTTACCTAATTGAACCTAAATTACTAATTCATTTTAAAAGTAGAAAAGTAAAATTTTACTGTTCCCATTACTGGGATTATTACAATATTTTACGTACTAAAAATTAAAATTAATTACAAACCGAAATTAATTAACACACAAAACATAGAAAAAAAATATAAACGTAGAAATATTAAACCCTAAAATCTAATCACAGTTTAGAATCCATGACATTCCATAGATCTTCTATTTGATTTCTAGATATCTGGCAGTAACCTCATCAATCCCCAGTTGGATTCTAAAAGGAAAACACAAAAAAAGAAAAATCACAAAAATCACATTAGCCAAATGAGTAAAATAACAATTAAAGGAAATTAAATTAAAAAGAAAGTCAAAAGACATGAGAAAATGGAAATAAGATGTTATACATATGCTCTTGGATTGTCCGTCAGATTAGGATTGTCACCATTTCTAAACTCGTTGTTTGATTCTGGACAAGGACTTATTACATTCAAAGACACACATCGTTCTTTTTAAAGCCTTTAAAGAATAGTATCAAGAAACTAGGGTTTTGAGAAACAAAAGAAATCAAGATTTTAAGTGTTGTGTAGGTTCTCTTCTCAGTAGCGTCTCTAGTTTTTCATAATTCTAAGGTTTTCACACAATAGGGTTTTTTTTTTCTTTCACGCCATCCTCCTCCCTCACTCACGTAGTCTCTGCCTTTTAAAAGCAGAGACTTGCGAGCTGACCTTCCTCAATTATTCTAGGAAACAAACTCTATCTGTTTAATTTTCAAAATTTTTTAGGTTTTAACCACGTTATCTGCTAATAAAAAATAAATAAAATAAATTTTTAACCAACCAAAAAAAAATTGACAAAAAAATAAAAAAATAGGATTTTTCATGCATTGGCATTGTGTAATGCCGGTCGACATTGTATAATGCCAATCGACATTGCATAATGTCGGTCGGCATTACACAATGCTGATCATCATTAATGATGCTAATCTTCAAAAATTATTTTTTTTATTTTTTTACTTTTAATTACCAAAAGACTCCTAAAAACTTATTTTTTTACAATTAAATCCTAAAAACATTGTAATTTAGTGTTTAAAGTCCAGAAAACTGACAACTGAGTTCAATTTTTGAATAAATTTCATCATAGGGGCTTATGTCGCAATTGTGCACAATTACATCCTGAAATTGGGTGCTTAGAGTTGCCCCCCTTTGTCGCTGTTTGCTTGACAAATTACGGTAAAGTAATAAAAGCACACAATTTTGATAGAAAGAAATTAGGACATTTAATTGTATCCTAATTGACAGATCAATGCTCAAATTGCTATGCAATTTTAAGCAAGATGTAATGTTTAACAAGTTTCACTATATTTCCTGTGGAACGTTTAGTGAACTTTATGCAAATGAGCTTCGCTATATTCCTTATGGGACATTTAATGATGACGAGTTTTGTTATATTCCTTGTGGGACATTTAATGAATATATGATTTAAAAATATGCTATGGTTCCTGTGGAACATCTAACAATGATGAATTTCGTTATATTCTCTATAGGACGTCTAATGAACGTATGATTTAAAAATATGCTATAGTTCCTGTGGAACATCTAGCAATGATGAATTTCGTTATATTCCCTATGGGATGTCTAATGATGTATACTATATTCCATGTAGGACATCTAGTGAACTTGAAATTTTGTTATATTCCTTGTGGGACGTCTAACGAAATGTATACAATGAAGCTTGCTATATTCCTTGAGAGACGTCTACCAAAAATGATGAAAAGCGTGCTATAGTTCCTATGGAACGTCGAGCGATTTAAAATCGCTATATTCCCTGTGAGATGTTTAGCGACATCACTATAACTATCATGTAGTGTTTGGTGGTAAACATCTGAAAAAAGGTCATGTTATAATTATTATTGAAGCATATAACATATGGAATTTGAAATTCATGTTATGATTATTGTGCAGCACATAACATGATAATTTCAAAAATTTATGTTTCAACTACTGTGTAATATGAAACAAATTTTGACATTTGATTGAAATAATACATGTAGAAATGCAAAATTGAATTTTATAATTTTATTATGTATTTTGTACTTGACAGAGAATTCAGAATCACAGACTGGTTGTAGATTAATAATTCAGTAAATTATTAATTTGATGAAATGAATGTCATGATTTAATTAGGAATGAATTCCTAATCAGAATACAATTATGGACCAAATTGCAACAAGAAAACTTGGATCCATATGCAAACAAAAGTAATAGACCAAAGTGGATATTTTTTACTTTATATATTCCCTCCTTTTTGCATGTCTCATTTCATTCTCTCTTCTTCTTCTTCATTTTCTTTCCTTTTCATTTCATTTCTTTGCATTGATTTTCATTTTTTGATTTCTTGATCATTTGACGTCTGATTTGCAATTCGTCAAATCCTATGGCCTCCTTGCAACATAAACAACATGGGAGATTAGAGAATTTAGAAAATTAGAGGATTCTGCCTCCTTGTTTTCCTTAGAATGATTTTGGACTTTGAGAGGGCTCAACTATTTTTCCTTTAACTCATTTACATACCCACAGGTGAAGAGATGTGGGTAATGAGGTAACATTTTACTGTTTCTACTTATTTCTGCAAAAATATTACCTAAATTATAGATAAACTCTAATTGGCTGGAGGGTGCCGATGACATCCAGTGATATGATTTTATGGCCGCTGCTATATGCCCATGAGGGTTCTACTCTCAGGATATGGCTATTTAATATGGTATTTAGGGGAGTGAGTGTATTGTTGGTCTTCTAAGCCTTCTCGACATCACATTCCATTTGATATCCCTTCCTCTATGCTTCTTAGCTCACATCTAATAGGTTCAGAGTTGAGAGATGTACTACAGGGATACGCTACCTCAAATTTTCTTGAGCGTTCTTGATATTATCAGCAGTTCATTCGTGAAAGCCTCTTAGAGCATATTCCCATTGACGATGCTAAGGTAATTTCTTATTTTTCATCTTCTTTCTTTGGAACCTATGAATCACTTATTCTTTTTACATTTTGAGGAGGTTCACTCTCCTACTGATGAGGTGATAGAGGAAGAGACTAAGATTGCTCTAGAGACTGAGGTTGTTCTCAATATTGAGAGGCCTGAGCCCAGACCTAGCCTTGTACATCATACTCAGCATGTTGGGACTAGTCGTGATGGTGCTTTTGCAAGTGTTACCCTTAGTGATATCTCTCTTATGGATAGGTCCATGTTCTACTGGGCTCCTATTATTCAGAATCTAGTTAAGCAACATATGCATTTCATTGATGCTCAGCTTTCTATCTTTTCTCCAGCAGATGCTTCTCATGTGAGTCTTTCTAACTTATTCCCTACAGTATCTATACACTTGACACTAATTTTAGTAAATTTACAAAATAGGCTACTCGGACGCAGGCAGAGTACTTGTATGAACTTGCCTCATCTCAGAGGTTATTCACTATGCAGGTCATAAATTTTTAGAGGGTAAGTATATGTACAATGAAGATGCAAATGTATGCATGCTATGTATGAAATGCACATGATATGTTCCCTATATGTATAGAGATACTCGAGCAGTCTGGAACGTGAGATCAAGATGCTTCGTCGATAGCTTTTAGGTTCAGGCATTAACCCTTACAGTGCTGGGACTACCTCTGTCAGACCTCTGAACACCTTTTATCGTGATGATTCTACCAGAGGATAGAGCTCATGGCCAGATTTCAGAGCTCAAGATGACTGATCTAGGCTATTGGTATTCAGATTGTTCCTGTTGTACTATTATATTCTGAACTCTATTCATGTGCACTGTGTTGAACTGTTTTGTCCTTCCCTGAATCAGACTTAGATAAATGAATGGAGGTTTTTTTTAAATGCCTTAACTTTTTCCTAAGCTACCTTTTTGGGTTTTCAACTTAGCAGGCTTACCCTAACTTTTGCCTAAGCCGCCCTTTCGAATTTTCAACTTAGCGGGCTTTTATTTTATTTTGTTCGTTTCTCGTATAAATCTAACTATATGAAGAGTTAAGCTTTTTTGCTATTTCTGTTAATCATGTAGGACTTGGGTTATGTCACAAATGGTAGAGCCACCGGGATTTTCTAGATACAAGGGGACTTGGGCTTTACACGACGAGTCATAAAAGAAGAAACAAAGACATCACTAGGAAATGGTCTCATAAAGCTGATTTTAAGTTTTCATGTTCTGTTTTCCTTTATAGTATTTATGCATTATAAATAAGATAGAACATGCAATGCTAAAAAAAATTCAATTTCAATATGATTCATTAATTAGGGCCAAATGAGTACATTTATTACATCACATGATATAACTCCTATTATCAGCTAGTCCTTTCAAATTTTCTAACTGAATATTTTTCTCTCATTAATTTATTTGCCTTAATTTTTGCCTAACTAGCCTTTTGTGAGTTTTCTAGCCAGCGGGACCATTTCTCTTATTTTTATTCCCTAATTTTTACCTGCTAGCACTTTACGGGTTTTTTAAACAGCGGGAATGTCCTAACTTTTGCCTGACTAGCCTTTTCAGGTTTTCCAATCAGCGAATTTTATTTTCTTTATACTACTTATATTTTATTCTTACAGGTAGTATCTCCTAAGGCGATCCAAGTTAACAGGCTCCATGAATTCATTCCCTTCCAGATTTGATATCTTCACAACTCCTTTAGGCAGAACCGATTTGACTAAATACGGTCCTTTCCAATTTGGTCTGAACTTTCCTCTCGAATCAAATACCACTGCTCTGCACTATTTTAACACCATGTCCCAACTTTTATCTTTCTAGGCTTAACCTTCTTGTTGAATGATCTTGCTATTCTCTTATGATATATCTGAGTGTGAAACAAAGCATTCATCCTTTTCTCGTTCAGAGATGCAAGGTGATCATATCTCTTTTGTGCCCATTCACTCTCGGGTGTTCTAGCTTCCATAACTACTCTTAAGGATTTGATCTCTATTTCTATTGGCAAGACTACTTCACAACCATATAGACTAAGGAGAATGGAGTTTGGCCTGTGGCTGTTCTAGTTGTAGTCCTATATCCCCATAAAGCGAAAGGAAGAAACTCAAACCAATCTTTATAAGTCTTAACCATTTTAGAGAGGATTTTCTTGACATTTTTATTAGCTGCTTCTACTGCTCCATTAGCCTGAGGACGATATGGTGAAGACTTATGATGTTGAATCTCATACTTCTACAAAAATTCTGCTGTTTTAGCTTGAAATTGGACACCATTATCTATCACAATGTGATGTGGAACCCCATACCTACAAATAAGGCTTTTCTCAATAAGGCCAACATGACGATAAACTATTTAGCACTGTAGGAGGTAAATGGTTAAGATTCCCATAAATCTGACACTGATGACATTGCCTCACTATTCTGATACAATCCTTTTCCATACTCATCCAATAATACCCTTGCCTGAGTGTTTTGTTAGCTAGGATCATCCCGTTCATGTGAGAACCATAAGCTCCTGCATGAATCTCTTTCATCACCTCTTCAGCTTCATCTTTCTTGAGACATCTAAGCTACATACCACTCAACATTCTCTTGTACAATACTCCATCATGACTTGCATAGTTGCGTGTGAGAACATAAAGAGCATATCTCTCTTTTGAGGTCACTTCATCAGGATACTTCCTTTCTTTGATAAACCTCTGAATATCATAAAACCACAATTTCTCTTTAGGCCCTATTTGAACACTCATAATTTGCTCTCCCTCATAACATGGAGCTCTTGATTTCATGATTACCAAAGGCTTCATAGTTAATCCCGTCGCACTATCCCACATTGAAGAGAGTGTTGCCAATGCATCTACCATCTGATTATCGTCTCTTGACAAATGGATAAAGAGACATTTATTGAAGTTCTTCGCTAAAGCTTTTAAATAGAAGGTGTAGGGTTTTAGCTTTTCTTCTTTCACTTCCCATTCTTTATTAACCTGGCTAACAACCAACATTGAATCCCTATAAACCAGCAATTTGTTTGCCCCAACTGCTAGAGTTGCTTCAATTCCATAGCTACATGCTTTATTTCAGTCAAAGCAGGCACCTAAAATAAGTACCTTAAAGGATCGATCTTTGAAATTGCTTGGACTTTATAGGATTGTAAGTAATGCCTCAATTTCCTTGTTGCCTAAATCATGATTAAACATGTCTTTTCTACCAAGTCGTATTTTTCCTCATATGGTAAGAACTTTTTGCTAAGATAATACACTTCATGCTCTATCCTTAATGGTCATTCTTGTGCTAGCATTGCCCCTATTGCATTTTTCTCTAAGGTCAGGTACAAGATAAATGGCTTACTTTACCTCCATGGCTTTAGTACAGGTGGATTGGCGAGATATTCTTTAATCGTTTTAAATGCCTTCTAACAATCATCATTCCACTTTACTGGCTGGTCACAAATATTAGTAAGCTTTGTGATAAACCTACTAATATACTGTAACCTGCCAATGAATCCTCTCACTTCTTTCTCTGTCTTCGATGTTGGCATTTCTTGAATAGCTTTTACTTTATCTGGATCTACTTCAATTTTTTTGCTGCTAACTATATGCCTTAGCAGTTTTCCTGAAGTAACCTAAAAAATGCATTTCTTCGGGTTAAGCCTCAGATTGTACTTCTTAATTCAAGCCAAGAACTTATCCAAAGCTTCAAAGTGTCCCTCTCTTATTTTTGACTTGACCATCATATCGTCCATATACACCTCGACCTCCTTGTGCATCATGTCATGGAAAAGAGTAGTGGTTACCCTTTGATATATTGCACCTGTATTCTTTAACCCGAAAGGCATAAACTTATAGCAATATGTCCTTCATTCCGTGATGAAATCTATCTTGATCTTATCCATAACTACCATTATTATCTTATTATACCCTGAGAACTTATCCATGAAGGAATACATTGCACTAGATGTTGCGTTGTCTACTATTACATTAATGTGGGGTAAAGGAAAATCATCTTTCGAATATGCTTTATTTAAATCCCTGAAATCTATACATATACATACCTTAACATCTTTCTTAGGTGTCGGTACTATATTTGCTAACCATTGAGGATAATCTACTACTTCTAAAAAGTTAGCCTGGATTTATTTAGCAATTTCCTCTCTTATCTTTTCAGTCCACTTTAGTCTTAGCTTGTGTAGTTTTTGTTTGATAGGTTTAATTTTCAAATGAGTAGGAATATGATGCTCTGTAATTTCCCTATCTAAACTTGGCATATCCTCATAAGTCCAAGCAAATACTACCTTTCTTTTTGTCAATATTCTCTCAAAATTTTTCCTCTCTTTAAGAGTTACCTCATGTGATATAGAAATATTCTTTGGATTATCATTTGTGCCCATGTTAAATAAATCAAATTGAATTGAATTAATGTCAAACATGCATAAACGATCAAATTTATAATGCACAGAACTATCAGGATGTACATCACACAAGTAAGAAAAACCAACATTTATATCATTAACCATAGAAAAAATAGAGTTTTCATCCTCAAACAGATTAGACATTATTACATCAGTTTCATCATTTAAAACATCAATAAAGCTATCACTAATGATAGTGGCTAAATCCTGGGGTGGCTCCTATTCAGGTGGCAGACATAACAGCTCCTTGACAACAGCATTGCCCATCCTCTTAGTTGCTAACTTCATCACTTCCTCTTTGTTGTCTTTTACTAGGTTCTCTATAATCTACTCGTTGAAGATCTCAAATCCAGGAACATCTCTTCTAGCAATATTGACTGATTCCTTAGCTCCCAAATAGTATTTGCCTTCCCTTGGCCTAATGAAATTCTCACTTATCGGCCTAATTTTCTTTTAGAGCCTTTTTTATCTGGCATTAAACCTTTTCCTTGCTCTTCTACTTATCAACTTTGTTTCTTCAACATAACTAAAATCAGTTGTGTTGTCTTTACTTTTGAACTTTGGGAGACTAAGGCTTCTTTGCTCATTCTTCCCCAGCCTTGCCCAAGCCGGTAATTCATATTCTCCATCATTTTTGCTACTTTTGGATCCATTTCAATTCCATCAAATATCCCAGCAATCTAGAAACTAGGAGGTGCATACATTTGCTTCTATTTATCCAATATGGCTGCCACAGTAGCATTGGTCCCAGCTTCTATAGTCACAACCTCTCTTTCATAAGGGAAATTTATCTTTTGATGCACAGCTAAAGGTACCACTCCTAAAGTATGGAACCATGGCCTCCCTAACAACAAAGCATAAGTGACTGGAATATCCAGCACAGTAAACTCAATAGTTGATTCCACATGTCCTATTTTAATTAAAGCTTAGAATGTCCCCTCCACATTCCTAGTGTTGTCATCATAAGCTCTGATTATGAGGTTTGAATCTATTAAGTCTTTAGCTTTCAAACCTAAGTTAGGCAGGATTTTCAAAAGACGCACATTAATAGCAGAACCATCATCAACCATAGCAAAATTGGTTCTCTTTCCCCTCACCTCAGTTGGGATAAATAACGCCTTATTATGGTTTCTTCCTTCCAAAGGCAGGTCATCATCTGAGAACATTATCAGCTCATATTTCTTTTCTATAACCTTCACTACCATAGCCTTAGGTATGGCTGATGTTTTAATGTTCATGTTTGACAGAGCTTTGATAAGAGCTTTTCTATGGTTGCCTAAATGCATCAGTAGTTCCCAAATACTAACATTTGCATTAGCCTTGTTTAACTATTCCAAAATCATATCATCTTTCTTATCTTCCTCTATTTATGTATCTTCTATTTCTTCTCTTTATACGACTCTCTCAATTTTCTTTTCAACTGCTTTGTAATTCTTTCCACTTTTAGTGATGTGATTCACTTTAGGATCGTCACTCCAGACATCGAGACCACCTGAACTTTCTTCATCAAAGTCATACCAAATGTCAATAACTCCAATGATTCAACCTCTTTTCCCATCTTTCCACACTTCCATTGTGCATGTTTCTTTCCCTTTTAACTCTTCTATATTGAGCTTGACTAAGTTTTGGTTCAGCAAAATCTTCAACTCCTTCTTGAAACTGTTCAGGAGCTAAAGGTTCATCTTTAAACTCATCACCCCATCCTGTAGGCACAATTTCTTTAATGGGTATATCAGCTGAAGCGGGCTTAAAGTAAAAAACTTTGTGATCAAACTTACCCGAAGGTTGTCCCAACAGATCTTTAACTCCTCTTAGTTGCTGCTCAGGAGTTTCAGGTTCTTTTCCTTCTTTCATTTGCTTATTATCAAACTCATCACCCTAACCTGAGGGCTCAATTGATTCAATGGGGATATCAGTAAAGGGTGGTTTTGAGTAGAACACTTTATAATCAAACTTGTCTGAGGGCTGGCCCAATAAATCCTCCACTCCTCTCTATGGCTATCCAAGGGATTCTTCATTAGCTATAGGGTTTAGGTTTTCAAAGGAGTTTAGCACTTCTTCATTGCTAACCCCTGAATTGATCATCATGGTGGCTAGTAGTGGAACATTTCGATAGTATGGAAAAGGATTATTTCTGGTGTTTGGGTTAGAGTTGGACTTTTCAGGGTCTATGATTTTTTCAGAATCTATAAGGTTTTGGATCTCATATTTTAGGCGGATACAATTGTTTGTGGAATGACCAACAGCTTGGTGGAATTTTTAGTAACTGTTAGGGTCAAAACTGGGGACATTTGGGTTTGGTGGCTTAGAGAAGGTTAAGGGTTGAAGTAGGCCTTTTTGGGATTAATCATTCTACAACTTTGGAGAGTGGTTAATTGAAGTTAGAGAATCTTTGGGGTTGCTGAACTACACGCACCTTGATAGCTCGGCTAGTACTTCCCTGTTGTGTGCCCCCAGTTAGGTAATTTTGGGTTCTGGTGCTTCTAGCATTTCTCTTCTTCTCACTCTCAATCTCTTATGCTTGTAGACCATTATCATACAAGTCTATGAATGTTTTAGGGTTCATCATCTACAATCCCTCTACCAGATTAGGTGACACATTACGGACTATCATCCTAACCTGATCCTTCTCAGTTAGCTTATTCTTCATTAGTCTTGCCTTGTTTATGAACCTGGTAAGGAAATCAAAGAGGTATTCATTGGGTTTTTGCTTTGTCAGTTCTAGATCTTTGATAAACACTTCCAATCTAGTGTTATAGTTATACTGTTTTAAAAACGTAGTACATAATTTTTCCAGTCAGTTCTTACAGATTTTCTAGCCTGTGATACCAGTTCATAGTCATTCCCTCTAAAGATAATACAAATGACCTAGCGATCACTTTTAATTATGCTTTAGTAGTGCTCATGGTTGTTGTGTACTAGCTGAGATGAATCCTCAGATCTCCTCTCCCCTCAAATTTTTGTAGTTGTGGCATCTTGAACTTGTCAGGCAGACTATCGTCTCCCATTTGCAATATGTCATTGAAGTCAAATGAATACCCCATGCCTTGTCCCCTGATTAGCTCTTCCATTTTAGACATCTTCTAGGTCAGTGCTTGCATCTGCTTGGACTCATGGTCTTATACCAATTAAGTGATTCTTTCTTTGCCTTTTCTATCATGTAGTTCTCAATATCCTCAAGCTGTACCTCAATAGCAGGTAGGTTTCTAGTAATAGGTTGCCCCTCAACATTGTTGGCAATAGGTGGAGCATCCATAGTAGGTGGGATAGCAACAACAGTAGTTGGTGGTTGTTCAACTGCAGGTGGTGGTATAATAACAGCGACAGGTGGCATCAATGTAGCTAAATCTTGTCTTAGTTTATCCTACATTATAGCCCTCATGTCATCCATCAGAGCTCCTTTGATGTCTTCTAAGGTCCGGTTCCCTTGCTATTGTTCCATTTGTTTAAATTCAGGTGAAGTTAGTTAAGTTTCCAAGTAAAGTGGGTTGATAGGGCTTCTTTCCAGTCTATCCAATCTGTTTAGGATTTCCTTTATTAAGGTTTTAGAACTCTGACTCGTTCTTCTTAGTCTATCACCTTTTTATCCCCAAATACGAGAAGACCCTAGTGAATCGATAATGGTTGCAAAATAAGGTGTTAGTATGATGAATGAAGTGCATGTACGCATGATGCACATGCTATGCAACAAGCAGCAAGTAGCAAGTATCAATCAAGTGTACAACATACATCCTTCTAACCTTATTCCTCCCACACACGTGTTCAATGGTAAGTCTCTTGTCCTAGGATGTTTGGTCTTGGTTTTAATATTAACGAGGGATATCAAGGACTAACGTACATGCCAAATCTCTCTTAAAGCAGTAAAGCATAGAAACAACATTTCTAGGTATAAAGGTCTAGCCCAATCCCCAAGTGGGCTTCAAAACTATGGCCCTAGGCTTTTATATATAGATATACCTCATGGTAAGAAGTATAAAAATAACATTTCTAAGTATAAAGATCTAGCTCTATCTTTATTAGCCTAAGTGGGCTTTAAAATTATGGGCCTGGGCTTTTATAGATAAAAAAACCTCATGGCAAAAATCATACAAGCAATTTGGGTAGATCCTAGGGGAAGTAACTAAGCCATTATATGTGGTTAGAGTCTGGTGAAAAGGTCAAGGTTCCCTTAGCAAAATACCCTCCATTATGGACGTTGAGTTACAGGCCAAGGTTAGAGGGGCCCGACATCCTTTACCAACTTAAGAGAAGATTACCCCCCTTTAGGACTTGGGTTACAGACTCTAGTCAGATGAGCCTAATAATCTCTCTTGAACCAAGTTAAGGCTAAGAGTGATGGTTAGCCAATTTACAACTACATAAAGCTAATAGAATCATGGAATCGTAAACCAACGCCATCGGTTTAATAGGGAAATGCAAGATGAATGCAAGAATGAAATAAAAATCAATAAAATAATTCTAAAGAACACAAGTAGAATCAATATCTCTTATCCCCAATGGAGTCGCCACTATAGATGGTAAGGTTTAGCAACCGCGACACTGTTTAGGCTCAAGGCCTTAAGGAACACACTACTATGCCATAAAGTCATAGTGTGGAGAAGAGGAGTCGCCACCCAGGGTAATAATTGGGACAATTCGATTGGTGGTACTCGATTCTCTAAAAGAAAGTTAGCACCACAACTAGAAGATTTTGGGAACGGAATACTAACTTCTCTTAGTCTCATGTTCATTTAGAATTACTTTATAAATTATTACTTTATTCTCTAATTATATGCAATTTTATTAAACCTTATTTGAACATCCATCTAACCATAAGGCATCTAGTCAATAAAATCACACATAAAAATGCATTCAAGCACATCATCCCTAAGTCTAAACTAGGTTAATTTTATTGAAAGTTAGCTAGATTTACAATTTTTATTTATAAATGAAAATAGACTAAAGGTGGGCCTACATTGTTATTAGTTAGTGAGTTTAAGTCTATTGATTTCAATTATCTATAAATAGGCCTAAATCTCCAAATTTTTAAAGACATTAGATTTTATAAGTGAGCCCAAGTCTATTTATTTTAAAATGGAAAGTAAGCCTAAGTCTATTTATTTTTTAAAAAGAAATGAAATTAGATGGGCTGAGCTAAGTCTAAATTTATTTTAGTTAATCTAAAAATGGGTCTAAGCCTAAATTAACCTAATGAACCTAAATTGATTTTAATTAATTAACATAAACCATTTTAAGCCTATTTTATTTAATGGGTTTGAACCTATCATAGGATTAGGGCCCAAAGAGCTAAAAGATCTAAAAACAAAACCCAAACAAAAATCATAAAAAAATCATATTAAACACAAAATTTATGTGATTTTCTAAAAACCCTAAATAAATTTATATACAATCCTAAATTAATATACACCCATCATTGATTTTAATTGATTTTTATCCAATTGAACCTAAATTACTAATTCATTTTAAAAGTAGAAACGTAAAATTTTACTATTCCCACAACTGAAGTTATTACAATATTCTACGTACTGAAAATTAAAATTAATTACAAATCCAAATTAATTAACACATAAAATACAGAAAAAAATAATAAACATAGAAACATCAAACCCTAAAATCTAATCACAGTTTAGAATCTATGGCATTTCATGGATCTTCTGTTTAATTTTTAGATATCTGGCAGTGACCTTATCAATCCCTAATTGAATTCCAAAAGGAAAACACAAAAAAAGAAAAATCGCAAAAATCGCATTAGCTAAACAAGTAAAACAACAAAATAACAATTAAAGGAAAATCAAAAGAAAATCAAAAAGAAAATCAAAAGGTAGGAGAAAATAGAAATAAGATGTTGTGCATATGCTTTTGGATGGCTCCTCAGATTGGGATTGTCACTATATTTAAACTCGTTGTTTGATTCTGGATAATGACTGATTGCATTCAAAGACACAAATCATTCTTTTCAAAGCCTTTGAAGAATGGTATCAAGAAACTAAGGATTTGAGAAATAAAAGAAATCAAGATTTTGAGTGTTGTGCAGGTTCTCTTTTTAGTAGCGTCTCTAGTTTTTCAAATTCTAAGGTTTTCGCACATTAGGGTTTTTTTCTTTCACGTCGTCCTCCTCCCTCACTCACATAGTCTCTGCCTTTTAAAAGCAGATACTTGCGAGCTGACCTTCCTCAATTCCAGGAAACAGACTCTATATTTTTATTTTTCAAAATTTTTTACACGTTTTAACCATGTTATCTACTAACAAAAAATAAATAAAATAAATTTTTAATCAATCAAAAAAGAGAAAAATTGACAAAAAATCAAAAAATAAGATTTTTCACACATTGGCATTGTGCAATGCCGATCAACATTAATGATGTCGATCTTCAAAAATTATTATTATTATTTTTTTATTTTTACTTTTAATTACTAAAAGATCCCTGAAAACTTGATTTTTTTGTAATCAAATCCTAAAAACGTTGCAATTTAGTCTCTAAAGTCCAGAAAATTGACAACTGAGATCAATTTTTGAATAAATTTTATTTTAGGGGCTTACGTTGCAATTGTGCACAATTACATCCTAAAATTGGGTGCTTACAACATGATTTATCTCTCAGTAGAATGGTGGGTGACAATCCTAGAGTGGTGATTGGAGACTTTAATTCTGTCTCAAATAATGATGAGGTGTTCGGGTCAACTCGAAGAAATCACCTTCGGTTAGCTCACTTTAACAAATGGTTAGATAATAATAACCTTATAGATTTAGGTTTTATGGGAACAGAATATGCTTAGTTAAGAGGGCAAAATTTAGAAAATTGGAAGGGAGCTCGAATTAACAGGGTTGTTTGTAATATTCAGTAGAGGAAGTCCTTTCCTACGAGTTATATTGTTCATTTACCGAAGAATCAATCAGATCATTACCCAATTATACTTGTAGCAAATGTGATGAAGAATAAACTAGCTGAATGTAATATCCCGAGTTTTTAAATAATTTTAAACTGCATTGGGATATGAAATGTTAATAATTTATATATATATTTATGATTATTTAATGAGTTTATTATTTATTTAAGTCATTTTTAATTGTTTTTATTATTTTTAAGTCCTTTATGTAAAATTTTTTCAGAAATTTTATTTTCGGGGAAATTAAAACGTAAATAATTAAATATTAATTATTTTAAGTAGTTTTGTGGAGTTGCATGAGTCCATGCATAATTTTAAAGTTTCAAATAAAATACATATACGTACATGCATTTAAATTAAATTAGGGTTTATTTAATTAAATTAAATTATATTATATAGTTTTAATATTAATTAATTAAATGTGTGTATATATGTATATGTGTATATATATTATTATTAAAGTGTGTGGTGGACATTTATTGTGTGTGTTAATTTATATATTAAAATAATATAAGTGAGATATATATACATACATATATACATATATTATTATTAACAAAAATAAAGTTTACATTAATTACCATTTTGCCATTTTCCTCTTCTTCCTCTTCCCGATCGATTTCTTCCATCTCCGGCTTCTACAACTTCTTCCTCTTCCCGTCGGTGTGCCCATCGGTGTGCCACCATCATTTCCAGCAGCTCAACCACCCTCTCCGGCGCCCGTGAACGTTGCAAAAACTCGAGAAGCCGAAACTCACACTCAACTCTGATTGACGTGATTCCAACCACCATTTCGAGCACCACTGGTATCTATCTCTTCCTTGAGCTCTGGTGAGTGCATTTCCAAGCTTTTTTTCACTTGAAATGGTCTAGATTTCCCTAGGTTTTGAATTTTCAATTTCGGCCGTTTAGGGTTTTTGATTTTTTTGAGCTTCGATTTGGTTGATTCATGCAAACTTCCTTCACAAACATTGATCCTTGTAACTTGATCTACCTCTGTGATTTTTTTTAGAATTTTTGGGAATTATTTTGATTTTTGTGAATTTTTCATTATTTTATTAATATTTTCTAATTTTTGAAAATTAATTAATTAAATTATGAAATTGTGATGTATGGTGTTTATAGGTGCGAAAATGAATTTTAGAAATTTATTTTCAATTTTTGTGATTTTTATATAATTATTATGAATTTATTTAGTTTATGTAATTTTTAGAAAATTAGGTTAATTATGTGTTTTATTGAAATTAATTTGTTAATTGAGTATAAATATTGATATTATATAATTATATGTTGAGAAATTTAATTTTGAGTGATTATACTATTTTTGGTGAATTTTTTATTAATTTTAGAGAATTTACATAACTAGGGGTATTTTGGTAATTTGATACTAAATTGGCTAAAAATATAATTAAATTGGTTTTAATAGTTATTTGAGGTATAAAAATGATTTTTAAAAATTATTTAGTATTTTTTAAATTAATTAAAACTATTTTTCATAAATTATTTTCAAATTATATATAATATACGATTTTTCTAAATAAATGAGTTTTTATCGATTTTTAATATGTTTCAGGGTTAATTATGTAATTTGAATTTATAAAATGTATTTTGGTCAATATTTATGAATTTATTGAGAATTATCGATTTTTAATAATATTTTATTTAAAATTAGGGTTTTTATGTATTTATTGGTAAAATAATTATTTTTAGCATTTAAATATTTAATTTGCTATATTTTGAGTATTAACGGGTATTTTCGGTATTTTTAGTATTTTTCATGTGTCTAGTATTATTTCGTGAATTGTGGACCTCGGTTAGTGAATTGTAGTTTGGAGCCCGACCGAGGGATTGTGAACTGTGTTTATTTTTGAAGTGTGTTTCTTTGCAGGATTAGCTCTACTCTTTGAGTAGAGAGATGTCCGTTTTATAGGGGAGGTTCTACCAGATTTCCGATAGAATCTCATAAAACGTGATGTCCGGTCGAATCCTATTCTAACTCTGTGTCTAAGATTCTAGATCGAGTCTTTAGAATTTCGATAGATTTATTCTAATGTCGTGTTGTCATTTGTTTATTTTGTTGCACCTAGATCGAGGCCTAGTGGACTAGGTCCCTTCGGACTTGTCTCGTGGAGCGCAATAACAATGAGTTGTTATTTTATATATACGTGTTTTAGGATGCATGTTTTTTTAAAAATGTATGATTTATTTTATAAGTTATGCATAAATGGTTTAATTATTACTTAGGTTTATTTTTGGTATATTATTGGTATATTTTAAACTATATGCATGTTTTAATAATGAACTATTCTTAAAATATTTTTAGGTATATTTATAGTTTATTTCTAGTTTATTTTGTAATTAAATTGAATTTATTTGACTT
Organism: Mallotus nudiflorus; assembly: GCA_947683625.1. NCBI lineage: Eukaryota > Viridiplantae > Streptophyta > Magnoliopsida > Malpighiales > Euphorbiaceae > Mallotus > Mallotus nudiflorus. Next base: position 113,468 of record CANTUR010000702.1, read on the forward strand.
ATATATACTCAAAATATACATCATTTATTTTTTGTATATTTCTGGTATCTATATGGTTTATGTTGTTATTTTATTTAATATCATGCATCATTGATTTTATGAATGTATGTTTTATAGTTAAATAAAGGATATCAATAGAACGTGCTACCTAGTGGGCAGCACTAGGACTGAGTACGTACTGGTACACTGATAGCATTTAGGCTTTAATAATAACCTATTTGTGGATTATAATCGAATTGATTTATTTGTTGTGTGATGTGATTTGAGAGTGTGATTGCTGGAGCTCGGTTGACCAAGTGTCTCGGGGCCAATCACACTGACAGTTAGACTGCTGGAGCTCGGTTGACTTAGTATCTCAGGGCCAGTCTACTGTCCAAATGGAACAAATGAATTTATTTGGAATAAGTGAGCCTGTATGGCTAGAGTGTTGTCTAACACTGTTTTGAGGTTGTGATTTTCTAGGGTTCTATTTGATCCTTCATATACGGATGTATTTCTTAATAGTTATATAAAATGATTTTGCTGCATCTGTGTGATTTTGCATGTATATATATATATATATATATATATATATATATACTATTGAATGTGTACATTGTCATTTAGTTATGCATGTATATATATTATAACAATTCACTCAGTGAGGTCTGACTCCCCTCCGTTGATTATTTTTCAGGAGAGTCTACATCTTCAGACCTCAGTAGTAAACCTATACGTCGGATTTCTTCCGCCCTGGCTTCACTATGTAAACTGCTTACTTGATTTTATTTTATAATCTAAACACTGCAGTAGTTATAGTCGTTTGTGAAATTTATGTATCATGTTTAAATGAGATTGTATTTTAAAGATTAAACTGGGATTTGTATCAAAAGATTATTTATATATATGAGAATGAACTAGTTTATTTAAACGAGTTTGATAGAGCATTACTATATTTTATTTATGAAAATTATTTCTGCTTTAAGTTATTTTATTTATGTTATTATTATTATTGCATATTTTTATTTTTAATGCTTGCTACGGGTTATGGATTCAAAAGAATTCTCGTTCCCTAGCACCGGTCATGGCCCCTGTTTTGGGTCGTGACAAAGTTGAAGCTCCTTTTCATTTCCAAGCTACGTGGATGACACATCCCAAGTTTGGGAAATTTATGAAAGAAAATTGGTGACAAGATAGGAACTTAATAGATAGTGTGTTTCAAATAACAGAAGATATGAAGATATGGAATTATAATGTGTTTGGGGATATTTTTAAAAGGAAAAAAAATTATGGGCTTATACCCAAGGGGTCCAACGACATCTTACAGGGAGAAGGGTTAATTCCTTATTAAAATTGGAGACAAAATTGAAAAAAGAATTAGATGAAGTGTTGTTTCAAGAGGAAATTCTATGGTTTCAGAAATCTAAAGAAAAATGGATGAAGGATGGTGAAAGGAACACTCACTTTTTCTACACTTCTACACTTGTCAAATGAAGTGTAAATTTTATTCATTATTTAAAAGATAAGCAAGACAATTTAGTTTGGGATGCTGAAAAGATGAAAGATATGGTTCGTAATTTTTACTATTAGTTATTTCAGCCAAAAGACAATATAGACATTTTGGCTATTATGCCTGGTCGGTATCCTAAATTATCTGATGAAGATAAAAACATTTTGAATAAACAAGTTATAGAAGATGAGGTGAAACAAGCACTTTTTTATATGGATCCGTTTAAAGCACCAGGTCTGGATGGGCTACATGCAAGTTTCTATTAGAAGTGTTGGGACATAGTAGGGTCACAGGTGATCCGAGAAGTGTTAACATTCTTTAATGGCGGAGAGCTGGATTCAAAATTTGGTGAGGGGTTGTTAGTGTTGCTTCTGAAGAAACAAAATCTAGATAGTTTGAGTCAGATGCTCCCTATAAGTTTGTGCAACGTCATCTACAAGATTATTACCAAAACCATGGTGAACCGCCTTAAACACATTCTGCTAGAAATTATTTCACCTTGTCAAGTTAGCTTTGTTTTGGGTAGACATATAGTGGACAATATTATTGTTTTTCAAGAGATTTTACATTCGCTTACAATGGCAAAATCAGGTAAAAGATACATTATTTTGAAGATCGATTTAGTGAAGGCTTATAATCAACTAGATTGGGGATTTATTAAAAATTCTCTAAGAGATGTCGGTTTACCAAATGGGTGGATTAACAATATAATGAGGTGTATTAGCTCTGCATCCATGTATACTATTTAAAACGGGGAGGTGTTAGAAAGCTTTAAACCTAGTAGGGGAGTAAGATAAGGCGATCCCATGTCACCGTATATTTTTGTCTTATGTATTGAAAGAGTTTATCAAATGATCAATGATTTGATGCATAAAGGAAAATGGAAGCCATTTCAGATTAATGCATGTAGCCCAAATTTGTCTTATTTATTATTCATAGACGATATGGTGTTAATAGCTAAAGCTATGTTAGATCAGGTGGAGGTGATCAGGGGTTGTTTACAATCTTTTTGTAAGGCTTTGGGTCAACAGGTGAACTATGAAAAGTCTTCAATTTTCTTCTTAAAGAATGCTAGTTTTAAGGTTGCTTTTACTATTTCTAATGAATTTGCCATTTCATTTGTGGATGATATAGGAAAATATTTAGGAGTTTCAACTATACATAGTAGTATTACTAAGAATTATTTTCATGATACAGTTTATAGGATAATGACAAAATTGGCAGGATGGAAGCGAAAGAGTTTATCTCTGGCATGCAGGATTACCCTAGTGCAATCAGTTTTAAGAACCATATTGTTATATGTTATACAAGTCCTCAAGGTTCCCCAAGGTGTTTGTGATAAAATGGAATAGATATACAGGCAATTTGTGTGGGGTAGTAGCACTGAGCAAAGGCAAGTTCACTTAGTGAATTGGACTATGGTATGCAAGCCTAAAATGAATAGAGGTTTAGGCTTAAGGAGTTTTAACAAAGTTAATGGTGCTTTTTTAACCAAGCTTAGGTGGAGATTAACCTAAGAAAATAAAAAAATTTGGGTGCAAGTTCTAAATAATAAGTATATAAGAGGGGTGAATGGGTTAGATCACATACAAGATTAGCCTCAGGCATCACCAATTTGGAAAGGAATATTCTTCAATGAGGAATCAAGTGGAATGCGCAGAATGGTAGACACACTTATTTTTTGATAGATTTCTAGTTAGTCGATAGGCCTTTGTGTGAGGTGGCATGTCTGAAGGTGCCTATTGGGGATCTTTATATATCGATGGCAAGTTATTAAACACTAGGTCGAGGATGGAAATGAGAGGAGTTAGATGTATTACTTCCTAATGAAATTCATTTCAAACTTGCAACTGGTTTGTTAAGAGAAGATAATGGATGTGAGGATAAGATGGCATGGAAATATACGACAGATGGAACTTTCTCTGTCAATTCAACTTATGAAAAACTGTGTGAGGATTCCATGAGCAATGAAACCAATGTGTGGAAAGGTATCTAGAAGTTACATGTACCAAAAAGGGTTCATTTATTTTTATGGTTGGTGATGCATAAAAAGATAATATACAATCTTGAAAGGTTCAAGCAAGGATTTACTGATAATGTTGGGTGTGGATTTTGTCAAACTAATGTTGAGACTCCACTGAATGTATTACAAGATTGTCACCATGCTAGAAAGTGTTGGGAGAATTTGTTAGGAGTTAAGGAAGCTATATGTCAGAGGACATTGACGCTTGTAGAATGGATAGTGTTTAACATCAAAGAGGATCATAAAGAAAATTATTTTAGTACCTGGAGTGTTTTGTTTTCCATTTCCATTTGGTGGATTTGGAAATAGAGAAACCAATTTATTTTTATTAACCAAATTGGTTACAGAATGACATGAGTCAGTTTCTGAAATCATATGCATATGGAGTGGAAAGAGATTGGAACGGTTAGTAGAATTTTAATGGGCATTTTCATAAATAGTAACTGTTGATTGGTTGGGAACCACCATCAAAGGGTTATTTGAAGCTAAATACTGATGAGTGTTCAAAAGGAAATCCAGGGCCAGCTGGAGGTGGGGGTGTATGTCAAAATTATATGGGGGATTTTATTGCAGGATATTCAATGAACATTGGGGCATGTAATGCTATCGAAGCAAAGCTATGGGCAGTAGTGCAAGGTTTGGTGTTGGCAAATAGAAATGGTTATATGGGACTGAAGGTTAAATGGATTCCATTTTGGTTGTGAAATGGTTGACAGATTCTATTGAATATCAAGGTAACTATTCCAATATGGTGTTTGTCTGCAAAGATTTAATGCAAGAGATTGGAGTGAGTCAAATTACTTATAAGTATTGTTAGGGCAACAGGGCTACTGTAGACGGTGGGGTTTAGCATGTGTCCAAGATTTTAGCAACCGCAACACTATTTATGCTCAGAGCTCTAAGGAACTTACTAACCACTATAACAAAGACATGACATAGAGATGAGGAGTCGCCACCCAGGGTAATAACTGAAAAAAATCAAAAGTGGTGGTAACTCAATTCTCTAAAAGAAAGTTAGCACCATAAACAAAAGAAGAAGATGAAGTCTCCCTCCAGGAGAGTTGAGCTAGGTTTGTATAGAAAACTCTAGCTAAAGTCACGTATCTTACTGTGACTTCTCTCATTCATAGTAATAAAGTTTTGGTTTTATAAGGACTTTTAATTTCCTAAAAAATTCAGATAAATCTTAGAAAAGGGATTTCTCACATTATTTGACTAATTAAAATTCAAAAAATAATTTCTTTTATTTACTAAAAAATTAAAAAATATAGACAGAACATGATCGAGACAGTATAATCCCAATCGAGATTATATTTGGAATTATGTAATTCCCATTGGAATTATGTAATTCCGACCGGAATTACATAATTCCAATCGATTTTACATAATTCCAATCGATTTTATATAATTTTGATTTTTTTAACTTTTAATTACAAAAAGACCCCTAAAAAATAACATTTTACAAATTAAGTCCTTTAAAAAACCAATTAGTTCTTTTGAAAATGCATTTAGACTTTTGAGGTTTCAAACTTCAAGGGTTGAAGATCTATTTATAATATTTTCATCATTGGAGTCCTCTATCGCATCCACACTCCATCATCCTAAAATTTGGTGTTTACAGTTGCCCCCCTTTGTCTCTGTTTGCTTAATAAATTACAGCAAAGCAAATAAGCACACAATTTCAAAGCAAAGAGTTAGGATACTTACATGTGTGTTGTGACTATACATGACACTATATAGTGTTGAATGTGATTTAAGGAACACTAGAATTCCTGTGGAATTTATAGCTATGATGTCATCATTGTGTTTAATGAATAGCGACTAACACTGTGTTCAATGAATAACAACTGACATTGTGATTAGTGCATTTTGAAAACATGCTATGGTTCTGGTGGAATATATAATAGTGATGCTATCACTGTATTCAATGAATAGCAATTGACACTGTGTTCAGTGCATTTTGAAAACAGACTATAGTTTCGGTGGAACATATAGCAATGATGTTATTACTATGTTTAGTGAATAGCAGTTGACACTGTGTTCAGAGCAATTTTGCTCTATTCTTTGTGGGACATTTAGCATGTGACACTACATTCCCCATGGGACGTTTAGCGATCATGATTTTCACTATGTTCCCATTGGGTCATCTAGTGATTTCACTATGTTCCCTGTGGAACATCTAGTGATCGTGATTTTCACTATATTCTCTATGGAACGTCTAGTAATTGTGGTTTTCACTATATTCCCTGTGGGACATCTAGTGATCGTGATTTTCACTATATTCCCTATGGAATGTCTAATGATCGTGATTTTCACTATATTCCCTATGGGACTTCTAGTGATCGTGATTTTCATTATATTCCCTATTGGACATCTAGTGATTAAGATTTTCACTATATTCCCTGTGGGATGTCTAGTGATCATGATTTTCACTATATTCCTTATATGATGTCTAATAATCCTGATTTTCACTATATTCCTTATGGGACATCAAGTGATCGTGATTTTTACTATATTCCCTATCAGACGTCTATCGAAAATATGCTAAAATTACTATGTAATGTCTAGCGAATTATATTATAGTTCATGTGGAACGTCTAATAATTGTGACTGAAAGTTTCTCTATATTTCCTATGGACCGTTTAGCAAAAATATACTATAACTACTGTGTAGTATATAGCTGAAGACAAATATGCTATAGGTCCTCTAGAGAGTCTAGTAAATTATGATAATGGTGCTATAAGTCTTGTACAACATATAGCAAAAAGATTTGAAATGTACTATAATTCAAGTGGAATGTCTAGTAAAACATATTTGAAATGTGTTATAACTACTGTGTAATATCTAGCAAATTAGATCAGAAGTGTGCTATAATTACTATGTAGTGTCTAGCTAATAATGCTTTGATATTGTGCTATAACTACTGTGTAGTGTCTAGCAAGTTGTGATTGTTTAAAATTTTTGTTATAAATACTGTGTAGCATATAACAAAGTGAATTTGAAAACTATATTATAGCTACTGCATAGCATTTAACTGGGATGAAGTGTAGTGTACGTAAATTGCAGACATCACATTAGAACTTTATATTGATTAGGATTTTGAGATTTTATGTCGATTAACTGTGCTGACTGATTGGAATTTATGTTGATTGTCTTTGAATTTTTTACTGATTTACTCTGATCAACTACCTTTATGGCTTACTAACCTTGATTAACTTGTTGGCACTAGTGTTGATTCCATATGTTGGATTTATCCTCTTCTTCTGAACTTATTGTTCCTCGAAGACTTGTTGAAGTTAGTTCAACATGATGATTGTTATAAAAGGTATTTTTTTTTAAAAAAAATTATGAGAAAACTCATCACTTTATCATGAGATAGTGTGCACTCAATCAATCTTACTATTTTTATTTTCATGACTATCATTTATTTGCAATTCGTATGAGTTAGAGGTATCATTAACCATCTTATGCTAAGAGCATATTTTTTACCAAGTGAAGAGCTTACTTTCATACCTAATTTTAGGGAGAATTTACTAAACAAAACTCATGGAATTTAAGTATAAACATATCAAATTCCGAGTATTAAAATAGTCTTTGAGTTATTTTTGTGCTTTCCTTCCTTATTAGAGTATTCCCCCACCTTTCCCATATTACTCAGCATGGATACCATTAGAAAGGTCCTTTGGATACTCATACTCTTATAGAGCATTAGAGTAAATAGAGCGGCTTTTGACGTGGGTCCTCTTTTAGTATTCCCCCGCCTTTCTCGTATTACTCAGCATGGATACTGCCAAAGGTTGTACATTAATACTATTACTCATTTCTGAGCATTGGAGTAAATTATGCTTGCTCTTATTTTAAGTCTCCTCTTAGTATTCCCCTGCCTTTCTCATATTACTCAACATGGATACCGTCAAGGGATTTTGTACTTTTACTTATTTTTTAGCATTAAAGTAGATTATATGTAGATTCATCATTCAAAAAGACCAAAATGATACTCTAGAGTTCAAGCAATTTATATTGCAAGTCCAAAGATTTTTTTGTTTTGTATATTCTTCCCCTTGTTTAGGTGCAAAGTAAGCATTAGATTGATTAGAGTTTATAAACTCTCAACATAAAGATGTTAACTAAACATCTGAATTCTACGAGGCTAATAAAAAAAGAGCCATTATGATAAAAGGTCAAGAGATAAAAATTTTTTTTTGTACATGATCTCGTGAAGTGGATGAATTTCTCTTTAGTTTGTGGACTTTATTATTGAGATTGTACTTTATTACAGAATCTAAGGAAATAGAGTTTTGTTACTTCCCTTTATTATCTTGATAAGGGTTTGGCATTTCCTATCTTGCCCATTCTTATTGATGTATCAATTCCTTTCCCCTTCTTCATTCTCTTTTATTTTTCCTTACAAAAAATACCATAAGTTAGTATGGTCTATTTACAAGTGAAGAGATTTTGTCAAAATGCAATGTTATTCTTTTGTATTCTTCCCTTTTAATTATAGTGATGATGTCTCTTATCCCAAAAGTCATGATACTCTACCATTGAAGTTATGGCTTTGGGCTGTATTTGAATTTCCTCCATTCCATTAATACTATGGTAGAGGGCTTCATTCCTTTTCTTAGTATCTCTTGAAAAAAGGTTCAGGAGTTAGAGATCTTATTTCATGATCAAATAATTTTTTAGAGTGCATTCATTTTAAGTTTTGAGTGCATTCTTCCCTTTTATAGGGTCGACAAATGTATTGTTGACATATTGGACCTTCTCATCACTATATTCCATACCCTACACTGGACTAACTGTTGTGGAGAGATATTCTAGATGATGCTCTAGATGAGACTATGGAGATGGATGTTGAATCTGAGGAGCTTGAGCGTCCTATCTAACCTCTTGAGGTCGCCAGGATGATGTTTTTACAAGTATCACTATTGATGATATTCCCTTATTGGATAGGCCCATAATTTATTAAGTTCCTAAGGTCTAAAGTCCTGTTGAGTATTAGATTCACCTTGATAGTGTTACCCTTTTCCTTCAAATGTGAACATTTTGACTACCTTTATGCACTTTTACAATACTAATTTTGAATGTTAGTAGCAAAGTATTTGCACAATCTTGTCTAGGCCCAAAGACTTTATTATGCAAAGCAAGTATTTTACAATAAATATATAGAAGTGTATGCATGTTATGTATGACATGCATGATCCTAATAGGTCTTCTATTTAAAACAGAGCTATGTTGCTAATATTGGAGTGTAAGAATGAGGTGCCTCATCAACAGCCTGTAGGTTTAAGCATTGAATGCTTCATTGTTAGTACTTCTGATGTTAGAGCTTCTAATACATTTTGTCGGATAGATGATTAGGTTGTGCTATATTGATGAATTATTGGTTGTTGCTTATAGTTTACTTCTTTATGCCCCTAGAACTCTTATACTTCAGTGCTTCATCTTTGCTCTTTAAATACGGACTTACTATTATGCAATTTGCCCCCAAAGCTACATTTCACCCCCTAGTTTCATTCTAAATCCATTCATATTATTCTAGCAGTCTTTTTCTTCATGTATGTAAGGGACTCAATTTGTTCACTTTTATTGTTGATCTTTTGACGTACTAACCCTATTAGTTGAATCTTATGCATTGAAGATGCAAAGGAGCTGGCGAACTGATTAAAATGCGTTCTTAAAGCTAAAATTAACTAGACTTGCTCTTTAAAGAACTTTGAAGTAGAATATGAGGCTTGATGTTGATGCAATGATTGAAGATAGTTACAAGGTATGGGTTGCAACGTGAGTCATTGAACCACTTGAATTCCCTAGGTACAAAGGGACATTAGACTTATAAGTAAAATCATAAAGGGTGATAAAAGAGAAAACATAACTAGAATAATGATCTCATAGCTCTGATTGATTAACTTTTATTATGTTTTGTCTTTCCATTGAGATACTTATGTAATTTGATAAAGATGACTATGTGATATTTGAACAAAAATTTTAGATTCAATTTTAATCATTCAACAAGGCAAAAATGAGAACATTCATTACATCACATGATATAACTCTGTTATCAGCCAGTCCTGAATTTTTTCTCTCTAATTTTTACCTTACTATTTTTTCTTTCTTTTTCTCTCTCTTTGTTCATTCTCTTTTTTTTATCATTCTTTTTATTTTTTTCCTCAAATTTTCTATCTTCAAAAGTTACATCTTATTATATACGAATATTCTTTGAATTTGCATTTGTGCTCATGTTGAATGAATCTAATTGAATTAAATTTATGTTAAAGATGCAAATGCGATCAATATCATAATGTATGGTACCATTAGGCTGTACATTACATAAGTAAGCCTTATCAGAATTCATATCATCAATCACTAAAACAACACAAGTTCTAAAGAAATTAAAATTTTGTTCAAAGAAAATAATAAGAAAATTTATTTTTTATTCTAAATGTTGGGGATGCTAAGTCTCAAGGTGGTTATCCTTTAGGTGGCTAACATAAAAACTATTCTTGCATCTTCTTGTCAACTGTCTCCATTACTTCATCTTTATGTATTTCAACTGTGCATTTTTCTTTCTTTTCTAGCAACTTCTCATCATCAAACTCATCACCCCATCTTGTAGGCACAATCAACTTGAAGGGTATGTCAAAAGAAGGTGGTTTAGTGTAAAACACCTTATAGTCAAACTTGCCTAAAGGCTAACCCAATAAATCCTCAACTTCTCTTCGTGGCTGCTCAAGAGTCTCAAATTTCTTACTCATCTTACTTAATGGTTCGTCATTAACTCCAAATTCATCACCCCAACCTCCAAGTGTAATTGATTCAATGGGAATATCATAGGAAAGTGGTTTGGAGTAAAATACTTTATCATTGAACTTTCCTAAAGGTTGACCCAAAGATCCTCAACAGAATCTTTAACTTCCTTAATATCTTTAGGAGCATCAAGAGATTTTCCATTAGTTTGAAGGTTAAGATCTAGAAAGGAGTTTAGCACTTCTTTCTCACTTACTCCTGAGTTGATCATTATAGTAGTTAGGGGTAGAACATTTCAGTAGTTTAAGAAAGGATTATTTATAGTGTTTGGATTTTTAGGGTCTGTGATCTTTCTAGAGTCTATAAGGTTTTGGATTTCATGTCTAAGGTGATTGTAAGTATCTGTGGAATGTCCAACTACTTTATGGAATTTACAATAATTGTTTAGGTCATAGCCAGGGACATTTGGGTTTAGTGGTTTAAAAAAGGTTAAGGGTCGAAGTAGGCCTTTTTGCATTAAGCAGTATAGGACTTTGGATAGGGGTTGGTTGAAATTGGAGAATCTCCGTAGTATTTGTACAGCATGCACTTCCACAACCTAACTAGTGCTTCCTTGTTGTGTGCCCCCAGTTAGGTAGTTTCTTGCTCTAGTACTTTTAGCAACCTTCTTTTTCTCACTTTCAATCTCTTTAACTTGCAACCCATCATCATAAAGGTCTATAAATGTCTTAGGGTTCATCATTTGCAACCTCTTAACCAAATTAGGTAACACATTTTGAACAATCATCCTAACCTTATCTTTTTCAACTAGTTTATTTTTGATTAATCCTGCCTTATTCATGAATCTAGTTAGAAAATCCAAAAATGATTCATTAGGCTTCTGCTTTGTCAATTCTAAATCCCTGATAGACACTTCAAGCCTAGTATTGTGGTTATATTATTTCAGAAAAGTAGTACACAATTCTCTCTAGTCAGCTCAAATAGATTTCTCTAGCCCATGATACCAATTAATAGTTATACCCTTTAAGGATAGTATAAATAAATTAGTAACTACAAATAAAGGAGCCTTAGTGGTGCTCATAGTAGTTGTATATTGACTAAGGTGGATCCTTGGGTCTCCAGTACCATCAAACTTTTACAGTTGTGGCATTTTGAACTTATCAGGCAGTTTATCTTCCTCAAATTGCATTATATCATCAAATTCAAAAAAAAATATTTGATGCCCTGTCCTCTCATCAATTCTTCTATTTTGGACATCTTTTAAGTCAGTGCTTTCATTTACTTGGATTCCAACTCTTAAACTTGCTCAAATGATTCCCTTTTTTTGTTTTTTCAACCATATAGTTCTGAACATCCTCTAATTTCATTTCCACAATAGGTACATTCCTAGCAACGTTTAAAGTTGCCCCCCAGCATTATCATTATTAGCAGGTGGTGCACCCACCACAAGTGGATTGGCTACAACTAGAAGTGCAATAGCAAGTTATGGCATTAATCCAAACAGAGCTTGTCTTAGTTCATCTTGCATCATTTCTCTCATGTCATCCATCAATGCTCCTTTGATGTCCCCTAGGGTCCAGTTTCCTCCCCCTTGTTATTCCACATCTTCTGCTTATTTAGCTAGAGCTTGTACAGCTTCTAGGGAAAGTGGAGTAATAGGATTCCTTTCTAGTCTGCTAAGGATCTCTTTTGCAATTATCTGCAAACTTGAATATATTCTCACTAGTCTGTTACCTTTCTGTCTTTAAACATAGGAAAACCTAGATGAATCTATGATGGCTGAAAAATAAAGTGTTAGTATGATGCATGAAATGCATGTATGCATGATGCACGTGCTATACAACAAGTAATAAGTAATAATTAAGTGTACAATATCCTTCCGACCTTATTCCTCCCACACACATATTCAATGGCGAGTCTCTTTTCCTAGGATTTTTAATCTTGGCCTTAATATCAACAAGGGATATCAAGAACCAACGAGCATGCAATATCTCTCAAAGTAGTAAGAGCATGGAAATAGTATTTCTAAGTATAAAAGTTTAGCTCAATGTTTGTTAGTCCTAATGGGCTTATAAAGTATGGGCTTGAGCCTTTATAGATAGAAATTCCTCATGGCAGCAAACACAAGCAATTTAAGTAAATCCTACAGGAAATAACTAGGCCATTATATATGGCTAAGTCCGGTGAAAAGTCAAGGTTCCCTTAGAAAAATGCCCTCCTTTAAGACTTGAGTTACAGGCCAAGGTCAAAGGGGCCCAACATCCTTTGCAAACTCGAGAGAAGACTACCCTTCTTTAAGACTTAGGTCACAGACTCTGGTCAAATGAGCCTGGTAATCTCTCTTGAATCGAGTTAAAGTTAAGAGTGATGGTTAACCAATTTACAATCCCATGAAGCTAGTGGAATCATGAAACCATAAACCAATGCCATTGGCTAGTAGGGACATGTAGAATGAATGCAAGAATAAAATAATCCTAAAGAACACAAGTAGAATCAGTATCTCTTATACCCAGTGGAGTCGTCACTGTAGATATTGGGGTTTAGTGCGCGTCCAAGATTTTAAAAACTGCAACATTGTTTGAGCTTAGGGCTCTAGGGAACACACTAACCACTGTCACAAAGACCTAGAGTGAAGGGTCACCACCTAGGGTAATAACTAGGACAAATAAAAGGTGTTGGTAACTCGATTCTCTAAAAGAAAGTTAGCACCACAACTAAGAGATTTTGGATACGGAATACTAACTTCTTTTAGTCTCATGTTCATTTAGAATTACTTTATGAATTACTATCTTATCCTCTATTTACATGCAATTTCATATAAACCCTTATTTAAACAATTAACCCTAAGCAAACTAGTTATGAAAAAACATGTAAACAATGCATTCATTTAAGTTTATAATCCTTAAGTTAGTCTAATCTACATTGATTTTAATTAAATGGGCTAAATCTACATTGTTTAATTTACAAGTAATCCTGAAGATTAATAGGCCTAATTATTGTTTAATTTTAATTAATGATCCTAAGTCAACTTATTTTAATTCTAAAAATGGGGCTAAATCTACAAATAATGAAGTATTTAAATTAGTAGACCTAGTTTTAAATGTTTTAATTCTAAAGTGATCCTAAATTTACAAGTTAGGGAAAAAGCTTTAAATTAATGGGTTATAACTAATTAATTTTAATTAACCTAGGTGGGCCTATATCTAACTAACTAAATGGGTCTAAGTTATCTTTAATTTAATTTCCAATTAATCATGAGTCTAAAATATATTTTAATTAATTAAAATCTAGACCTAATTAGTTAATAATCTATTAAATGAAATTGACTAATTAAAAGATGGGCCAAAAAAGAACTATCTAAACCTAAAATTAATTAAATTACAAACAAAAAGAAAAATGAAACAACTGAAAAATGAAAGGCTTAACCTAAATTAATTAGGTTGCAAATAACCTAAAAAAGAAAACAAATTCAATAAATAAAAAATTAAGTAAAGTGGCCCTAATAATTAGTTAACAAATAAATAAAATAATTAACAAACAACTCTAATTTTATTCACTTAATCTAATTCAATTTTAATTAAAAAACCTTAATTATGTCTTAGCCATTAATTTTAATTAATTATCCAATTAAAATCCTAACTTTATTAACCAATTAATTAAAATAAACATATAAGCACATACATAGGATTCCACTATTCCCACTATTAGGCTATTACAATGATCTACTGAAAATAAAAATTAATACAACCCAAAAAAAACTAAACGAAAAGAAAAACAAAATAAAACAATAACAAATAAATAAACCTTAGAAACTATATTTAAATACAAAATTCAAGCCATGGATCTTCATAAATTTTATTCTCTACAGTGAATTTGTTATGTCACTCCATCCATAATCACAAACATAAACACAGAAAACAAAATAACCAATGATTAGTAATTAAATAAAATTAAAATCAAAATCAAAATTAAATAAAATCAAAATAAATCAAACAAAATAAACATAAGAGAGTAGAAGAAGAAATTATTGGATGGATGCAGTATTAATATGCTCCTCATAATGGTATAAATTACCGTTGTTTTTTATAATAGATCTCCAATACTTGATTTTTTTTTCCAAAAAATTTACTGCTTCTTCTTAAAAACAAGTACCTCCAAAAAAAATTTTTTTTTTTTGAGTTGAAAGCTATATAAAAAGAAAAGTAGAAGAAGTCCTCCTTTAGGAAAGTTGAGCTGGGTTTGTGTAAAAAACTCTAGTTAAAATCACGTATCTTATTGTGAGTTCTCATATTCACAGTAATAAAATTTTGATTTTATAAAATTTTAAATTTCCTAAAAAATTCAAATAAATCATAAACTAGGATTTATCACATTATTTAATCAATTAAAATTCAAAAAATAATTTTTTATTTACTAAAAAATTAAAAAATACAGATGAATCCTAATTGGGATAGAATAATCCCGATCGGGATTATATAATTCCAATTAATTTTATGTAATTCTGATTTTTTTTAACTTTTAATTACGGAAAGATTCCTAAAAAAAATATTTTACAAATTAAGTTATTTAAAAAATCAATTAATTCTTTTAAAAACACATTTAAACTTTTAAAATTTTAAATTTTAAGTATTAAAAATTTATTTATAATATTTTTATCATTAAAACTTTTTGGTTACATTGACACTCGATCGTTCCAAAATTGAATGTTTACAGCTGCAAATTGGCTCGCTAACGCTACATTGCGCGGAGGTAGTCAGGAGATTAGTGTGCCACGCATTGAGCTGAACGAGATTCTTCAAGCTAATAAAGTTGGGGTGGCAGGCCCCACGTCATTGCTGTGTAATTTTGTTGTTTCTACTTCCGGGCTTTGTCCCTCCTTTTGAAAAAAAAAAAAAAAAAGGTTTTAATGACTTATAAATAAGGGGTTTAAAAATGGATCGGTAATTGCAATTTAATGCCTTATTTAACAAATCATTTTATACAATTTTTTCACTTTTGTAATAATCTCATCTTTTAATTTTATCAGTCTGTAAAATTTGTAAAACATTGAAGGGCGCAAAAATTAAAAATATTACTTTCAAAAAGAGAAAGAGGTGTCATATATGAGTAAGAAATTTGTGCCATATATATATATGGTTTTTTAGATGAAAAAAATTAATTAATAGTTGTTTTCCATTAAATATCTAACTTATAGATATTTGGTAAGATTCAAAAATTAATATTCAATAGTTGTTTTAACTTTATCAACTTTCATTTTGAAGTTTTTTCTATGGATGGTAGCTTATTTGAATTTCTTTTTATGTGAACTGCATTTTTTAATTAAAAATAACTATTAATAAAATAAGTTTTTATATTAAATTCATATAGTTTTTTATTGTTCATAAAGCAATAAATATCATATTAAATTATGGTTAATAATTAAAAATTTTATAATATTATATTTATAATTTTCTAAAAAATGATATTGGTGAAGTAATAATTTGCCCTATAAAAAATTAAATTAGAACTTCTAAAACTATTAACATTAATTGTGTTTGGTTTAATTTTAGTAAAGAATTCATTCATTTTGAAATAAATTTTAAATAAAATTTATTTATAATTGAATTTTTATTAATATAGTATGTTTGATTTAAATGAATATTTTATAAAATTCATTTTAAATTCATTTTATTTTTTATTATATTATTGTAGACACCCGGTTCGGTCGGCCCGTGTTAGGGGACGAATTAGAGGCGCTCGGTTTGACCGGCCCGTTGTCAAGCCCAATGATGAGAATGTGAAACTTGGACATGAGAATGAAACAGGAATCTCTAAGTGGAAAGTGGACTTGAAAACCCAGAAGCTCGAAAAACCCCAAAACCAAGTCCAACTATCCAAATTCGACCCAAACCCACTTGGCCCAGCGCAGGCCCGGACCCAAAAGGCATCGCCTCAGTGTAATGAGGCAATCGCCTCTTTGGCAGCTGCCAATGGGGCGATCGCCTCATCGATGAGGCGCCACCTCTATGGCAGCCCACTTGCAGCTGCATTTAATGCAATTGCAATCATGACAATCAAGTGGCGCGGGCCCCACTCTCCAGACCTCCTTCTTGCATGAGAAAAAGACTTTTGAGGAAGGAAAAAAGGTTAGGAGAGCTCATGATGGGCTAGGAGGCTTAGGGGAAAGGGAAAGCTAAGGAATAAAAAGAAAAAGAGAGAGAAGAAAAGGAGAGGTTGGTGAGAAAGGAGGGAGGAAGCTCTGGAAAAAAAAAAGAGACAAAGAAAAAAGAAGAGAAAAAAGGTCCTCAAGAAAGGGGAGGGAGGTTGAAGAGAAGAGGTCCACTTTCTCCATAAGAAAAGAAGGGAGAAACTTATGTCAAAGAGAGATACCACATCCTAGAAAGGATCTCAACCAAAACAGCTCTGAGGGCCACTCATTTTGGTATAAAATCTGCACTTTAAACTTAACATGTTCATCATTTTGTATGTTCTTGCTTGTGTGTAACTGAGTCCTTAGCATATTTTAGGTTTATCTCTAATGTGTTTAGCTATATATCTCGCTTTATTGATGGGTCTTTGAATACCTTTGCGTGTAGTCGTAGTATGGTGAGTGTAGAGTGTGTATATGCATGTTTTGGTTACTTAGAGTAGAAGTTTGCACGTTTTGGGAGTCAGAGCCAATCTGATGATCAGTGACGCCTCTTCACAGAGGCGTCGCCTTATCTCAATGAGACGATCACCTCATTAATGAGGTGATCGCTCCATCAATGAGGCGATCGCCCCATCAATGAGGCGATCGCCTCATTGACAGGCCTTTAGGGAGCCTATCTTTTGTGTGTGTGCTACCTATTCTTGTCTCAGAATTATAAGAGCCCTGTTGATGAGGTGTCACCTCATCAATGAGGGGATCACCTCATCTCAATAAGGCGATCGCCTCATCAATGAGGCAACCTGCTTTTTTTTTTTTTTATTATGACGTCTGCTTCGGTATGTCCTCTTTTTATCGTTAATATGCCTGTACGATTGCATGATGATATTTAACCTTGATCGTTTGACACTTTCTTTAGTTTATAATATGAAAATCTCTTTTATAGAACCTCTTTGTAAATATCGTTACATGTGATTTCATTTTTTTTAAAAGGAAGGGCTAACCGTGTGTCATTTACAGGAATTACTTGATAATTTCTATCATCGAGTAGTTACTTTTGCTAGTTACCTCTTGCATATTGCTGCTTTTATATTATTTTAATAGTTTATGTTTGGTATATATTTGGTTTATTTTCTATATTTATTCGTTTATTTAGCTAAAAAGCGTTGTAATCCTTAATCCCTTTCCCCCTATTTAATTTTGAATGTATGCTTGTAAGTTATTATTTATTTTATTTACTACATTTTTTTTGAATGTTAGGACTTAAAGGCATGAAATTGGACTAATGTGCAAACTCAGACTTGATTATAAAATTTGGCAATTATCCGAATGCTATTTTATTATGTGTGGTAAATGAGAAAATAATTAAATAATTAAATGGTAATAAAACGCAAAACACAAATGGAGGCCAACCGCAAGGTTGGGTGAGCATTCAAACTCTCATACCCAGTTTCCGAACCCGATCTCTGATGACGGCTTCTGGGAACCTCCATGGGATCCAGTTGTTGTACAATGTGTCCCGACTTTTATCCGAGTGGCGACTCTGAATAGGCTTAAGACCTATATCGTATTTCCTAGTGGGCCTCGAGCCCACACAGTGTCATGATCGCCAAATACTTGGGCGCTCGCTAAACCCCGCCACCTACAATGGTGACTCCACTAGGAATAGAGAAACTGATTCCAGTGTTTTGCATTTTATCATCTTTAATTATTTTCTTATTTCTTCCTGCACTTATGCATTCACTACACATTTTGCACACAATGAGCACTTCAGTCTCGAGTAAACCCAACAATAGTCAGTACTTTGCTACCTACGTTTCACTTAAACCTGGTGGTGGAATATGTGATTATTGTCACTCACAACATGTACTAATCCGTGTTGTTTGACCCTTGAGTGGGGAAACATATATGGATGTATATCATTATGGGAGCCAAAGCCTTTTTACCCAAGACTCAAGTCCATGTAATGACTTAGCAACTATCCTTAGGAATTTTCCCACATGCATGTGTATTATGCCATATAATGGACCCTTAAAATAAATCTCAAGCCCATCAATAAGCAGTCCAAAATAAAATGGGCCCTCGTGTCCAACCAAAGCCCGTTATAAATAAGCTAGTCAACAAAAGCCTCTCATGCCTACTCATAACCCATTTCAAATGGGCCTTGACAAGCAAGTTTATGGTGTTATGGATCTTGGCCCATAGAAAGTGGACTCGGGCTTTATTTAAGGGAACCATTACTTATTTGAATCATTTTGAGAGTTTTCTTGCATACGTCAGTTTTATTATCCCCCGCTGATAATTAAAACCCAAGCCAAAAATCCTAGGACAAGATACTCACCATTGAATACGTGTGTGGGAGAAATAAGGGCGGAAGTTTGCACGTTTAAGTTCCATGTTTTGATCTTTTATATCTTTTCGTGTGTGACCTTTTTGTTTCTAAATATAACGAACTTGTATATTATGCATACACGTCATGCATCATTCTAACCAACTATTTTGCAGCACTATAGATCCTTCAAGCTCAGCCGGGTGGATCCGAGCTAGTTAAGGTCATTTGGTCAGAAATTCAGAATTAGGAATGGCAAGAGGATTTGATCCAGAGGCATTTGGGGCACGGGGGAAAGAAAAAGTAATAACAGAAACCTGAGCTATGATAAGAGAAATGATGGGGGAGATTACTAAGCTTATTAGAGAGAGTCAGCCAACACAGCCACCCAAGGCACCGCCAATCGATCCGGTCGATCTTGATGAGGAAATACCAATTAGAGGAAAGGAAGAAGATAATATGAAAATATTAGCCAATCCGGTGAATCAAAGAAATGTTATCCAAGCCGAAGATGTGGGTCAGACTGAGTGGGCTAAGAATATGACCAAAATGATGAACCAGATGCAGGTAATGATGAAGGGAAGGGTATGGTCACCCCCCTAGATTATAATCTGAATTTGGAAAAGGGTTATGAACTGTTGCCTCGTAAGTTTAAATTCCCAGACATGAAGAAGTATACTAGTGCTGAGGAGCCCTATTTGTATTTGAAGCAATATGTAACATACATGAAGGCCATTGAGCTAACTGAGAGCCAAATTGTTAAGCAGTTCCCTATTTCACTGGAAGGAGCGCTGATTCGTTGGTATTACACCTTGGAACCACATGTTCAATCAGATTGGAAAGAATTGTGCGTTGTTTTTGTCAAGCAATATGGTCTTAACGTTCAACTAGAGGTGTCCCTGAGACATTTACAGAATACCAAGCAGAACTTTAGCAAGCCTTTTGCTGATTACCTGACTCATTGGAGGGGAAAATTATCCTTGATAAGGCATAGGCCAGCTGAGTCTGACCAGTTGGTCTTGGCAATAGAAGGGTGTGTTCCCGCATTGTCTAGGAAATTGAGGGATCTGGGGATCAGGAATTTTAAAGAGTTATATAGATTTGGGGTCCAGAAAGAATCATATTTGGCTCAAGAGAAGAAATTATTCGAAAGAGGTTCTGGGGGCAAAGAGGGGGCCAGCTCGAGCAGTAATGTTCAGATTCATGTTATTCGACCACCGAGCAGTAATGTACAAGTCGGTGCAGTTAGACAACCCCGGAGATTTTCTAATCTAGGACGTCCTATGTCCAAGATCCTCGACAAGCTCATTGAGAAGAACCTACTACGACCTTTGTCTTCGCAATAACCCTTGCCTGGAGCCAACCCAAAGCTTTTCTGTAAATTTCATCAGACCATCAGGCATGACATAGACAGCTGTGCCCAGTTAAAGCATGAAATCAAAGATTTGATAGACTCAGGTAAAATCATCGACCTAGAAAACAGAAAACCAAACACTCAAACCAACCCATTACCCAATTACCGAAATGTACCACCTCCTAACCCATCCATTTTGACGATCAACTTTGGCCTAACAGAAGAATAAGTCCTAAACTCCTTTATTGATGTCTCTCACAATTCACAACAGACCAAGCCTGAAAACTTGAGAACAAGCAAATAACCCACGGAGTTACAAGTACAAGTCTTGGGCATATGGAGTTCCGGTGATGAAAGCAAAGAACAAGTTGACCTATGGGACAACAAAGGGTGTGAGCCAAGTCAGTATGTGGGAAAGGTCGAAGAAAAGGAAAAAGAAACTGAGGTTACCAAGGTTAGGCCCGAAAAGGCAGAATGTGCAGAGAAAGGAAAGGAGATAGAACAAAGCAGAGAGACCATTGCCAGTGTTTAGGAGTTACTCATGCATTCTAAGGATCACAGGGAAGCCCTGGTCCTGGCACTAGACCAAAGAAAGATTTCCACTAATTCCACTCCAGAACAGATGGTCCAGTCACTAATGGAAACTCCTCAAGGAATGATAACATTTTCCAATGACGATCTGCCTCTAGAAGGGAGGGATCACCACAAAGCCCTGTTTATCAAAGCTGAGGTAAAAGGGAGGATGACCTGTTGTGTGATGGTTGATAATGGTTCTACCATCAATGTGTGTCCATTGAAGATTCTGCTAAAGCTAGGGCTGACAATAGCCGATTTAAAGCCTTTTAAAGTAGTTATCAAGGCTTACGATGACACCAAAAGATCTGTGGAGGGAACTTTCAGGGCGTTAGTCAGAACAGGGCCTTTAGACGTCTGGGTTGACCTACATATGATTGATAGCCCAGTAACCTTTACCATTTTATTAGGGAGGCCATGGTTTCACCCCTTGGGCGGTGTTCCATCCATTGTTCATCAGAAGGTTAAGTTTCCACATAAAGAAAAAGTTGTCACCATCTCAGCCAAAACTGAAGTCACCATAGCCGCACTGAAGTTGATCCGTAAGGAGATTTCCCCTAGCCCTAGTTTTGAAATCTGTGTGATCTATGAAGATGAGATGGATGAAAGGGTTCTGAGAATGATGCGCAATATGAAATTTCTGCCCGGCATGGGGTTAGGGAAAAATCAAAGTGGACCTTCAAAGTTTGTGGGAAGCAAGGTACCTATTTTGATGCACGAGTTAGGGTTCAAAGAGGTTGATGAAGCTGGGAAAGAGATGGGTATGTTAGACCGGTCTGAAGAAAAGGAGAAGGAAACCGTAGCTAGGAAGAAGACTCTGTGGGAAATCTTTATAAAGGAAGGCACCGGGCATTCATATAGTGGGACTCCAGAACCTCTCCTGGTGGCTGGGGAAGTCATCCTAGGGTTCGAGATTTTTGCTAAATTTATGAACAAAACCAGGGAAGCTGCTATCGAAAAGGCCCCTATTGAGGAGTTGGTGCTGGTTGAAGAGGAGTCTAAAGAGGATGAAGCTACTTCAGAGCAGAAGGGCGTTGATGATCATAACAAAGACCTAGACTTTGAGACCTATATCCTCAATTCCATCATAGATACCTTTTATAATGACTATGATGTTTCTCTTGCTTCTCTGTTTGAGACTGACGATCTTTTCTTTTCAAAAGTGAATGCAATGAAATCTGAATTTGCTTATTTGTGTGATGTGTTCCCTAATGGTTATTCTATTTGTGACGATCATTTCATGCATATGTTTGATGTTAATTCCATGTAAACCGAATCATTTAATTTAGGCACAGACGATAATCCTAAAAATATACTGCTTGCTTCTGGTTTAACTTATGATGAGAGGGAAAAAATGGAAAAAATCTTAAAAAAGAGACAGAAAGTATTTGCTTGGGATTATGAAGACATGCCTAGAATCAATAGGGAGATTTCGAAACACAGAATCCCCACATACCCTCACATAGCGCCAATAAAGCAAAAGCAAAGGAGGCTAAGGCCAGAATGGGCTCTCTTGGTTAAGGAAGAAGTCGAAAAGCAGCTGAAGGCAAAGTTTTTAAAAGTGGTAGACGACACTCAATGGTTACCAAATATAGTTCCAGTTCCCAAGAAGGATGGAAGGGTCAGAGTGTGTGTGGACTATCAAGATTTAAATAAAATGACTTTCCCTTATCGCATATTGACACATTGATTAATAGTGCGACTTCCAATGCAATATACTCTTTTATGGATGGATTTTTGGGATACAATCAGATAATGATGGCAGTAATGGACAGATTGAAGACATCATTCATCATCGAATGGGGTGTGTACTGTTACCAAGTGATGCCTTTCGGGTTGAAGAATGCAGGGGCCACTTATCAGAGGATAGCGACTGCCTTACTGCACGACATGATCCATAAAGAGGTCGAAGTGTATGTGGATGATATGATGGTGAAATCTACAACTAGGGAAGGGCATTTTGAAGCACTAGACAAGTTTCTGGCTAAAGCAAAAAAGTATAATCTCAGACTGAACCCGAAGAAGTGTGTTTTTAGGGTCACATCTGGGAAACTATTGGGACACATTGTCAGTTATAAAGGAATAGAGATGGATCCAGATAAAATTAGAGCAATCAGGGATATGCCCACACCAAAAAATGAAAAAGAGGTCCGAGGGTTTCTGGGGCACTTACAGTATATCAGCAGATTCATAGCCAAACTAACAGCCATCTGCGACCCTATCTTTAAGCTTCTAAAGAAAGACTAACCTGTTGAGTGGAATGAGAAGTGTCAACAGGCTTTTGAAACTATCAAGGATTATATGATGAATCCCCTTATCTTTCAACTGCCAAGACCAGGTAAAGTCTTAATCCTGTATCTGGCAATTAAAAAGGATGTAATAGGGGCAATGCTATCACAGGAAGGTGAAAGGAAGATAACGCATGTTGTATATTACCTGAGTAAAAAGCTTCTACCCTACGAAGCTATTTATAGTTTAGTAGAGAAAACTTGTCTAGCAGTGATTTGGGCAACGAGGAAACTCTGACACTACTTCCAGTCGTATAATGTGCAAGCAGTTTCCAAACATGATCCCCTCCGGTACCTCCAACAGACCCCGTCTCTTACAGGAAAATTAGCTAGGTGGCTCGTTTTGCTCATAGAATTTGATATAAAGTATATGGCTAAAAAGACAGTAAAAGGAAGAGCAGTAGTAGACTTCTTAGCGCAAAGCTCGGTGGGGGACACCTAAGAGTGGAAGCTAGAGTTCCCTGACGAGCATTTAAGGGTGATAGAGATGCAAGATTGGGAAATGTACTTTGATAGAGCTGTCAATAACAAGGGGGCTAGGATAGGAGTAATCTTGGTTACGCCAGAAGGAGAAATGATCCCGATGGCAAAAAGGCTCGAATTTAAAGCAACCAATAACCAAGCAGAATATGAAGCTTGCATCTTTGGCTTAGAAGCATTATGTAGCGTAGGGGCGGAAAATGTCACTGTCTACGGGGATTCTATACTAGTTATAAAATAAGCCACCAAAGAATGGGAGATAAAAGAAGACAGATTACGGCTGCATTGGGAATACTTGACCACCATCTTGTGCTCCTTCACACAATGTAAATTCATTTATTTGCCAAGGGAAGGAAACCAAGTAGTAGATGCCCTTGCCACACTGGCCTCCATGTGGGAAAGTGGGAAACAACCAGAGGCCAGACCTTTAATTCTCATAAAGTCTCGAGCCCCCTGTTACGAAGAGGTGAGAGTAATGCCAATTGATGTCATTGAGAAACCTTGGTTCTATGATTTACAAAGGTATCTGGAAACTGGGCAATTTCTGGATGACACTGATAAGAAAGAAAGGATATCCCTACAAATATTATCTCGATAGTTCGAAAGCCATGGGGGGATGTTATACAAAAGAATGCCAGTCGGGGTACACCTTAGATGTGTTAATAAGGATGAAGATCGGAAGCTTATGGAAGCAATTCATGAAGGGGTGTGCAGACCACACATGAATGGGACTGTCTTGGTCAAGAAAATAGCCTGCCAGGGGTACTTTTGGCTCACCATGGAAGCGGATTGTGTTGGATTTGTGAAGAAATGTCACAGTTTCCAAATATATGGTGATGTTAGCCACCTACCGTCTATAGAACTTCAAGGGATGACATCTCCTTGGCCGTTTGCTGTATGGGGGATTGACATCATAAGGGAGGTAAGGCCAAAAGCAACTAATGGTCATCGATACATCATTGTGGCCATCGACTACTTCTCCAAGTGGGTTGAGGCTGAATCTTATACTATCGTGGGGGCAAAGCAGATGTCGAGGTTCATTGAAAAGAACATAATATGCTGGTATGGTCTGCCACACCACGTAGTCACAGACAATGGTGTTCAATTTTGAGCAGAGATGGCCACACTACTAAAGGACTATAAGATTGGGCACCACAGATCGTCTCTATATAGGCCACAGGCAAATGGAGTAGTGGAAGCAACAAATAAGAATGTAAAAAAGATCTTGGACAAGACGCTGGAAAATTACCGAGATTGGGCTGAGTACTTACAATTCGCATTATGGGGGTACCGAACTATTGCTAGAACCTCGACAAGGGTCACTTAGTTTATGGGTGTGAGGCAGTTTTGCCCATAGAGGTCAAGATAAGGTCATTGAGAGTCCTTCTGGAGTCTAAACTCCCTGAGTATCAGTGAGTCAAAAGTCAGTTGGCTCAGTTGACACTGATGGACGAAAAGAGGATGAAGGCTATGTATCATTCTCAGCTGTATCAGAGAAGAATAGCCCTTGCCTACAATAAGAAGATCAAGCCAGACAAGATTTGAGAGGGGGATCTGGTGTTAAAACTCAAAAGATCAGTCATGACTGATCCTCGAGGAAAGTTTAAGTCCAACTGGGAAGGACCGTATCTAGTAAAGAAGCTGTTTTTGAAAGGCGCTGCCATTTTGTCTGACATGGAGGGAAACGAGTTCAAAGAACCCATCAACCTAGACAAGCTCAAGAAATACTTTCTATGAAAAGTCTCGCTAAGGAGAAAACCTTAAAAAGAGGCTATCTAGGAAAAAGTTAGAGACCAAAAAGAAGAAAAAAGAAAAAAAAAGAAAGAAAAAAAAGGGGCCCTGCTGGACTGAAAACCTTGAAAGTGGCGGTCTAGGCAAAAGTTAAGGACATGTAAAAGGGGGAAGGAGAGGCACAAAATGGTTAGTTGGAAAACTTGCAAGCGCAAGCCAACTAATAACATGAGATGTACCAGAAGCAAAATGTATATACGTTTTGTGCTTAAATGAAATGAAATGGATTGTTTTAATTGTCGTTAAACATTTCATAATGTGTCCATTATAAGCCGTTTAACTAGTACAAAGGGGAAATTACTTCTAACAAAAGGGAAAACGACGACTTCATTCCATAAGCTAATTTTGTTTTCTCTTCTTTTGTTGCTTACCCTGTGAACTTAACATTTGTAATTCTCTTGTCTTTTTATATTTAATAAACTCATCTCTTTCTATCTGTTGCAAGCAAACCCATGCTTTTTAATGATCATCGGTGGTCTGATCACCGTCATAGCTTAAGCTTCTTTCGATGACTCTTCAAGGCCAAGTCACCACTAGGTGGTCTAGGAAATTCTGAGAAAGCGGCCCTAGCTTGAAATCGTGAATAGGCTCTATAATCAATTGTTTATGACCATATTGGTGACAGAGGCGGGCTGGATTGTAGAAAGTGGCAAAATGGAGACCGGCAGTCAGGACACAATATGTATAAGACCGGAGGGTCACATGCTGTAAACCCCACCAGGGACACAGCCAGCAAATCAATGTATCAGGGAATGTTGATAGCCAACCATGAATGTCTACAGGGATGGGATGTAGTTTCCTTATTCGATAATGCTTGGCCTGATAACGCCTAATGTCTTGAGGAGGTTCGATCAAGCCTAGCTTTTCATAAAACCACATCTTTGGGATTGCAAATATTTAGGTACAGGTAGTATTGGCAGTTGAAAGTAAAGGAGGGGCAACGAGAAACTTACCTCCAACAAAAAAGGGCTTTCGGAGAATCGTCGCGTCCTTGTGAAGTGATCCAATCCAATGATGGTTTCTGCTAAGATGAGAGGGAAGGGATTGAGCCCTGACTCCACTCAATCGAGGATGGAGAGGATCTTCGTATCGCAGTGCCCTGAGGGGGAAACCAGCAGAAATTGAGCATACAAATAAAGGGCTAACATGCGGGACCAGTAAGTTTCCCCTTTGTCCACAATCATGATGACTTCGAGGAGGGACTCTAATTTGATTTCTGAGCCAGAGATACAGTGGAAGGAAGACCGAGGTGGAAGATTGAGCATACATGCCATTTGTTGTTGAATGGAGCGAGAATATGGGTTTTCAAGAGTAGGAATTACAAGTTGGCAAGTGAAATCTATATGATGGTCGAGAATTGTCTTGAATTCCTCCGATAGGGGGCATATTTCTATTGTGTTGAGCCAAAAAATGTGTTTTTAGGGGTCCCAAGATTGAACCACGGCATGGAGAAAAGGGTAATTAATTCTCATAGTATGGAGTGATTTGAAGACCATAAGATGAAACGGCTCTAACCCGACCCAAGATTTATTGTCAAAACCTTTCAAAATCGACTGTAGGGACCTCAAACTTTGTTCTGTCATGTTTGTGGCTTTTCTGAGACACTTAGAGGGAGAAATAGAAAGGGAAGGATAAAGGGGATTCAAAAATTAGGTCAAACACAGGAATGTGGGTTTTATAGGGGCAGGACCGCCTGCTGCTGAGGTGGTCGCCTCATCGATGAGGCGATCACCTCTTCAATGAGGCTCCACCTCAGCAGCAAGAGGCGATCGCCTCATTGCACTGAGGTGATGCCCCTTTGGCTTGGGCCTGCACTAGGCCAGGCGGGCTTGGGCCAATTTTGGATAGTTGGGCTAGGTTTTAGGCTTTTTAGGCTTTGGGTTTTCAAGTCCATTTTCCATTAGAGATTCAGGTTTCATTCTCATGTCCAAGTTTCACGTTCTCATCATTGAGCTTGACAACGGGCCAATCAAACTGAGCATCCCTAATTCGTCCCCTAACATGGGCTGACCGAATCTGGTGTCTACAGTTTGCCCCCTGAAAAATCAAATGCATGCAATGACAATTTTTCAAAAAATCACATGCACAATAATAAATAAACATTAAGATGAGCAACATACCTGACTCTTGGGTTTCACCTGAGAGATGAATCCTTCAATTTTGAAATGTGACCATGATCCTCAGGTTTTCCTAGCCCGATCAGCCACTCATTAATATTTGATAAAGATATTTGAACACTGTTGACCTCGGGTTTTCCTGGCCCAATTCTCACAACACTGAAACTTGATTCTTGAATTTTCCTAGCCCAATCCTCACAATACTAAAACTCGATTCATGAGTTTTTCTAGCCCAATCCTCATAATATTGAAACTCAATTCTTAGGTTTTCCTGGCCCGATCCTCACAACACTAAAACTCAATTCTCAAGTTTTCCTGGCCCGATCCTAATTGGGGATATGGTTTTCAGATTTTCCTAGTCCGATTATCATTCCTCCAGGGACATAGACTTCCAGGTTTTCCTGGCCCAATTGTCATTCACTTCTGACTTTGGGGATACTACCCAAACAGTCATTTCGATCTTTGAGCTTTGGGGATTCAAACTCGAACAGCCCTATCCTTGAGCTTTGGGGATTCAAACCTGAACAACCCTGTCCTTGAACTTCAAGGATTTAAACCCGAACAGCCCTATTTGAGCTTCAAGGATTCAAACCTGAACAACCCTCTCTTTGAGCTTTAGGGATTCAAACCCGAGCAGCCATGTCTTTGAGCTTCGAGGATTCAAACTCAAATAGCCTTATTTTTGAGCTTCAGGTATTCAAACCTGAACAGCCCTGTCCTTGAGCTTCAGGGATTCAAACCTGAACAACCCTCTCTGTTAACGATGTGGGTTTTTCTGGCCCACTCTTCCCAAAATTTTATCTTGGAAATCTCTACCTCTGAATTCCGCCTTCTTAGTATGCAATAATAACCATCATTTTTCATTCATTCATTTCATTTCATTCTTTTTTTTTTTTGGGAAACCCTACACCTTTGCCCATTATAAAAATGACTTTTTCCTTATCTCCATTTCCTTTTACTTTTGCCACCTTTCTCTTTTTCCTCTTTCCTCCTCCTGCATTTCCTGTACTCTCTGCATCTTTTCTCTTTTTACATTCAATGGAGAATGAGAGAACACCCCTTGTGCTTGAGTGGGATCATATCCCACCTTTTATTAGCACTTCTAGGAGTCTAGGATTGACCTTAGGAGACTCGATTCCCCTTCTAGCAGACTTAGGGTCCCATATCTGCTCATCTGCATCTAGAGAGGTTAGTACCCCAAAATTTCCTACAAAATCATGTTGGGTCAGTGATTAATCTTGCATAATTATCATTCTAGGGCATTATTTAATTAAACAAACATGAAATTTTTATTTTAATTGCCAAAAATTGAAAATCATCCCCATCCGCACTTCACAGAGGTGATTGCCTCTTCGATGAGGCAATCGTCTCACCAATGAGGTGGTTAACTCATCGATAAGACGATTAGCTCTCTGAAGAGGAGATTGTTTATCGCCCTTTCAAAGAGATTATCGCCTCTTCAATGAGGCGATCACCTCTGTGATGAGGCGATCACCTCTATGATAAGGCGATCACTTCATCAATAGGGCAAACTGCACTATTTATATGTCCGTTCATTTTGGATTTCTTCTGAAACCATAAAATGGATAAATTTCACTTCCCTATCTCTTTGTTTACAACATGACGCTTAAACATTCAAGGGTGCTAGGAATTTCTATGGAGCCCGAGTTTTCTACAGCAAATTGACCAATGAGCTGAGGGATCAGATTCAGGAGATAGGTTCAAGGACTTCGTACTCTCGCTTCCTTCTGAGCAAGGATGCACGGACTATCAACCACTGCACACTCTGATGGAGAGGTGGTTTGATACGACTCATACTTTCCATCTGCCATTTTGTGAGCTTACTTGGACCCTATGCCATTTTTGACCATTACAGGGATTGCCTACGCCGAGGACCCCATCCTTTTTTATGTGAGTCTACATCAGCTGTCTCCGAATAAGGCTACAAATATCAAGCGACTTTTGGGATGACTCCTGACATGAAAGGGACTCATACCCTTAAGTTGGACTCGATCATGAGCTTTTACACCCAAGAGCAGGTTGCGGCGATGATTACTCCCTATAAGATTGACCAAGTAGAAAAGGCCTTCTTGCTCTATCTGCTCGGTTACCACCTTCTTCGCTGACACCCCTGCCAACTCCATTGACCTGATGTTCCTACCGACTCTTCGGAATCTTAACCAGGTTCTTCCATTCGATTAGGGTAATTGTGCTCTGGTGTACTTGTACCGGAGTATGGATGAGGTTGTCCGAGGGGCTAGGATATTTTACGGCTTTTGGCATGCTGTTTTAGTACGTCACGATCCTCTTTATCCTTATCTTATTCTGACCCCCATTATTTACATTAGTTTTCTCAACTTCTCCTATTTTATTTTTCCAGGTCTGAGCTCTGGAGCTAAAGCTGCTTGTCGACATTACACAAGTGGGGGATTACTTTTCAGCCTTGGCAAGTGGGGCGCCAGCCGCGTCGTGAAGAGGCACCTTGCACGAGTTCACATCCACATATGGCATCTGAACTCTCTGACACAGGATGCGGTACCTACAAAGCACAACCTTTTTTATTAGTAAATTATGCATATTCAACTCACTTACATATTAACATCTCCCTTTTTGTAGATCTGGAACGACTTGTGGGGGCCTAAGGATACTTAGACCATTGAGATGACTTGCTCCAAGCCCTTAGCCTAGAAGTGGGTACTCCTCTGTGGCCTTGGGTATCGAGCTTGATATTTGGGGGAGTGGGTCCTGAACTGAAGGGCAGGCATTAAAGCGAGGCGGGTTCCCAGGTCTCCTCTTAGTAGTATGCTTTGGGGCTCATAAGCTAAAGGGTGATGACCTCGCTCAGGCTGCTGCAAGCTCACCAGCTGTGGATCATACAGTTCGTGTGAAAAGCCAGTATGCAAAGTTCGTTCACACTCATCTTCTACTGATTGTCCCTTTCCAGGCTGCTTTTACCTCCTAGGTATGTCCTTATCATCTTTCCTCACCTTAAGAATTGATTGCACTCTCAACATGTTTCTTATGTATTTGTCTTCAGGCTACACCTGCTAGACTCATGGCCCTAGTTAGGTCTCAAGTATAGGAGAGAGAGCCTTGAGGCATCGAATGGATCCGGGTAGGGAGGAGACTTCTGTGGCTGGCGAGCAAGTCGGGCCGACTATTGCCCCCAGTTCTGAGTTCATCCCAGGCAGCTTTATTCATATCCCTGACCCTCTAGCTCGATGTTGGGTTCCTCCTGGAGAGTTGTTGCATCAGTTCTTGACCTTGGATAAGGATCTGACCCCTGCATGCACCCCTGGTGGTGCTACTCGTGTAAGCTTTTTCTAACCTGCTTTCATTATGATTCTCAAACCAACCATTAGTTTTAACATTTATTTCAATAGTGTAGATTCATCTGGAGCAAGGCCTATATATGTATTGCATGATAGAGGCCTAGAGAAACTACATGCTGGAGATCACCCAGCAGTGGAGGGTGAGAATCTCTTTATTTTCTGCATGTATGCATGCTCGCATGGTTTACTAACTTGTTATTTGTCTAAACAAGATCGGGACATGGCCAGCAGGGCGAGGATCGCCACCACTCGAGTGTTAGATTGACATATTTCAAATCGATGAGGACGACAAGGACGAAGACAAAAATGGCAGCGGCGCTGGAGGAGAGGCTAACCCTGAGGGTATTGGATCAGATGCTTTATGTACTAAGGTTGAAACTTGTGTAGTCTTTGAATAGTGAACACAAAATTTGGTTATTGATTTATAGACAGAATGTTTGCAGAATTCATCATTCTCCTCGATTAAATTCATTTGTTTTATTTTTTCATTTTTCACATGTGAGTGAATTTCAATGGTTACATATGTATCTACCCCACTATATTCTGACTTGCACCTATATAGACTACGTGATTTGAAGAAGTGCAATGGCCCATACTGCTAATGAGGTGATCACCTCATCGAGCTTTGGTGAAGAGGCAATCGCCTCTTGCTGCTGAGGAGGTGCCTCATCGATGAGGCGATCGCCTCAGCAGCAGGCGGTCCTGCCCCTATAAAAACCCACATCCTTATGTTCAACCCACTTCTTGAGCTCCCTTCGTCTCTAACCTCCCATTTTCTCTCTCCAAGCACCTCTGAAAGTTGCAACCATGTCTGAATGGAGTCTAAGGCTGCTACAATCAATCTTGAAAGGTCTAGATAATAAATCTTAGACTAAATTAGAACCTTTTCACCTCCAGTCTTCAAATCACTCCACACTAAGAGAATTAACTTCCCTTTTCTCCATGCCATGGTTCAGTTTTAGGATCCCCATAAACACGTCTTTCGATTCAACACAATAGAAATATGTTCCCTATCAGAGTAATTTGAGGTAATTCTCGACCATCATACGGACTCTACTTACCGACTTATGATTCTTGACCTTGAAAACCTGATTCTCACTCCATTCAGCAACAAATGGCGCGTATGTTCAACCTTCCACCCCAGTCTTCTCTTCACTGTATCTTCAGTTCAGAAATCAAATTAGAGTCTTTTCTTGAGGTCACCATGAATGTGGGACAAAGAAGAAACTTATTGGCCCTGCATGATAGCCCTCTATTTGTATGCTCAATTTCTACTGGTTTCTTCCTCAGGACACTGTGATACGAAGATCCTTTCCATCCTTAATCAGTAGGGTCAGGGTTCAATCCTTTCCCTCTCATCTTAGCAGAAACTATTATTTGATTGGACGACTTCATGAAGACAAATGATTCTCAGGAAGTCCATTCCTATTGGAGGTAAGTTCTTCATTGTACTTCCCTAACTTCCAACTGTCATACTATCTGCATGTAATCATTTATAAACCTGCAGATGTGGTTTTATGAAAAGTTGGTCCTAATCGAACCTCCTCAAGACATCAGACGCTACAAAGTGAAACATTATTGAATAAGAAAGCTACATCCCATTCCTGAAGATATTCACAGCTAGCTATCGACATTTCCTGATACACTGATCCACTGGTTATGCCCTTGGTGGGGGTTACAGCATGTGACCATTTGGTTTTACACATATTGTGCCCCGATTGCTGGTCTCCATTTTGCCATTTTCTATAATCCAGCTTGCCTTTGCCGCTAATACGATCACAAACAACTGATTGTGGAGCTTGTTCATGAGTTCAAGCCAAGGCCCCTTTCTCAAAATTTCCTGGACCACCTGGTGGCAACTTAGCCTCGAAGAGTCATCGAAAGAAATTTAAGCTACGATGGAGATCAGACTACTGATGATCATTACAAAGCATGGGTTTGTTTGCAGCAAACAGAAAGAGATGAATTTATTAATACAAAAGGACAAGAGAGTTACAAATGTCAATTTCATAGGGTAGGCAACAAAAGAAGAGAAAACAAAATTAGCTTATGAAATCAAGTCGTCATTTCCCCTTTTGTTAGATGTAATTTTCCTTTTGTACCAGTTAAATGGCTTGTAATGGACATATCATGCAATGTTTAACAATAATTAAAGCAATCCATTTCATTTCATTTAAGCACCAAACGTATATACATTTTGCTTCTGGTACATCTCATATTATTAGTTGGCTTGCCCTTACAAATTTTCCAACTAATCATTTTGTGTCTCTCTCTCTCCTTTTACATGTCCTTAACTTTTGCCCGGACCGCCTCTTTTGAGGTTTTCAATCCAGCAAGACCTTTTTCTTTTTTTCTTTTTAGTCTCTAAATTTTGCCTAGACATCCTCTTTTCAAGGTTTTCTCCCTAGCGAGACTTTTTACAGAAAGTATTTATTGAGCTTGTCTAGGTTGATGGGTTCTTTGAACTCGTTTCCCTCCATGTCAAACAAAATGGCAGCACCTTTCAAAAATAACTTCTTTACTAGATACGGTCCCTCCCAGTTGAGCTTAAACTTTCCTCGAGGGTCGATCATGACTGATCTTGTAAGTTTTAATACCAAATCCCCTTCTCGAATCTTGCCTGGCTTGATCTTCTTATTATAGGCACAGGCTATTCTTTTTTGATACAGCTGAGAATGATACATAGCCTTCATCCTTTTTTCATCCAGCAGTGTCAACTGAGCCAACTGAATTTTGACCCACTGATACTCAGGGAGTTTAGATTCTAGAAGGACTCTCGATGACCTTATCTCAACCTCTACTGGTAAAACAGCCTCATACCCATAAACCAAGACTCTGGTCAAAGTTCTAGTAGTGGTTCAATATCCCCAAAATGCAAATTGTAAGTAATTGGCCCAATCTCGATAATTTTTCAGCATCTTGGCTAGGATCTTTTTTACATTCTTATTTGTTACTTCCACCGCCCTATTTGCCTACGGCCTATATAGAGATGACTTGTGGTGCTCAATCTTATAGTCTTTCAGTAGTGTAGTCATTTCTGCTCGAAATTGAACACCATTGTTTATAACTATATGGTGTGGCAAACCAAATTTGCAAATTATGTTCTTTTTGATGAACCTCGACATCTGCTTTGACCCCACAGTAGCATAAGATTCAGCCACAACCCATTTAGAGAAGTAGTCGATAGCCATAATGATATACTGATGGCCATTAGTTGCTTTTGGCCTTACCTCTCCTATGATGTCAATTCCCTATACAACAAATGACCAAGGAGAAGTCATTCCTTGAAGCTTCATAGACAGTAGGTGGCTAACATCATCATAAGTTTGGCAATTGTGACATTTCTTTACAAAACTAACACAATATGCCTCCATGGTGAGCCAAAAGTACCCTTGGCGGGCTATTTTCTTTGCCAAAACGATTCCATCCATGTGTGGCCTGCACACCTCTTCATGAATCACTTCTATAAGCTTCCAAGCTTTATCCTTATCAACACACCTAAGGTGTACCTCAATTGGCATTCTTTTGTATAACATCTCGTTATGACTTATGAACTGTCGAGATAATATTTGCAGAGATATTCTTTCTTTCTTATCAGCGTCATTCGGAAACTGCCCAGTTTCTAAATACCTTTGTAAATCATAGAACTAAGGTTTCTCAGTAGCATCAACTGGCGTCACTCTTACCTCTTCATAACAAGGTACTCGGGACTTCATGAGAATTAAGGGCCTGGCTTTTGGTTATTTCCCACTTTCCCATATGGAGGTCAGTGTGGCTAGGGCATCAGCTACTTGGTTTCCTTACCTTGGCAAATGGATAAATTTACATTGAGTAAAGGAGCACAGGATAGTGGCCAAGTATTCCTAGTACAATCGTAATATGTCTTCTTTTATCTCCCATTCTTTGGTGGCTTGTTTTATGACTAGCATGGAATCCCCATAGACAGTAACATTCTCTGCCCCCGTGCTGTGCAATGCCTCTAAACCAAAAGTGCAGGCCTCATATTATGCTTGGTTATTAGTTACTTTAAACTCAAGTCTTTTTGCCATTAGGATCATTTCTCCTTCTGGCGTAACCAAAATTACCCTTATTATGGCCCTTTTGTTGTTGACAGCTCCATCAAAGTACATTTCCCAACCTTGTATCTATATCGCCCCTAGATTTTCATCAGAAAACTCCAACTTCCATTCCTGGTCATCATCCACTGGGCTCTGTGCCAAAAAGTCCGCTACCACTCTTCCTTTCACTATCTTTTCGGCTATATACTCTATGTCAAACTCCATGAGTAAAATGAGCCACCTAGCCAGTTTTCCTGTAAGGGACGGGGTCTGTTGGAGGTACCTGAGAGGATCATGTTTAGAAATTACCTGCACTTTATAAAACTAAAAATAGTATCAGAGTTTTTTCGTCACCCAAATTACTGCTAGGCACATTTTCTCCACCAAACTATAAGTGGTTTCATAGGGCAGAAGCTTCTTACTCAAATAATACACAGCATGTTCTATCTTTTTTTCACCTTCCTATACCAACATTGCCCCTATTATGTCTTCCTCAATTACTAGATACAAGGTTAAGGCTTTACCCGGTCTCGACGGTTGTAAAACAGGAGGATTCATTAGATAATCCTTGATAGCTTCAAAGGCTTGTTGACATGTTTTGTCCCACACAACAGGTTGGTCTTTCTTTAGAAGCTTAAAAATGGGATTGCAGATGGCTGTTAATTTGGCTATGAACCTACTGATATACTGTAAACGCCCCAGAAACCCTCGGACCTCTTTTTCATTCTTTAATGCAGGCATATCCCTGATTTCTCTGATCTTATATGGATCCACCTCTATTCCTTTTTGGCTGACAATGTGTCCCAACAGTTTCCTGGATGTGACCCTAAAATCACACTTCTTCGAATTTAGTTTGAGATTGTACTTTTCTGCCCTAGCCAGAAACTTGTCTAGCACTTTGAAATGCCCTTCCCTAGTTACAAACTTCACCATCATATCATCCACATATACTTCCACCTCTTTATGGATCATGTCATTTAGCAAGGCAGTTGCCATCCTCTGATAAGTGGCCCCTACATTTTTCAACCCAAAAGGCATTACTCGGTAATAGTACACGCCCCATTCGGTGATGAAAGATATCTTCAATTTATCTATTACTACCATCATGATCTAATTGTATCCCAAAAATCCATCCATGAATAAGTACATTACATTGGAAGCAACACTATTAATTAACGTATTGATATGCGATAGCAAAAAGTCATCCTTGAGGCAGGCTTTATTCAAATCTCGATAGTTTACACACACTCTGACCCTTCCATCCTTCTTAAGAATAGGAACTATATTCGCTAACCACTAAGTGTCCTTTACCACTTCTAAAAACTTTGCCTTCAGCTATTTTTCAACCTCTTCTTTGACCAAAAGAGCCCATTCTGGCCTTAACCTTCTTTGATTTTACTTTATTGGTGCTATGTGAGGATATATGGGGATTTTGTGTTCAGAGATCTCCTTGTCGATTCCGGGCATGTCTTCATAA
Source organism: Mallotus nudiflorus (assembly GCA_947683625.1). Taxonomy (NCBI): domain Eukaryota; kingdom Viridiplantae; phylum Streptophyta; class Magnoliopsida; order Malpighiales; family Euphorbiaceae; genus Mallotus; species Mallotus nudiflorus. Next base: position 149,653 of record CANTUR010000702.1, read on the forward strand.
CCCCAAGCAAATACTTTCTATCTCTTTTTTAAGATTTCTTCCATTTTTTCTCCCATACCATAAGTTAAACCATAAGCAAGCAATATATTTTTAGGATTATTGTTTGTGCCTAAATTAAATGACTCATTTTACATGGAATTAATGTCAAATATATGCATGAAATGATCATCACAAACAGAATAACCATTAAGAAACACATCACATAAGTAAGCAAACTCAGACTTCATTGCATTCACTTTTGAAAAGAAAAGATCATCAGTCTCAAACAGAGAAGCAAAAGAAACATCAAAGTCATTATAAGAGGTATCTATAATAGAGTTGAGGACGTAGGTTTCAAAGTCAAAGTCTTTGCTTTGATCATCAATGCCTTTCTGCTCCGAGGTAGCTTTGTCATCTTTAACTCCTCTTCAGCCAGTACCAGCTCCTCAGTAAGGGTTTTTTCAACAGTGACTCCTTCGGCTTTGTTCATAAATTCAGTAAAAATCTCGAACCGTAGGATAACTCCCTCAACTATCAGGAGAGGTTCTGGAGTCCCCCTGTAAGGGTGCCCAGTGCCTTCCTTTATAAAGATTTCCCATAGAGTTTTCTTTCCAGCCATGGTCTCCTTTTCCTTTTCTTCAGACTGCCCCCACACACTTATCTCTTCCCCAGCTCCATCAGCCTCTTTGAATTCTAACCCGTGCTTCAAAATAGGTACATTATTTCTCACAAACTCTGAAGGTTCGCTTTGATTTTTCCCCAATCCCATGTCGGGGAAAAATTTCATATTGCGCATCATTCTCAAAACCTTTTCATCCATCTCATCCTCATAGATTACACAAACTTTAAAACTAAGGCTAAGGGAACTCTCCTTAAGGATTAACTTCAGCACAGCTATGGCGACTTCAGTTTCAGCTGAGATGGTGACAACCCTTCTTTCATGTGGGAATCTAATCTTTTGATGAACAGTGGATGGAATGCCACCTAGAGGGTGAAACCATGACCTCCCCAATAAAATGGTAAATGTTATCGGGATATCAATCACATACAAGTCAACCCAAACTTCTATAGGTCCCGTTTTAATCGATGCCCTGAAAGTTCCTTCCACATACCTCTTGGTGTCATCATAAGCCTTGATAACTACCTCAAAAGGCTTTGAGTCGGCCACCGTCAACCCTAGCTTCGGTAGAATCTTCAATGGACACACATTAATGGCAGAACCATTATCGACCATCACACAACAGGTCATCTTCCCTTTCACCTCGGCTTTGATAAACAAAGCTTTGTGGTGATCCCTCCCTTCTAAAGGCAGATCATCGTTAGAAAATGTTATCATTACTTGAGGGGTTTCCATTAGTGATTGGACCATCTACTCTTGAGTAGAATTAGTAGAAATCTTTTTCTAGTCTAGTGCTAGGACCAGGACTTCCCTGTGATCCCTAGAATGCATAAGTAACTCCCAAACACTGGCAATGGTCTCTTTGCTTTGCTCTATCTCCTTTCCCTTCTCTGCACCTTTTGCCTTTTCGGGCCCAGACTTGGCAGCCTCAGTTTCCTCTTTCTTTTCTTTGACCTTCCCTACATACTAACTTGGCTCACACCCCTCGCTATCCCACAGGTCAACTTATTCTTCACTCTCATCATCGGAACTCCATATGTCCAAGACGTGCACCAACAACTCCATAGGTTATTTATTTAGTTTTGGATTTTCAGGATTAGTTTTTAGGGAATTGTGGGAAACATTAATGAAGGAGTTTAGGACTTGCTCTTCTATTAGGCCAGAGTTGACCACCAAAATGGGTGCATTCAGTGGTGGTACATTTTAGTAATTGGGTAAGGGGTTGGTTTGTGTGTTTGGTTTTTTATTTTTTGGGTCGGTAATTTTGCCTGAGTTTATTAAGTCTTGGATTTCATGCCTTAACCGGGCACAGCTGTCTATGTCATGTCCAATGGTCTGATGAAATTTACAAAAAAGTTTTGGGTTGGCTCCAGGCAAGGGTTGTTGTGAAGGTAAAGGTCGTAGTAGGTTCTTCTCAATAAGCTTATCAAGGACCTTGGACATAGGATGTCCCAGATTTGAAAATCTTTGAGGTTGTCCAACTGCACTGACTTATACATTATTGTTTGGTGGTCGAATGGCATAAATCCGAACATTACTGCTTAAGCTAGCCCCCTCTTTACCCCCAAATCCTCTTCCAAAGAATTTCTTCTCTTGAGTCAAATTCGACTCCTTCTGGACCCCAAATATATATAATTCTTCAAAGCTTCTGATTCCCAGATCTCTCAATTTCTTAGACAATGCTGGAACACACCCTTCTACTACCAGGACTAACTGGTCCAACTCAGTAGACCTATGCCTCATTAAGGACAACTTTCTCCTCCAACGAGTCAGGTAGTCAGCAAAAGGCTCGTTAAAGTTCTGTTTGGTATTCTGTAGATCTCTCAAGGATAACTCTAGTTGAATATTAAGACCGTATTGCTTGATAAAAATGGCACACAATTTCTTCCAATCTGACTGAACATGTGGTTCCAAGGTGTAATACCAATGGATTGGTGCCCCTTCCAATGAAATAGGGAACTACTTGATAATTTGGCTCTTAGTTAGCTCGGTAGCCTTCATGTAAGTCACATACTGCTTCAAATGTAAATGGGGATCCTCACCACCAGTATACTTCTTTATGTCAAGGAATTTAAACTTACAAGGCAGTGGCTCATCACCCTTTTCTAGATTTAGATCATAATCTAGAGGAGCGACCATACCCTTCTCCTTCATCATCACCTACATCTGGTTCATCACCTTGGTCATGTTCTTAGCCCACTCAATTTGACCCACATCTTCAACTAGGATAACATTTCTTCGATTTGCCGGATTAGCCAACACTGTCATATCATCCTCTTCTCTACCTTTAATTGGGATTTCTCATCGAGATCCACCGGATCGATTGGTGGTGCATTAGGTGGCTGTGCTGGCTAACTCTTTTTAATGAGCTTAGTAATTTCCCCATCATTTCTCTCATCATAGCTCAGGTTTCTACCATTACTTCTTCTTTTAACCATGCCCCAAATGCTTCTGGATTGAACCCTTCTGCCATTTCTATTTCTGAATTCCTGACCAGGCAACCTGAACTAGCTTGGACCCACCCTGCTGAGCTTGAAGGATCTATAGTGCTACAAAATAATTGGTTAGAATGATGCATGACATGTATGCATGATATGCAAGTCTGTTTTATTTAAAAATTTAAGAAACAAAAGGTCACACACAAAAAGATATACAAGATCAAAACATGAAGCTTAAACGTGCAAACTTCCACCCTTATTTCTCCCACACACATATTCAATGGCGAGTATCTTGTCCTAGGATTTTTGGCCTGGGTTTTAATTATCAGCAAGGGATAATAAAACCGATGTATGCAAGAAAACTCTCAAAATGATTTAGACAAGTAATGGTTCCTTTAAATAAAGCCTGAGTCCACTTTATATGAGCCAAGATCCTTAGCACCATAAACTTGCTTGTCAAGGCCCATTTGAAATGGGTTATGAGTAGGCATGAGAGGCCTTTGTTGACTAGCTTGTTTATAATGGGCTTTGGTTGGACATGAGGGCCCATTTCACTTTGGACTACTTATTAATGGGCTCAAGATTTATTTTAAGGGTCCATTATATGGCATAATACACATGCATGTGGGAAAATTCCTAAGGATAGTTGCTTAGTCATTACATGGGCTTGAGTCTTGGGTAAAAAGGCTTCAGCTCCCACAACGATATACATCCATATACATCTCCCCACTCAAGGGTCAAACAATGCGGATTAGTACATGTTATGAGTGACAATAACCAAATATTCCACCACCAGGTTTGAGTGAAATATAGGTAGCAAAGTACTGACTATTGTCAGCTTTATTCATGATTGAAGTGCTCATTGTGTGAAAAATGTATAGTGAATGCATAAATGCAAAAAGAAATAAGAAAATAATTAAAGATGATAAAACGCAAAACACTAAAATCAGTTTCTCTATCCCCAACGGAGTCGCCACTGTAGGCGGCGGGGTTTAGTGCGCGCCTAAGTGTTTGGCGACCATGGCACTGTGTAGGCTCGAGGCCCACTAGGAAATACGATATAGGTCTTGAGCCTATTCAAAAATGGAGTCACCACCTGGATAAAAGTTGGGACACACTGTACAATAACTAGATCCCACGGAGGTTCCCAGAAGCCGTCATCAGTTATCGAGTTCGAAAACTGGGTATGAGCGTTTGCATGCTCACCCAACCTTGCGGTTGGCCTCCATTTGTGTTTTTCATTTTATTACCATTTAATTATATAATTATTTCCTCATGCTTGCCAAAGGAAAATATAAACTTGGTTTTGGCTATATATATGTTGTAAATTTGTAACAAATATAAGTAGTCCTCTCCAACACAAAATTAGGAGAATTGAATCTAATTGAGCTGAATTTTAACTAAATCAAGCTTGATTCATTTATAATTAAACTAAATTTACTATATCACTTAATGTTTATAAACTGTTCATGAGTTTTATTGAAAAAAATAAATATTTTAATTGTACATATTATGAAGTAAATATTTGTATACAATTAGCAATAAAATATTTATTTTATTTAGAATGTTATTTATTCCTAATTAAGATGTGAATAGGTTTTATATATATATATATATATAAGAGTTGTAACATCTCTTTTATGAATATGAAATCATATTTACCTTGAGTTTTCTTTTCATTTCTCTGAATTTTATTCTTCATGGTAGGAGGCGGGATTTAGCGCGTGTCCAAGTGTTTAGCGACCATAACACTACATGGGCTCGAGGCCCACTCGTAAATACAAAATAGGTCATAAAGCCTAATCAGAGATGGAGTCACCACCCAAGTAAAAGCTGAGACACACTGTATAGCAATTGGATTCCACAGAGATTTCCTGAAGCTGTCATCAGAGATCGGGTTCGAAAATTCAATATGGACTTTTGGAATGACCACCCAACCTTACAGTTGGCCTCCGTTTGTGTTTTGTATTTTATTACCTTTAATTATTTAATTATTTCCTTATTTGCATTTAAAATTACTCTTGTCTCCATCCACTTTCCAAGTTTTACAGTTAAGTTTAAGTTTGCATATTAATCCCATTTTATGCTTTAATTCTCAATCATTCAATGTAAATAAAACAAGTAATAATTTACAATTATATATTCCAAATGAATGGGGAAGGAATTAGGGGTTACAATACATTGTGCAAGGAATAGGTAAAATAAACTGCAAGTAAACTACTTGTGTTAAATAAACTCAAGAACCAATTAACGGGATAAATACTTGATGATTAGAAAAATGTTAGTTCCGAAGGTACATAAAGATCTTATGCAAGAATCCACAAAATTGGCACATGAACCAGTTTAATAAAAGTAAAATAATAAAAGAAGAGCAAATACTTAGGCTTTAATTAAACAACATAGTAAAATAATAATGTGAAATAGACTCAGGAATACTAAAGCATGCACATTCATAGGAATCATGCATGGTTTATGAAGAAAATTAAGTCAAGGTCTTGTAGGACCCTATCAAAATGGTAATGTCTTTGTCATGAAGTGATCGCCTCTTGAGGCAATTGCCTTATAGCAAAGAGGCAATGCCTCTTTGCAGAGATGATTGCCAGACCAGCAGACGCAGATGACTCCCAAAAGCGGTAAACTTCATTTTCAAGCAAGCAATAAGTAGTGTAAATGAATAAGACCTTTTTTCTTCCTCAAAGACCTTTTTTTTTTCTCCAAAACACCGCGTTCCTCCTTTTTTTTATTCTTGTTTCTCACTTCTAAATTCTAGTTACTACCCTTTTCTCTCTCTTTTTCCCTTTTTTATCATTTGCCTAGCCCCATACCCTTACCTTTTCACTCATCATTACCCTTTCTAGCTCTCCCCTTCTCCCAAAAATCTCCTTTTCCATGAAATAGCCTGAGTTCAGTGGAAGGTAAACCACCAAGTTGGATGCCATGGTCACCCCTGCATTTAATGTAGATGCAAGTGGCTGCTGTAAAGGCGACACCCCTACGATAAGGCGATTGCCTCATCACCTACTGCCATAAAGGCGATTGCCTCTTCAAAAAGGCATCACCTCTCTAACCTGACTCTATATTAGGCCAAATGGGTCGAGGCAGGTTAGGCTTGCTTCTTAATGGATTTGGGCTGAGATTTTGGGTTTTAAGCTTTTAGGTTCATTTTCAAGAAGGTTTAGGCTTATTTATTGCATTCAAGTCTTACCTTTCTCATCATCAAGGTCTATAGCGGGCCTGTAAACACCCAATTTTCAGAATGATGAAGTATGGATGCGACAGAGGACTTCGATGATGAAAATATTATAAATAGTCTTCAATACTTGAAGTTTGAAACCTCAAAAATCTTAATGCATTTCCAAAAGGGGTTTAATTAATTTTTTTAAAGACTTAATTGTAATATTTTTCAGGACCTAATTGAAAAGTCTAAATTCTTTCAGGAGTCTTTTGGTAATTACATAATTTCAGTCATAATTAGGCATGTTCTGTCTACTTTTTATTTTATTTTATTTTATTTTATTTTATTTCAGAAAATAAAATGTGGTTTCCTAAATTTTGATTGGCCAAATAGTATTTATCTGAATTTTTTGGAAATTAGAGTCCTTTTAAAATCAAAACTCTAAGAAAGGCAAGTCACAGTAGGATACGTTTTTAGCTAGGGTTTTTTTTTTATAAAAGCCTAGCTTGAGCTATCTTCTTTTCCTGGGGACTTCTAGGAGACTTTTCTTTTTCTTTTTCTTTTTTGCCTCTAGGCAGTACACAAAAAATATTCTATGTGATTTATTTATTTTTTGAAGCAAGGAGCAATAGACTTTTGAGAAGAAGAATGACAAGTTTTTAAAGATCTATCTAACAAACAATGATGATCTATACTAGTCTAAGAGGCAACTCATACTGCATCCATAATCATCATCTTCTTTCCTACCTTCTTTTATTTTATTTTATTATTTTGATTTTATTAAATTTTGATTTTATTTAATTTTTATTGATATTGTATTCACTAATCATTATTTATTCTTTTGTATTGGTGATTATGGAGGGGATTATATGATGATCTTACTAGGTGAGCAAAATCCATGAAGGTCCATGGAATGCTATAGATAGGACTTTGTACCTAAATATAATTCCTAGGTTTTTATTTAGTTGTTTATTATTGTTTTGATTTTGTTTTGTTTTTTTTATTTTTGGGATTGTATTAATTTTTCTTTTCTTATTATTTTCAATAGCTCATTGTAATAGCCTCAATAGTGAGAATAATGAAGTCATGTGTGTGTGGTTGTGTGTTTTATTTTAATTAATTGGTTAGTAAAATTAGTGTTTTAATTAGGTAATTAATTAAAATTAATGGCTATAGAAATCATTAAGTTGTTTAATTAAAATTGAATTAGATTTAAGTGGATAGAATTAGGGTTGTCTGTTGATTATTTTATTTTATTTGTTTTTTTAGAGTCACTTTAATTAAATTAAGGTTTTTAGAATAGATTTAATTGATTGTTTGATCCTTTATTTGATTGTTTTGATATTTGTTTCTTATTGTTTTTCTGAGCTTGTTTGTTTATGTTTATGTTTATGTGTTTTAGGCCTTAAGTTCATGCTAGGCTTTAACCCATTTAAATAAATTTAGATTTTTTTAGGTTTAATTAACAAAACTGCATCTTTAGGCTCATAATTAATTAGACTAAGGGTAGAGATAACTTAACCCATTTAGTTAATTTAGACATAGACCCACCTAATTTAATTAATTTAGACTTAGCCCATTTAATTTAAACCTTTTCCATAATTTTTAGATTTAATATCACTTTAGAAATAAAATATGTAGAACTAGGCTCACTAATTTAAATACTTCATAATTTGTAGATTTATGCTAATTTTAGAATTAAAATAAATAAACTTAGGTTCCTTTAATTAAAATTGAATAGGAATTATGTCTCTAGTCTTTAGGCTCACTTATAAATTAAAACATGTAGATTTAGCCCATTTCATTAAAATCAATATAGATTAGACTAACTTAGGGATTGTGAATTTAAATGAGTGTATTGTTTACATGTATTTTTCATGACTAGTTTGCCTAGAGTTGGTTGTTTTAATAAGGGTTTATATGAAATTGCATGTAAATAAAGGGTAAGATAGTAATTCATAAAGTAATTCTAAATGAACATGAGACTGAAAGAAGTTGGTATTCCATATCCAGAATCTCTTGGTTATTATGTTGACTTTTTTTAGAGAATCGAGTACTACTATTTTTTGATTTGTCCCAATTATTACCCTGGGTGGCGACTCCTCATCTCCAAGTTATGTCTTTGTGACAGTGGTTAATGTGTTCTCTAGAGCCCTGAGCTCAAACAACATCACGGTTACTCAAATTTTAGGCATTCACTAAACCTCGCCATCTACAAGACTGATCAAACTGAGCATCCTCAGTTCGTCCCCTATCGTGGGCCTATCGAACCGGGTGTCAAAAGTTTGCCCATTGAATTTTTAAAAAACCAAATGCATGCAATGATAATTTTTTAAAAAATCATATTCACAACAAAAATAATAATCAACAATAGGCGTACTTGACTTTCTAGCTTCACTCAATAGGTAAATTCTTGAACTTGAAACGTGACCGTGTTTGTCACGACCCAAAACAGGGGTCATGACCGGCGCTAGGGAATGGGAATTCTTTCGAATGCGGAACCCGTAGCATGCCTAAAAAATGAAATAAACATGCAATAGTAATAACAATATATAATGCAGCGGAAATTAAAAAAATCATAAATATCACAATAACATTTCCACCAACTGGATTTAAATTAAATACTCATCTCATATATATATATATAAACTCTTTTAATACAAATTCAGTTCAAATATAATACAACATCTCTTAATAATTTAATGACTACTGCAATGTCTAGATAAAATAAAACTCAAGACTCGGATAAGCAGTTTACACAAAGAAGCCGGGGTGGAAGAAATCCAGCGTACAGGCCTGCTACTGAGGTTTGAGGAAGATGACTCTCCTGAAAAATTAGTCAATGGAGGGGAGTCAGACCTCACTGAGTGAATTACTATAATATATATACATGCATACTAAATGACAATGCATACGATCAACAGTATATATCTAATATGTATATATACAGACAAATACACACAGATGCTGAAAAATCATTTTATATATATTTTACTGAAAATCATCGATTATGAAGGATCAAATAGAACCATATAATATCGCAACCTCAAACAGTGTTAGACAACACTCTAGCCATACAGGCTCACTTATTCCAAAATATTCACTTATTCCATTTGGACAGTAGACTGGCCCCGAGACACTAAGTCAACCGAGCTCCAGCAGTCCGACTGTCAGTGTGATTGGCCCCGAGACACTTAGTCAATCGAGCTCCAGCAATCACACCCAATTCACATCACACATCAGATAATCATAACCAATCAATATCCACAAGTGGTTAGTAATATAGCCTAAATGCTATAAGCGCACCAGTACGTACTCAGTCCTAGTGTTGTCCACTAGGTAGCACGTTCTATTGATATCCTTTATTAAAATATAAAACATACATTTATAAAAGTAAATGATGCATGAATTTAAATATAATAGCAACAATAACCATATATATACTAGAAACATACCAAAAGTAAACCAGGTATATTTCGAGTATATATAAGTTAAATAAATCCAATTAAATTACAAAATAAACCAAAATTGTATTTGAAAACATTTCAAACATAATTCATTAATAAAACATGCATATAGTTTAAAATATACAGAAAATAAACCAAAGATAAACTAAAAATAAACTTAAGTACTGCTCAAATTATTTATGCATATTTAATCAAAATAAAACATACATTTCTAAAATCATGCATCCTAAAGCACATATATATAAAATAGTAACTCACACTTAGTGCGCTTATCGAGATAGATCCAACGAGCCTGGTACACTAGGCCTCGGTCTCGGTGCAACTAAACAAACAATAATGATAGAAATCAGAATAAACCTAATAGAAAATCCTAGAACTCGATCTAGAATATTAAACACAGAATCAAAATTAGGGTTCGACCGGATATCACATTTTACGAGAATTCTACAAAAAATTCGACAAAAGCTCCCCTGTAAAACGGACATCTCTCTACTCAAAGAGTAGAGCCGACCCTGCAAAGAAACACACTTCGAAAAAAATAGGCTCAACCACTCATCCACAACCCCTCGGTCGATCTCCAAACTACTGTCTACCGACCGGGGTCCACAATCACAGAATAATTTCAGAAATACCAAAAATACCCTTATAACATAGAAATTCATTTTATAAGTAAAAATTACATAATTGGCCTTAAAACACATTAAAAACCGATAGAAACTCATTTTATTAGTAAAATCATATATTATATATATAATTGAAAATAATTCACGAAAAATAGTTTTAATTAGTTAAAAATACTAAATAATTTGTAGAAATAATTTTTATACCTTCAATAACTATTTAAACCAATTAAATTACATTTTAGCCAATTAAGGATAAAATTACCAAAATACCCCTAATATATAAATATACTAAAATTCATTCAAAAATTCACCAAAAATAGTATAATTACCCAAAATTAATTTTCTCAACATATTTATAAATAATATCAATAATTAAACTCAATTAACCAATTAATTTCAATTAAAAACACAATTAACCTAATTTTCCCAAAATTACATAAACCTAATAATTCAAAATCAATACATAAAAATTCATAAAAATTCCAAATAAATTTCTATAATTAATTTCAATACCTATAATTATCATAAAACACAATTTCATAATTTAATTAATTAATTTTCAAAAATTAGAAAATAATATTAAAATATTCAAAAAAACCCAAAAATCCAAATAATCTCCAAAAATTCTAAAAAAATTCACACATGTAGATTAAGCTTCTAGGATCAACATTTGTTAAGGGACTTTTCATTAATTAATCAAATTGAGGTTCAAAAATTCAAGAACCCTAAAATGGCCGAATTCGAAAAATCAAAACCTAAGCAAATCAAGACCATTTCAAGTGAAACAAAGCTTGGAATCACACTCACCGGAGCTCAAGGAGAAGAAAGAGACCGATGGTGTCGAAAATGGTGGCCAAAAATGTCGTGAACGATGGTGGCCAAAGTTTCGGCTTCTCCGGCTAAAATCGATCTCCAGACGCCGGAAACAGCTGCAACAGGCGGCGAGGAAGGCTGAGGAAGGTGGTGGCACTCCGGACGGCACACCAACGGCAAGAAATCAGCGTGACAGGTGGCGGAACGGTGATGGGGATGGTCGGGGTTGAAGGAGGAACGGGAGGGGCAGTTTTGTAAATAAGTTAAACTTTATAATTTATTAATATATTAAATGTATATATGTGTACATATATACTTTATACTATATAATAAAATAATATTAAATTACACACATTAAATATACACCACACACTTATAATTTAATATTTTAAAATTTAATACTCCTAAAATTAATTAAATAATATCAAAACCAATTAATAATTAATAAAATATTAGGGTAATTAATTAACCCTAATTAATTAAATAAATACACATATATATTTTATTTAGTAATTTAAAAATATATATGAGTTCATGCAAGTCCGTAAATCTATTTAAAATAATTAATAGTAAATTATTTACGTGAAAATTTTCTCGAAAATGCAAGTCCCGGGAAAATTTTACGTAAAGTATTCAAAATAATAATAAAAAATAAAAATCAATTTTAATTAATCAACAACTTATGAAATATCAATATCATATTTAAAAATTATTAACACTGCATATCCCGATGTAGTATAAAAATATTTAAAAACACGGGATATTACAGTGTTCCTCGAGTTTTCTTACCCCGATTAGTAACTCATCGAAAACGTGATTCATGAGTTTTCCTAGCCCGAGAGGTAGTCTCTTATCTGGAACGGGAGACTTATACCGTCATTCTTGGATTTTCTAGCCTGAGAAGCAGTCCCTTATCTAGAATAGGAAAACTCACGCCGTCATCCTTAGATTTTTCTAGCCCAAAAGGTAGTCCCTTATCTGGAATGGAAAACTCACACTGTCATCCTTGAGTTTTCTAAGCCCGAGAGGCAATCCCTTATCTGGCACAGGAAACTCACACCATCATCCTTAGGTTTTCCTAGCCCGAGGCAATCCTTTATCCAACACATGAACTTCGAGGATATAACCTGACTCGTTACTTCTGAAATCCTGAATTCCAAGCATACAACCCGACCAATTGCCTCTTATTTAACTAACAAAAAAAAATCAACTTATAATATCAATTTTATAACATGCCTCAGGAAGTTTTCCTTTTTTCATTCATTATTTTCTTCACTTATATCATTTGCATCTTTTTTTTACTATAAAAACCTCCTTTTTCTCCCTTTTCTTTCTTTCTCTCTTTTCTTTTCTTCTTTTCTTTCTCTCTTTTATTTTTCTTTCCCGTGCCCACATTCTTTTAAAAATGGATGATGAAAGGACGCCGCCCATGCCCGAATGGGATCACATTTTGCCTTCATAAACCCCTCACACAACCTCAAATTATAAAAAGGAGACCTTATTCCTATTTTAGCATATTTGAGGAGCCAGATCTATTCATCAACATTCGGAGAGGTTGGTATCCAAATCTTCTTTATTTTTCTATAAATCATATTGGGTTAGAGTGTATTCATATCTTTTTTCCATCTAGAATTAGAAATAGGATTGATTAAATATGAATTTCATGGATTTTAGAGAAAAAATTAGAAATTGCCAGCTGTTCTTCGACGTGCAGAGACAATCACCTCTTTGTTAAGGCGATTGCCTCATCACTGGGTCGATCACTTCTTGTCAAGAAATGATCATCTCTGTGTCAAAGTGAGAGGCCATCACCCCTTCCTAAAGGTGATCACCACTGCGATAAGGTGATCGCCTTATCCATGAGGCATTACACCTTTCTAACAAAGCATAGTGTACACTTCTTCCTCCCTTCCTTATTTTTATTTTTAAAAGCCACAAAATCATGTTATATTAATTTAACTTCCCTTATTTCTTTCATAGTATAATGCACAAATGTTTAAAGGTGCAAAAAACTTCCATGGGGCCCAAGTCTTCTACAATGATCTAATAAAGGATCAAAACCAACGGATCCAGGACACTGGATTTAAAGACTTCATCCTCTCACTCCTTGATGAATAGGGACAGACAAATTATCAGTCTCTCCATGCATTAATGGAGAGATGGTTTGACATGACTCATACCTTTCACCTTCCCTTTAGGAAGCTCACTCTGGATTCATTTCATTCACTAATATTACCAAGATTGCATGTGTCAGAGATCCTATTCCTCTCGATGTGAGCTTGAAGCAGTTGACTCTAGATAAGGCCACCTATATTGAGTGCCTCATTGGTATGGTCCCAGATATAAAGGGGACACATACCATGAAGGTTGACTCAATCTAGATCTTCTATACCCGAGATAGAGTTGTAGCGATGGTCACCCCTCACAAGGTTGACCAGGTGGTGCAAGCATTTTAATTTACCTTCTAAGCACCACCTTCTTTGTTGACACTACCAGCTCAAGGGATTTGATATTCCTACTACCCCTGCGAGACTTGGATCAGGTGTCTACATATAATTGGGGTAGTTGCGCTTTGGCTTATCTAAATAAAAGTATGGATGAGGTGGTGCACAGAGCTAAGTGGTTCTGTAGCTTTTGGCACGCTGTCTTTGTAAGCTATATTCTTTTTTTGCTTTCTGATTTGTTTTAATAACTATTCATCTACACTTGTTACAATATTCCTTTAGCAAGTCTAGGCACTGGAGCTGGAGCTGCTGGTCAAGGTTATATATGTGAGAAATGATTTTTTGGCCATAGGAAGGTGGGGCGCCAATCATGTCCTGAAGAGGCATCTAGCTTGAGTGCACATCCATCGGTAACACCTGAATTGTCTAACACAAGACACGATACCTATAATATTTATAATTATGTTAGCAACTTTATGAATTTAGAGCACTTACTTGTTGTTCCCATTATAGATTTGGAATGACTTGTGGGGACCCAAGAATGAATGAAGTGTCGAGATAACTCATTCTAGACCACTAGCTCAGAGGAGAGTCCTTTTTTATGGGCCGAGCTATTAAGTATGGTATCTTAATGAGCAGATCCTTAATTAAAATCAGGGATCTAGTACGAGGCACATGCCTAGGTCTCCTCCTAGGAGCATGCTCTAGACGCACGAGTTAGAGGGTGTTGAGCTTGATTAGGCTATTATTGGAGAGCTAGTTATGGACCATATTATAGGAATCAAGAGCCACTATTTGGAGCTTTTTTAGACCCACATCCTATAAATAGTTCCTCTAATTGCTGCTTCCACCTTTTAGGTAAACATTTGATGCTCAATCTTACATTCATGACTATCCTATTCTAATATGATTTCTCATTCTAAAGCTATAGTTACCCGACCTACACCCTAGGCCAAGTCTTAAGCATGAGAAAGAGATCCTTAGAGACTTCACATCGATCTGAGAAGAAAGGGCTCCTTGACTACGACTAAATAAATATGACCTTCTACTATGCCTAGCTTTCACTTATACTCCTAACACCCTTTAGTTCATTACTGGGTTCCCCCAAGAGAGCTATCTCGTTAGTTCTTAACCCTAAATAAGGATCTTACACTCGCATGTACCCCTAAGGGCACTACTCATGTGAGTTCATCTGCAACTTGTTTCCTAAATCATTCTTAACATGTCTGTTAGTTCTAACATTCTATCGATAATATAAATTCCCTTAGAGCAAGGCTTATACATGTTCAGGATAATTAAGGCTCAAAGAGAATATATTATATGTTAGACGTCACCCAACAATTAAGGGTAATTATTCTACCTACGTCTATATGTATGTGTGCTTGCATGATTTACTAACCTTTAGTCTATTTAAATAGGATCATGATGAGGCTAGCTAGGTAAGGATTTCCACCCTAGAGCATTAGATTAAGGTACTTTAGATTGATGAGGATGAAGACAATGACGATGAGGACAGGGACGATGATGATGCTAGAAGAGGGGATGATCCTGAGCGCACAAAACCTGATGTCTAATAAATTAAGGTGCATTGGCTATTTTTTATATACTGGTATCTTTATTTATTTAATTCTGACATTGCGATGTTTTCATATCTTGTTCTAATTGGATATTTGTAAAAAATTAACTTTTATTTCAATCAGCCTCAATCTTTATATACAATTCAGCATCACTGATTACATAATCTCTTTTAAGCTATGAGGTTCCAATTTTAGGGCTAAGACTATGCGATTCCATCAAAACTTTCATCCTTTCTATTATTGGAAAGGTGATTGCCTCATCCCTGAGGCATCGCCTATTCACCTTTTATTGAAGAGGTAATCGCCTCTTCATGCTAAGGTGTCGTCTTATCGAAGAGGCAATTATCTTAATGTCAGGTCAGTTTCCTCTCTTTAAATCCCTAACCCTTTACTTCCAACCCTATCTTCAAACAATTTCTCCCCAAACCTCAATTTTCTTCCTCTAAACACCACTAAGAGCTTATATCATGACTAAAAAAAGCCTTAAACTACTACAACCAATCTTAACAAGTTTAGACAATGGACCATAAGCCAAATTAAAGCTATTTTACTTATCAATCTTTAAACCACTACACGCTAAAAAGAATCAACTCTTTTTTCCTCCATGTGGTAACTCAATTTTGGGATCCTCAGAAACATGTATGTTGGTTCAACATAGTAGAACTATACCCCCTACTATAGGAGTTTGAAGCCCTTCTAGGTAGTTAAATAAATTCCACTTGCCAACTCATAGTCCCTACACTTGGAATTCCAGACTTATATTTTGTCCAATATCATATGGTCTGGCTGTTTAATCTTTTTCCCCAGTCTTCATCTCACTACCTTCTTAGCTTGAAGATTGCACTAGAACCCTTCCTTAAGGCTGTCAAAGACATAGATAAGAGAAAAGTCTATTGGCCTCAGATGATGACCTCTATTTGTACGCTCAATTCCCACTTGTTTTGCTTTTCTAAAAATTATGATTTAAAACTCCTCCACATTCTATACTAAGTGGAAGCACAACTCAACCCTTTCTCTCTCATTTTAGCAGAAACTATCATCAGACTAGACAACTTTGCGAAGACCAAGTGATTCTCTAAAAGTTTACTTTTGTTAGAGATAGTCTTTTTCTTCTCTAACTTCTATTTTCTTATTTGCTGACATTTTTACTTACCTATCACTCTCATAGATGTGGTTTTATAAGAAATTAAGATTACTTAAACCTTCTTGAGACATAGCATGCTATAGAGCCAAGCATTACTGAACCAAAAAGTTGTATCCCATATCAGAAGACATTCAGAGCTGCCTGTTAATATTTCCTGACACTCTAATTCGGTGGATGTGCCTATGGTGGAAGTTGCAGCATGTGACTATTCAGTCTTACACTTACTGTGTTTTGGTTGTTGGCTTTCATTTCGCCACTTTTTACAACCTTGCTCATCTCTACCACCAATATGGATAGAAGTAACTAATTATGGAATTAGTGCATGAGTTCAAATCATGACCCCTCTCTTAAAGCTTTTTGGATAACTTAGTGATTACCTAGTCTCACAAAATCATCTAAAGGAACATAAACCACAATGGAGATTTGACCACTGATGAAAATTACAAGGCATGGATTCAATTACAACAGATAGAAAAAGATGAGTTTATTATAAATAAGAGAACAAGAGAGTTGTAAATGTCGAGTGCTCAGGATGTTCAATAAAGGAAAAGGAAACAAAATTAGCTTATGAATCGAGCCATCATTTTCCTTTTATTAGATAGCATTTCCTTTAGTAGTTAAACAGTTTGTAATAGACAATTAAAGCAATCTATTTCATTTAACTTAAGCACAATCTGCATATACATTTTGCTTCTGACACTTCTTATGTTGTTAGTTGGTTTGCCCTTACAAGTTTTCCAACTAACCATTTTTCCTCTCTTTCTCCTTTTACATGTTCTTAACTTTTATGTAATAACCATGTATTATAAATAATATAAAATTATTTTGAGATATGAAATGTTAATAATATTTTAAATTTTATTTATATATTATCATTATTTGTGTATATTATTTATTTATTTTATTCTAAATATTTTATTTACGTAAAATAATTAATTTATGAATTTTATTATTTAAAGTATTCAAACTCATTTTCATTATTATTATTATTATTATTATTATTATTATTATTATTATTATTATTATTATTATTATTATTATTATTATTATTATTATTATTATTATTATTATTTTATTATTTTTATTTTTATTGTTGTTATTATTATTATTGTTAGTATTATTATTATGCATGTGATAGTAGTAGTAGTAGTAGTAGTATATTGTATTAATAATATGTGCATGTGTGTTTGGTCCATATGTTGTATATATATATATATATATATATATATATATATATATATATATATATATATGTGTGTGTGTGTGTGTGTGTGTGTGTGTGTGTGTAGATGTGTGTGACAAGTGTAAGTAAGTGTGTGTGTGTGTGTGTATAATAGTCAAAAGCGATAAAAAAAAATGTGGTCAACTCTTTCTTCTTCCTTTTCTTTTCTTTTCTTTTCTTTTCTTTCTTCTTCTTCTCCTTTACTATCCCGCCATTACAGCACCACAAGCTTCATCAGCTGCCACCTGAGCCACAAGCCATCGCCTAAGCCACCACCAGCACCTCCTGAGCTTGCTGTCTTCCTCCTCTTACCTTCCCGACATCGTCTGAAACCTCGGAGTCATCAGAAATCACGTCAAACCAAGAAGAGTTACTGTAGTATCAAAAATTTTTTTGGTGGTTTTAGCTCGAGTTCTTGGGCTCGTTAGACTTCTTTCGATGTGTACATCTCAGTTCTCAAGTTGTTTCAACTTTACGACATCCAGATTGTGAGTTTTCTTGAATTTTAGTTTATGTTCATTTTAGATTTTTTTTTAGCTTGTTATTGTTTGATTCATGGATTTTTATTTTGATAATGTTGATTAGGGTAGCTTAATCTTCTTAAATATATTTTTTGTATATTTTTTTCAATTAATTTGAATTATGGGTAATTTTTTATTATTTTAATATTAAAATATTGAATTTTTGATAATTATGTTAGTTAATTAGTTAGTTTTAATGAAAATTTAGTTAAATTAGTGTTATTAATTTGAGTTAATAATTTTGGAATTATTAAAATAATTTGTAGTGAGTTTATATAATTTTTTAGAATATTTTTATATTATATGAATTTTGTATATGTAGGTTAATTGTGTATTTTTATGGAAATTGTAGTTAAATAATATGTTTTAAATGATTTTAGAATTATATAGGGTATTAAAATGATTTTTATAAATTATTTACTATTTTTAACTAATTAATACTAATTTTCAAAAATTATATTCAAATAATATATGATTTACTATTTTGGTGATTAAATGGATTTTTAATAACTTCTATTGTATAATTAAGCTATTTTGGTATATAAAAGTAAATTTTTACCATTTTATGTGGAATTATTGAAAATTTTTATTTTTATTAATATTATATTATTATTTGAGATTTTTATTCAATTATTGTGAAAATAATCATATTTAGTGATTTAATGTTTAAATATATTATATTTTGGTATTTTATAGATATTTATGGGATTTAATGATTTTTAATATATTTATTATTTTATATTGATTTTTGGTGAATTATGAACCTCGGTTGGAAATTTGTGCAGTTCAGGGTCCTAAGCCAAGGTGTTGAGCTTTGTGGTATTTAGAAGTGTATTTTCCTTACAGGATCGGCTCTACTGTCAATAGAGAGATGTCCATTTTACAGAGGAGGTTCTGCCAAATTTTCAGTAGAATTCTCATAAAATGTGACGTCGGGTCGATCTTGAATTTCTGTGTTTATCTGGATTTTGAATTTCTAAAACAAGTCTCCTTTAGAATTCTTAGAAGTATGAGTTAGAAATTTATTCTTATAATATTATATTTTTTTTCTAGTTGTACCGAGACCGAGGCCTATTGGACCAAGTTCGTCGAGTCTGTCTCATGGAGCACAAACCTGTGAGTTATTATTTTATATATACATGGCATGTAGATGCATGATTATGAATTTTTATGTTTTAAATATGAGCTTAAACATGAATTATTTTATTAAATGAATAAGTATATTTTTGGTATACTTTAAGTATATTTTTGGTATATGTGACATTTTACTTAGTTTGTTTTTAGTATATAATTAGTATATATGTGACATATATATGTTAGCATGTTTTAGTATACATATTCAATATATTTGATATATATTCATCATATGCATTTAGTATATTTTTGGTATTTTTACGGTATATGTTTAGTAAATAAGTGTTATATCCTTTTTAAATTATTGCCATTATATTTAAATTGTGCTATTTATTATTTTCCATTAAATACGACTTATTGAGGGATATCAAAAGAAGATGCAACCTAATGGGCTGCATTAGAACTGTTACACAACGGTTTGTTAGAATTAGGTTGAAATTATGATGTCTGATTATGAATAAGAATATGGAGATTACTGGTTATCAGAAAAGATGACTGTGAATCCTCGGTTAACCTAGTGTACTTAGGGTCAGTCTACTATCTTAAGTTGGACAATGAATTATTTGGAGTTTTGATTAAGTCAATTGGTTATTGATTTTTTATTGAGGTTATGAATATATATTAGGGTTCTATTTGATCCTTCACCTAAATAAATATTTTCTACATTTATTATATAAAAGTGAATTTTAGCATTTATGTGAAAATGCTTGTATATATTTATATATATATTGATGCTTGATGGCATATGATATTAGGAGGTGCATATATTATAATAATTCACTCAGTGAGGTCTGATCCCCTCTCAACCATTTTTTTCAAGAGAGTCGTCTTTGTCATACCGTACTAGTAGTGTTTTACGCCGATCTTCTTCTACCCCGGCTATTTTATGTAAACTTTATATTTAAAATTTTATGGTATTCTAGAAAACTACAGTAGTAGTGTTATTGTACATGTAGTGTGTTGTACCAGTTTGAGACTTTGTATTAAATATTGTATGAATATTTTTATTTTTGATATGACATTTATGTATTTATTTTTATATCAATTTAAAATTTTAATTCTGTCATATTTTTATATTATTTATTGCATGGTTTTTATTTTTAAGGCTTGCTACGGGTTCCAGATATGAAAGAATTCTCGTTTCCTAGCGTCGGTCATGACTCTCCAGTTTAGGTCGTAACATTTTACTTGGATCGCCTCTTTCAAGATTTTCAATCCAATAGAACTTTCAATTTTTAATTGATTTTTTTATCTCTAACTTTTGCCTAGATAACCTCTTTTCGAGGTTTTCTCCCTAACGAGACTTTTACAAAAAGTACTCCTTGAGCTTGTTTAGGTTAATAAACTCTCTGAATTCATTCCCTTATATGTCAGATAGGATAGCAGCACCCTTGGAAAATAACTTTTTTACCATATACGGGCCTTCCTAATTCAGCTTGAATTTCCCCTGCGGCTCGATCATAATCAACTTTGTAAATTGTAACACTAAATCTCCTTATTTGATCTTACTTGACTTAATTTTCTTACGATAAGCTCGGGCTATCCTTTTCTGATACAACTGAGAATGATATATAGCCCTCATCCTCTTCTTATCCAATAATATTAGCTGCGCCAATCGACTTTCCACCCATTGGTATTCAAGGATTTTAGACTTTAAAAGAACCATTAGTGATCAAATCTCGACCTCTATTAGAACACAACTTTGTACCCATATGCTAAAAAATACAGGGTGACCTCAGTTGACGTTCTGGTAGTAGTTCTATATCCCCATAATGCAAACTGCAAGTAATCTAACCAATCTTGATAATTCTCTATCATTTTAGCTAGGATTTTCTTTACATTCTTATTTATAGCTTCTACTGCCCCATTCACTTATGGCCTATACAGAGAAGGCCTATGATGCTTAATCTTATATTCATTTAACAATATAGCCATCTCTACTCAAAATTAAACACCATTATCAATGACGATATGGTAAGGTAACCTATATTTGTAGATTATATTTTTCTTAATAAATCTCACCATCTTCTTAAAGCCGACAGTGGTATAAGATTCAACTTTGACCCACATAGAGAAATAATTGATCACCACAATGATGTATTGATGACTGTTCAATGCTCTCGACCTTATCTCTCCTATAATATCAATTCCCTAAATAGCAAAGGGCCAAGGGGAAGTCATTCCCTGAAGCTCCATTGAAGGTAGGTAACTCACATCTCTATAAGCTTGATAGTTATAGCATTTCTTTATGAACTTGACATAATTTATTTTCATGGTTAGCTAGAAATAACCTTGATGAACTATTTTCTTTACAAGGATCATCCTATTCATATATGGCCTGCACATTCCCTCATGCACTACTTCCATAAGTTTTTGAGCTTCCTCTTTATCAACACATCTTAAGTGGACACCTGTAGGCACCTTTTTGTATAGCATTCCATTATAGTTGATGAACTACTATAACAGCATTTGCAACGACATCCTTTCTTTCTTATCAGCATACTCTGGGAATCTTCCATTTTCTAGATATTGTTGTAAATCATGAAACCACGGCCCCTCAGCTGCATTAATGAGCATTACCCTTATTTCTTTATAGCAAAGGATTTGGGACTTTACTAAAATTAGAGGCTTAATTTTCGTTCATTTCCCACTCTCCCACATAGAAGCCAACATAGCTAAGGCATCGACTATCTGGTTCTCTTTCCTTAGTAGATGGATAAACTTACACTAAATAAAAGACAACGAAATAGTAGCCAAATAATCCCAATACTGTCACAACCTGTCTTCCTTTACTTCCCACTCTTTGGAGGCTTATCTTACAACCAACATAGAATCCCCATACATAGTAACATCCTTTGCCCCCTACTGTACAATGCTTCTAAACTAAAGATGAAGGCCTTATACTTAGCTTGATTGTTGGTTACCTCGAATTTGAGTCTCTTCACTATTAGGATCATTTCTCCTTCTAGCATGATCAGGATTACATTGATACTAGCTCTTTTATTATTAAAGGCTCCATCAAAGTACATTACCCATCCATGGACCTCTATTGCCCCAAGATGCTCACCCAGAAACTTTAGCTCCCATTCCCATTCATCAGTTACTGGATTTTAAGCTAGAAAGTCTACTACTGCTCCCCCCCCCCCCCCTTTTACTACCTTTTTTGCTACATAGTCTATATAAAACTCAGTGAGCATAACCAACCACTTGGTTAATTTTTCTATTATTGATGGAGTTTGTTGAAGATATCTGAGGGGATCATGTTGAGAAATTGTCCATACTCATTAAGATTGGAAGTAATGCTTGACCTTTTTTATTGCCCAAATCACAGCTAAGCAGGTCTTCTCTATAAGACTGTAACAGATTTCATATTATAAGAGCTTCTTACTCAGGTAATATATTGTATGTTCAGCCTTCCCTTCATCTTCTTGAGCCAACATTGCCCCTATCACATCTTTTTTCAATTACTAGATAAAGAATTAAGGGTTTACCTAGCTTCAGCTACTGTAAGACTGGAGGATTCATTAAATAACTCTTAACAGTTTTGAAAGCTTATTGACACCTATCATCCCATATCACTAGTTGATTCTTCCTCAAAAGTTTAAAGATTGGCTAAACCTGTTAATATACTACAAGAATAAAGAAGAAGAGAAGAAAATAAAAACTAGAATTGTGTTTTTTAATCTTGGCTCTTGATTTCTTTTGAGCTTCTCCTAATTTTTTTTTTTTTGCACTTTCCCAGTGTTAATTTTTTCCAAAAATTATCTCCAATTGATAGGTAAGTGCTTCCCTAAAATTTCCCAATAGTCCTCCTTAAAAAGGGAAAATTTAGGTGATAAAATTTTCCTAAATAGGCAGCCTACAACAACAATGATTTTGCTACTTTCTTAGCCTCAAATTAGCCCCATTTTCTTTGTGTTACTACTGTTGTAGTAGCCCCTAGGCTACTATCTCATAAGTAGATCAACTCCCAGACATAAGTTTGTTGTGATGGCAGCTTTCCCCCTTGCAATGGCAGCCCAAAATATGCTCCAATTTCATGTCAAATGGCGTATAATCATCATAAAATAGTCCTAATTTACCTACAAAAATAAAGAAACAAAATAAATATAAAAACTAACATTATAAATTTACTTAAAACACAAAAACTACATAATAACCACACTAAAATAATTAAATAAAAATGCAATTCTCATACAAACAAAAAGTTAGAAGAAGCAATGGGTATGAGATTTGATTTTAATACTACTTTTTACCCTCAGACAGATGGTCAATCTAAAAGGACAATCCAGACACTTAAAGACATATTGAGAATGTATGTAATGGATCTTGGAGGTAGTTGGGATAATCATCTATCACTGGTAGAGTTTTCCTACAATAACAACTACCATAACAGTATTGAGATGGCACCGTATGAAGCTCTTTATGGAAGAAAGTGTATATCACCTCTATGTTGGGATGAGATTGGAGAACGAGATCTAACTAGACCAAAAATCATCCAGGATGCATCAGAGAAGGTTACATTAATTAGAAGGAGATTGGGAACACCAGCTAGTAGACAGAAAAGCTATGTGGATCCGAAGTGCAGAGATGTGGAATTTCAGGATGGAGACTATATATTTCTTATGGTGTCACCAATAAATGGTGTTATGAGATTTGGCAAGAATTGAAAGTTGGGACCAAGATATATTGGACCTTTCAAAATTCTAGAGAGAGTTGGCATGATTGCCTATCGGTTGGCTTTGCCTTTGAATTTATCTTAAGTATATCCAATGTTACATATCTCGATGCTTAGAAAGTACATTTCAGACCTTTGACATGTTTTGCAGCCCGAGAGCATGCAAGTTAATGAAGATTTAACGTACGAGGAAGAATCAGTTGCAATTGTTGACCGTCAAGTTCATCAGTTGTGGTCGAAGAAAATTTCAATAGTCAAGGTGTTGTGGAGGAACAACAACATGGAAGAGCACACGTGAGAGACAGCGGCTAAGATGCGAATGACTTACGCTTACCTTTTTCCTCGATAAATTCTTGTATTTAGTTCTTTTATTTAAAATTTGAGGATAAATTTTTTTGTAAGTGGGAAAGACTGTTATAACCTAAATTTTTATAAATTATTAAATTAAATTTTTGGGACTTGTAGTGTTAATAATTAAATTATTTAAATGAATTTGTGATCTTATACTTATTTTGTGAAGTTAAATTAAATTCTAGTGTCATAATTTATTTTATTAAATTATGACATTATCATTAATTTGAAATTAAAATCTTAATTTTATTATTGTATATTATTTAATATTATTAATATTATTTGGGATTAATTAGTGTTAATTAATATTTGATTATTTAATTGATTATTATTTGTGTAGTATTAAATTTAAATTAATTGTAATATATATATATATATATATATATATATATATATATATATATATATATATATATATATATATATATATATATATATATATTGTGTGGCTGGAATTAGTGAGAGAAGATATTTTGAATAAAATATTATTGTTATTTTTTTTAAGTTTTGTCTTTTATGCTTTTTTAAAAAAAAAAAAAAAAAAAAAAAACCAAAACGTCCAGTAGCCATTTCCCCTCCTTTTTCTTCATTTTTTTTCTTTTTCTCTTTCCTTGCTTTGCCATGAACAGACCAAACTAGCACCACCACCCTCCAATCGTCACCAATCACGTCATGCCACCTCCTCCATCAAGCTGACGACGTCCCTAGCTTTAGCGAAGCTTCATCCTTTCTCTTCTTCTCAGTTTCTTATGTTGGCCGAATTTTCCCTTGCTCACCAAAGACGATTCCAGAAATGACGGAAGCCGACGTTGGTCTCTTTTGGAAGCTCATCCTTCAAGTTTCTCAAATCTTCTAATCGTTTCGAGTTTTAACTTCGGTAACTACTCCATTTTTTAATAATTCGATTTTTAGTATTTTAAGTATATGGTTAGATTAAACCTTAATTTGATTTTATTAGCTATAGTTGCTTTGAGATTAGTTGTTGTAAATGTTGTGAGGTAGCTAAATATAATTTTTATTTATTTTTCTAAAAATTTTGAATTTTCGGGCTCGGGATTACTGTTCATGTATTGTTTTGAGCTCGGAAGAATTATATTTTTAATAAATTTTAGTAATTATTTTAAGCATTTTTCATGAAGAAAGTTCATTGAAATTATGTTCCAAATTTTTATTATGAAATTTTGAATGTTTACGTAAAAAATTGGATTTTTAGAAAAATTTAGTATAAATTAGTAATTTTTATATTTTAACTGAAATAATTGTTAATTATTATGCTTTGGACAGTTTTGAATAATAAAAATTTTTAAATTAATTTTTATGAATTATTTACTATTTTTAGGTAATTATTAGTAATTTCTAGAAAATATATGAATAATAAATTTTAATTGTTATTTTTAAGCTTAAATGAGTTTTTAGTTATTGTTATTATATTTTGAGCAATTTATATAATTAATTTTAATTAATGCGATTTAATTTTGAACACTGGTAGAATATATTTTTAATAATGAAATTTAATTATAAATGAAGATTTTATGATTTATTTTGGAAATAAATATCTTTTATGCTTTTATTATGTTAATAAATTGATTTGTGATATTTAAATGAATTTTTATGATTTTTGGTGAATTATTAGAATTTATGATATTTTAATTAATTGTGGATTGAATTGATTCTCAGTTGGGTATGAATAGTAATTAAGGGGCCCAACCCGAAAGGTGGTGTTGTAGAATTATTTGAAGTATATTTGTGTGTAGAATCAGCTCTACTTTTAGTAGAAAAATATTCGTTTTACATAGAAGACTTTGCTGACTTTTCGGTAAAATTCTCATAAAACGTGACATCGAGTCGGTTCTAAGTTTTGAATTTTTGTCAAGTCATGTTTTAAATTGAGTCATTCTCTAGAAATTCTAGAAGTATAAAATTAAGGAATTATTTCTAATAATTTTTTTTCTTTAGCTACTTCGTGAGCTAAGTCTATTGGACTGGACTAGCCGAATCAAGACAGAGGAGCGTGATAGAACAGTGAGTTATTATTATATGTATATATTGCATGTAGATAAAATATTAAGAGCATCCATATATTTTTAATAAATATGAATTTAATTATACTTTATTTCATTAAATGATATTTATTATTGTTAACATTTATATATATATATATGCTTTCATATATATAATTGAGAATATTTATTTTGAATAATGCATGTTGTCATATTTTATCATGAAAATTCCATTATATTATTATGAAACAACATTTTGGAGGATAGTTGTAAAACATATCACCTAGTAAATCACGCTAGGGCTGTTCCACAACAGTACGCTAGATATTAGGTTTTGAACTTTAATTGATTCGGATATGGAAATTATAATTGTTGTGAATTGTGGATAATAAGGGGTGTGACTGCGGATCCTTAATTGACAAGTAAGGTACTCGGAGCTAGTTAGCACCGGTAGTAGAACTGCGGATCCTCAGTTGAACCTTTGTGTACTCGAAATCATTTCATTGCCAAAAGTTGGATAAAGGAAATATTTTGGAGTTATGGAAAGCTTGTTCGCTAAGGAAATACAGTGATTGAGGTTGTAGAAATTTAGGGATTCTGCTCTGATCCTCTAACTAAAATTCTTCTACATTTATTGTTATAATAAAAATGAATTTTGAGCATCTGTATGAAGTGCATATATACATTAAATAAATATAAATATATTATTATATCGATGTCTATGTCTTTAGGTTGTGTGTATATATATAATAATAATTTACTTAGTGAGGTTTGACCCCTCTCAAATATTTTTTTCAAAATTCTTTACATCAAATCTCCTCTATTAGTCCTATTAGCCAGACCCTTTCATCTCCAGCCGATTTATGTAATTTTGGAACTATCACCTTCTTGTATTTTGTAGATGCTGCAGTAGTAATACATAATTGTGCTATCATGTTATGTTGACTCTAATAGTAGTTTTGCATTTGAATATATTTATGATGATTTTATTTATGAAAGTTTTGATTATATTATTAAAAATTTTAATTCTGAGGCATTTTTGTAGTATATTTGTTTGAGTTTTTAATTTAAGGCTAACTATGGGTTCCGAATTCGAGTGAATTTTTGTTCCCTAACGTTGGTCATAATCCCTGATTTGGGTTATGATCCCCGATTTGGATCGTGACAATATGAGATATATTTATATACACATGTAAGTATTCTTATTTTAATTTAGAATTTTATCCTCTTGAGAATTATGCAAAGCCTGGAAACAAATTTGAGAGGTCATATTTGAAGCTAGCAGTAAACATTGTATATACTAAGAGTGCAACTTTACATGCATCATGAAACTTACTTCCTTGTAGGTGTCAATTTTTTTCATATAAATAATAGCAGCATCATGTCATTTTCTCTTGGATTGTTGCGCTCTCCTTGCACCAAGCCAATACATTAGTTATAAGAGAAATGTACATCCATGTTATTAATGCATTGCAGGTCCTCGCCCTTCAGCACCTCATTCTTCAACATTACCTCAAATGCCTTGTCGATAACAGGAAAGGGCAACCTGTGAATCATATTATAAACTTGTCTAGTACCAAGTTCCAAATTCTACAGGAAGTTATTTTCCAGTTTTTGGTTAGTGATCAATGAGAATTACCAGAAACTAAACTATATGAAAGTATGGGCCTATACATCTAGAGTCTTGACGTTATTTAGCTATAGATCTCAACTTAAAATTTACCATTTAGGTTGTAAAAATAATATGAATAATATTTCCAAGCATTTTAAATGTGTAAAAATAATAATAATAATAATAATAATAACAATAATAACTTAGCGATACTTTTCATAGCATTTTAAATGTTTAATTAGTTTTTTTTTTTTTTTTGTAGGTTGAAATAAAACTATTTAGATATTAAAATTAGATGAGAAATGTTAAATGATGTTATTTGTTAATGAAAGGTGAATTCATTGCAAATGTACAATGCGTCAAATTCTTATTAAATATGGATAAGAAGATTATAGCGAAGCTTATGCAACAAAAACAAATAAAGTACCCGTTCTTAAGTTAGTTATTTCCAAGTGGTCTTTTCTCTTTTTTTGTGAGTTTCGTAGGGTGGTTTTTGGCCAATTTTTTAAAAATCACCCCAATCTTTTTGCTTTTGATGTTTAATGCATATTGGTAGCTTTATCTTCTTCTAACTTTAGTTTCTTTTAATTGTTTTCTTTTCTAGTTGTTGTATTATGAGAATCCTTGTAATTCTGTTTTGTTCAACTAGATTCATTATGGTTCTTAGTTGTATTTTACTTTCCTATGTTATGAAAATTTTGGTGTCTGCTAGCAGGAGAATTTGGGAAAAGGAGTGGATGATTTTCATAGGGTGTTGTGCTTTAAGTAGCCTGTTTCATCTCACAGTAGTTAAATTTGAATCGGATAATGACATTTGAGAGTTTAACTGGCTCTTACCCTAAATAGAGATTCTCTACACCTCCCTTTCATGACTATCTACTTTCTTTAAATTGGTTCATTATCTATTCAAATTTGAATTCATCCATAATCAATGTGAAAAATTATTCAAGAATGCTTTGGTGAACTCTTATGAGAAGCTTCAAGCTTTGCTGGTGAAGAGATATCCATGTTGCTGATCAAGAATGAACATTCCAGTAGCTTCTCTCATTTTCTAGATGTGCTAATTTATATTTTATTCTTGAACTTTCTTTATATTTGTTTGAATATTATTAGTCTCTTCATGGGCTAATAAAAGTTTATTCAGTTGGCCATAAAAAACTCATGCAACTTATTAAAGCCTATCAATGCTGTCACCCTATGACTCATGCACATCTTAATAAAAAGACCATTAGTTTGTACTTGAGAAATGGCACCCACAAGCAGATGTTTTTGTGGATGAAAACGTTAATCGTTTTGGACTGATTCAAGGAAGAGAGCATAAGATGACTGCACCTTCGGATGGCCCCTGCCCCTGTTAACCATAACAATGAAGTATAATTTTTTAGACACATCAGAAAGCTTAAATGGAAGGAGAGAAAATGCGTCTTGAATCCGAGAAACATTTTTAGGTGCTAAACATCTCTGCCACTAAGCTAAATTGGTCGGATGAAAAGCACTATATTTTGATTCGGTTGATTTTTGTTTTAAATTTCAAAGATAATATATTTTCTATGAGAACTTTTATTAAGAACATACTTTCAATGTTTCCGTAATATATTAAAATTAAATAAAAAAAAAAGTACTCTTTTATAATATAAATGACAATATTGAAAGTAAATAAAAAAAAAAAGAGTACTCTTTTTATAACATAAATGACAATATTGAAATTAAATTAAAAAAAAATACTTTTTTATAATATAAATGACAATAATATACATTCTAAAGGTATAAAAAATTATTGATATAAGAAAATCAAAGCGTACAATTTTAATTTCAATCAAGCTAAAACAGAGTATAATCTCTAATTTGATCATACCGATTTTTTTTGAAAAAAATCAACTCAATAAATGAAAAATTAACACAATTTACTATTTCATTAACAAAAGATAAGACTATCAAAAATAGGATGTAACTGGCAACTAAATAAAATAATTTTGGTACTAATTTGTTAACAAAGTTGAAATTGAGGGGCTATTTAAATCTACAGCACAAGTTAGGGAGTGCAAATTGATCATTTATCCAGAGGCCAGGGAACAACTGAAACTTAAAAATTAGTTACTTGTCAACTGTAACTCTACCCACTGAGTTCAATCAACCCAATGAACTCTACAATTTTTGAACCCTCCATCACCACTCCATCAACACATCTATCTTCACTTTTCCCACAAATTACAAGGTGCAAATCTATCAAACAGCTTGATCAAATTCATGCCCACTTCATCAAAACTGGCCTTATCAAAGACCCACTTGCTGCTGCAGAGATCCTAAAAAATCTCACTCTCTCCAAGCACCGTGACCTCAATTATGCTGGTAAGTTTTTTACCCACATGCATGAACCCAATTGCTTTTCTTGGAACACTATCATCAGAGCTTTTGCTGAGACTGATGATAATAATAGTAGCAACGAGAACCCATTAGAGGGTTTGTTGTTATTTTACCAAATGTGCAGTGATGCTGTTGTGGAACCTAACCGATTCACCTTCCCTTCTGTGTTAAAGGCTTGTGCTAGAACAATTAGGCTTCAAGAAGGGAAGCAGGTTCATGGGTTTGTTGTTAAATTAGGATTGGACACTGATGAGTTTGTTACTAGTAATCTTGTTAGAATGTATGTTATGTGTGGAGTCATGAAGGACGCTAATGTTTTATTTAGGAAGCATGTTTTTGAATATGATAATTGTGGTAAATTATCTAGAAATAAGAGGAGGAGAGAGGGCGTTGTGGTTCTGTGGAATGTGATGATTGATGGGTATGTTAGGCTTGGTGACCTTAGAGCCTCTAGAGAGTTGTTTAATAAGATGCCTCAAAGAAGTGTTGTGTCTTGGAATGTGATGATTTCAGGGTATGCAAAAAATGGGTATTTTAAGGAGGCAATAGAGATGTTTCATGAAATGCAAATGGGAGATATATCTCCAAATTATGTGACTCTGGTTAGTGTTCTTCCTGCTATTTCCAGTTTAGGTGCACTTGAATTAGGTAAGTGGGTGCATTTGTATGCAGAGAAGAATGATATTGCAATCAATGATGTGCTTGGTTCTGCTCTGATTGATATGTATTCAAAGTGTGGAAGCCTTGACAAGGCAATTCAGGTATTTGAGGGCATGCATGATAAAAAGAATGGTATTACTTGGAGTACTATAATTGGCGGGCTTGCTATGCACGGTCAAGCAAAGGATGCTCTTGAATTTTATAAGAGAATGCCAGAAGCTGGTGTCGCACCCGGTGATGTTGTGTTTGTTGGTCTACTGAGTGCTTGTAGCCATGCTGGTTTGGTTGAGGAGGGTCATTCATTATTCAATAACATGGTTAATGTTGTTGGTTTAGAACCTAGGATCCAACATTATGGATGCATGGTTGATCTTTTAGGTCGTGCTGGGCTTTTAGAATAGGCTGAACAACTTATACAAAACATGCCTATTAAACCAGATGATGTGATATGGAAAGCCTTGCTTGGTGCTTGCAAAATGCATGGAAACATTGAGATGGGTGAAAGGGTAGCAAGGATTTTGATGAATTTGTTTCCAAATGATAGTGGATCTTATGTAGCTCTATCTAATATATTTGCCTCAAGAGGAAATTGGGATGGAGTTGCAGAGGTGAGGCTGAAAATGAAAGAGCAGGATTTAAGGAAAGACCCTGGATGCAGTTGGATTGATCTTGATGGTGTGATACATGAATTCCTTGTAGAGGATGATTCTCATCCTAGAGCCAAAGAAATCCATTCAATGCTGGAGGAAATCTCAAATCGATTGAGGACTGTACGTTACAGACCAAATACAACACAAGTGCTGCTCAACGTGGATGAAGAAGAAAAAGAGAATGCATTGCATTATCATAGTGAGAAAATTGCCATTGCCTTTGGATTAATTAGTACAAGCCCTCAAACTCCGCTTCTGATTGTTAAGAATCTAAGAGTTTGTGAAGATTGCCACTATTCAATTAAGCTAATCTCAGAAATATACAAGCGTAAAATTATTGTGAGAGATCGGAAGCATTTCCACCATTTTGAGAATGGAGCATGTTCTTATATGGATTATTGGTAATACAGTTTAACAATTAAATTTTAACTTTGTTGAAGAACATAGCACAAACAAGTATTGCACTGCTAGTTAAACGAGGATTAAAGCTTTGAAGTGAATGCATTAATCATAAACGTAAGTATGTGACATCATCTTCTCTATAACTGATAGCAGCATTAGTCAAATAATTTCAGCCAGGAATATTTGCTTCACTTGACAATGATTGTAAGTGCCAGAAATTTACTACCATATAAGAGGTTTTTTTTTTTTATTGAGCATGGAATCCAAGACCATTACCAAGTTGGGAACTTTGCCTGGATTTTAACTTTTGGGCATGCTTTGGATTTGCTTTTGCACCAAATTGTGGTGTTGGCAATGATATATCATTTTTTTTATCATGTATTTATAGCTTTTGCAGGTTGAAAAAATAAGGAAAAGAAAAACTAATTATACTATGTTTCTAGCATGCCAAACAAAAGTTCCTGCCTAAGAAAAAAAATCTCAGTTGGTACTGCAAGTAACAGTGAAGATAGTAATTACTTTTTCAGCTTCAGGTGGACTTTGATTTAAACTCTCATGCTTGTGCTCAAGTAAAATTGCCATAGACTCTGAATATCAAGAATCAAATTATGACCCACAAAGCCAAAAATGGCTCAATAGCAATTCTATCATCTTTAATAATTAAAATTTTGATCCATCCATACACTATTTGTAAATAGTTTCATACAAAATTAGGACTACCATTTTCAAATTTGAATAGTTTCATAATTTCACATAAAATGATAGCACCATTATATTGCACCTCATTCCTCTGAATTGTCAGAAAATCAATCTGTTATTTAATCTAATGCGATTAGTATCAATAGCCACAAGCGCGCATCATATCTCAAATTCAAAATTGACTCATTGCTTATAATGCCATAAATTGAATTCCTTATCTTTTAATTTTAAAATAAGTGTTTGTGATTTGACTATTTAATTAAAATTAGTCATGAATCTATACTTTGCCCGAATTGTAAATAATATACATATTTTAAAATAAATAATTATAATAAAATAAAAACTACAAATTAATCAAATATAAAAATTAAAATTTATTAACTTTTTATTAAGAGCACATATTATTTTTAATATGCATACCGATAATAATTATTGAATAAGTAAAATAAAATAAATGCAGAAAATGAGTGAAAAATTACATATTTTTTATTTTTTAGTTAAAAAAGAAAAGTATTTTTATTTGAATATAATAGAATGTTTCTGTTACAATAAAAGACATTATTTATATGAAAATGAAGAGTAATGTTTTAAATGTAATTAAATTAGAGTATTTTATATTAAATAAAACATGTGTATTTTAATAAAAATGAACATTTTAATTTTTTTTTATAGAAAAATATTGTGAATTTTAATAATTCAACACATAAGATTTTAGGTGTTAATGTTGAATTATGAAAAGAGACATTTCTCAAATTTTTAGCTTAATAAATTAAAAATAAAATATGTCATATTAATTTTATTTTTTTTAATTTTTGTTACCATAATTTTTTAGCTATAATAAGATTAATTTTTAAAATTATTAGATTAGTATTATAGTATATATAGTAGTGTTTTAGTTGAAAAATAATACTAAATAAATATTTAAGTGATTTAAGGTAGAAAAATATGTAGTATATAAATATTTTTAGAATTTGAGTAGTATTGACATATGTGTAGGTGGTGGGGTTAATCGCGGACCCAAGTGTTGGCGACCACGGTACTATGCGAGCTCAGAGCTCATTAGAAAATACATAGTGGGCTTGGAGCTCAAAATGGAGATGGAGTCGTCACCCAAATAAAAGTCGAGACACACTATACAACAACTGGATTCCACGAAAGTTCCTAGAAGCCGTCATCAAAGATTGGGTTCGGAAACTAAGTATGGCTTTTGGAATGCCCACCCAACCTTACAATTGGCCTCCGTGTAATATCCCGAGTTTTTAGATAATTTTAAACTATATCGGGATATACAGTGTTAATAATTTTTATATATATTTATGATTATTTAATGAGTGTGTTATTTATTAAAGTCATTTTTAATTATTTTATATTATTTTAAGAGATTTACGTAAAAAAATTTTGCAAATTTTATTTTCGGGGAAATTAAGACTTAAATAATTAAATATTAATTATTTTAAACGGTTTTATGAATTTGCATAAGCTCATGCGTGATTGTAAAGTGTCAAATAAAATACATATACGTATATGCATTTAAATTAAATTAGGGTTTATTTAATTAAATTATATTATATTATATAGTTTTAATATTAATTAATTAAATGTGTGTATATATGTATATGTGTATATATATTATTATTAAAGTGTGTGGTGGAAATTTATTGTGTGTGTTAATTTCTATATTAAAATAATAAAGTGACATATATATATATTTACATATATACATATATTATTATTAACAAAAATAAAGCTTACAATATTTACAACTTTGTCATTTTCCTCTTCTTCCTCTTCCTTATCGATTTCTTCCTCCTCCAGCCACTACAACTTCTTCCTCTTCCCGTTGGTGTGCCCTCCGGTGTGCCACCACCATTTCCAGCAGCTCAGCCACCCTCTCCGGCTCCGGTGAAAGCTGCAAAAACCCGAGAAGTCGAAATTTACACTAAACTCCGATCAACGTGATACTGGTCACCGTTTCAAGCCCCACTGGTCTCTATCTCTTCCTTGAGCTCTGATGAGTGCATTTCTAAGCTTTGTTTCACTTGAAATGGTCTAGATTTCCCTAGATTTCGATTTTACAATTTTGGCCTACTACGGTTTTTTATTTTTTTGAGCTTCAATTTAGTTGATTCATGCAATATTCCTTCAAAAACATTGATCCTTGTAGCTTAATCTACCTCTTTGAATTTTTATGAAATTTTTGGGAATTATTTTGATTTTTGTGAATTTTTTATTATTTTATTAATATTTTCTAATTTTTGAAAATTAATTAAATAAATTATGAAATTGTGTTTTATGGTGTTTATAGGTGTTGAAATGAATTTTAGAAATTTATTTTTAATTTTTGTGAATTTTATATATTTATTTTGAATTTATTTAGTTTATGTAATTTTTGGAAAATTAGGTTAATTATGTGTTTTATTGAAATCAATTGGTTAATTGAGTATATTTATTGATATTATTGAATTATATGCTGAGAAATTAATTTTTTAGTAATTATATTTTTTTTGGTGAATTTTTGAATAATTATAGTGAATTTACATAACTAGGGGTATTTTAGTAATTTGACACTAAATTGGCCAAAAATATAATTAAATTGGTTTTATTAGTTACTTGAGGTATAAAAATAATTTTTACAAATTATTTAGTATTTTTAATTAATTAAAACTATTTTTCGTAAATTATTTTTAAATTATATATAATATACGATTTTTCTAAATAAATGAGTTTTCATTGATTTTTAGTAAGTTTTAGGGTTAATTATGTAATTTGGATTTATAAAATGTATTTTGGTTATTGAAGGGAATTTTTGGTATTTTCTGGAATTTTCATGTGTTCTGTATTATTTCGTGAAATGTGGACCTCGGTCGGTGAAATTGTAGTTTGGAGTCCGACCGAGGGATTGTGAACTGTGTTTATTCTTGAAGTGTGTTTCTTTGCAAGACCAGCTCTACTCTTTGAGTAGAGAGATGTCCGTTTTATAGGAGAGGTTCTGCCGAATTTTCAATAAAATTCTCGTAAAACATGATGTCCGGTCAAATTCTTATTCTAATTCTGTGTCTAAGATTCTAGATCGAGTCTTTAGAATTCCGATAGATTTATTCTAATGTCGTGTTGTCATTTGTTTATTTAGTTGCGCCGAGACCGAGGCCTAGTGGACCAGGCCCATCGGACCTATCTCATGGAGCGCAATAACAATGAGTTGTTATTTTATATATACGTGTTTTAGGATGCATGTTTTTAGAAATGTATGATTTATTTTAGTAAATTATGCATAAATGATTTAATTATTGCTTAGGTTTATTTTTGGTATATGATTGGTATATTTTTGGTATATTTTAAATTATATGCATGTTTTATTATGGGTTTATACTTAAAATGTTTTTAAGTATATTTATAGTTTATTTTTAGTTTATTTTGTAAATAAATTGAATTTATTTGACGTATATATACTCGAAATATATCTAATTTATTTTTTGGTACATTTCTAGTTTATATATAGTTTATGTTGCTATTTTATTTAATATCATGCATCATTTGTTTTATGAATGTATATTTTATATAAAAATGAAGGATATCAATAGAATGTGTTACCTAGTGGGCAACACTAGGATCAAGTACGTACCGGTACAACGATAGCATTTAGGCTATATTACTAACCTATTCATGGATTATGATCAGATTGATTTATTTGATGTGTGATATGATTTGAGAGTGTGATTGTTGGAGCTCGGTTGACCAAGTGTCTCAGGGCTAATCACACTAACAGTCAGACTGTTGGAGCTCGGTTGACTTACTGTCTCGAGGCCAGTCTACTGTTCAAATGGAACAAGTGAAATTATTTGGAATAAGTGAGCATGTATGGCTAAAGTGTTGTCTAACACTATTTTGAGGTTGCGATTTTCTAGGGTTCTATTTGATCCTTCATATACGGATGTATTTCTTAATATTTATATAAAATGATTTTGCTGCATCTGTGTGATTTTGCCTGTATATATATATAGTTATTATATATACTATTGAATGTGTGCATTGTCATTTAGCTATGCATGTATATATATTATAACAATTCACTTAGTGAGTTCTGACTCCCCTCCATTGACTTTTTTTTAGGAGAGTCTACGTCTTCAGACCTCAGTAG
Source organism: Mallotus nudiflorus (assembly GCA_947683625.1). Taxonomy (NCBI): domain Eukaryota; kingdom Viridiplantae; phylum Streptophyta; class Magnoliopsida; order Malpighiales; family Euphorbiaceae; genus Mallotus; species Mallotus nudiflorus. The sequence continues at coordinate 186,363 of CANTUR010000702.1, forward strand.
CAGACCCTTACGCCAGATTTCTTCCGCCCCGGCTTTACTATGTAATCTGCTCACTTGATTTTATTTTATAATCTAGACATTGTAGTAGTTGTAGTCAGTTGTGGGACTTATATATCATGTTTATATGAGATATGTATTTTAAAGATTTGAACTGAGTTGTATTAAAGGATTATTTATATATATGAGATAAGTTTGTTTATTTAAACAAGATTGATGGAGTAGTAATTTATTTTATTTATGAAAATTATTTCCGCTGCAAGTTATTTTATTTATGTTATTATTATTATTGCATGTTTTTATTTTTTTAAGGCTTGTTATAAGTTCCAGATTCAAAAGAATTCCCGTTCTCTAACGCCAATCATGGCCCTTGTTTTGGGTCGTGACACTCTGTGTGTGTTTTGTATTTTATTACCTTTGATTCTTAAATTATTTCCTTATTAATATGCCAATCGCGATTGGTTCCCAATTTTAGATTTTATTCCAAGTTTGCACATTAGTCTCATTTCATGCTTATATTCCCAACATTTAATCAGAAATAAAATCATAACATATAAAAAAAATTAATAATAATTTATAACCATTCATTCCAAATAAAAGGGGGAAGGATTAAGGATTACAACTTTTGGTGCAAATAAACGTAAAAAATAGTTAAAATAAACCATACATAAATAACAAATAAACTAATTAATTATATAAATTAAAACTCTCTAAAAATGATAAATAAATCAATCATTCAATGATTAAAAATCACCAAATAATTCCTGCAACAAATACGAGTTAGTTCTATTTCACAGAAAACAATATTATTTACAAATCATCAACAAATAATATTCACAAAAATGAATAAAAACAAACTCATAAAATAGTCCATTAAATAACATAATTATATAACATAGAAACAATATTGGCCAACATGGTAATCAAGCATAAAATAAAGAAATATAACAAATTAGACAAGTAATTCATTCCAAATATGCAAGACAATAGTTGGAAATCAAAACAGAAACAGGTAGAATTCTAGTCAAAGGGCGACTCCTCTTTCCTGGTCAGGAGGCGACATCTTGTTGCCTCAACACAAAGAGGCGATGCCTCTATAAAGAGATGTCACCTCTTCAACAAAGGCAGGAATACTCTACATTTCTTAAATCCTAAGAAACTTAATAATCATGTAAATAAACAAAAAACAGATGCAAGTATGCAAATATTAACAATCAATATTCAGTATCTCATGCAATCATATTTCTCCATGACCTTAAATAAGTAATGTAGTTAAAAAAACACACAAAAGACCAACAAATCAAGGTATTAATAAAGATGAAAAACTAAAAGCTAAAAAATGGGGAGACTCACTGTCGTGGATAAGCTGATGCTCTTAATTGAGCCCTCAGAGCTCGGTTGATGGATGAATGGCTTTGAATCCAAGGAGCTCTGTAGACACCCAATTTCGGGATGATATGTTATGGATGCATAAAAGGACTCCAGTGATGAAAATGTCTTCGATACTTAATTTTTAAAAAATTCTAAGGGCTTTTAAAGAAAGGATTTAATGTTTTCAGGGACTAAATCGCAAAGTTCTTTTTAGGACCAAATTGTAAAATTTAAATTTTTTCAAAGGCCTTTTTATAATTAAATGTTAAAAAAATATGTCAAAATTCCATAATTCAGACCGGAATTATGTAATTTCGATCGAAATTACAATAATTCCTATCGAAATTCAGGATTGTATAATTCTGATCGGAATTACACAATCCCGGTCAGAATTGAATTATTTTGTTTTTCCTATTTCTATTTATTTCCAATTCAGTATTTTAATTGGTTTAAACTTCCTAATTAACTCAATCTTACCCAATTTAAAATTTCTAAATACACTTTAGGAATTAGAATCACATTAGGATTAGGGTTAGACTTCTTGGTTCTACTATAAAAAGAAAGGAAGGGAAGTAGTAGGTAGAGAAAAAAGAAAGGAGGAAAAAAGCAGAAAAGAAAAGCATAGGGAGGGAGGAGGAAAAAGGAGAAAAGGGTGTAGAAAAGAAAAGAAAAGAAGAAGAAGAAACGGGAGAAAAAGAAAAAAAATTATGATTTTATTCTCCTTGTGTTTATTTTCTATAAAAAATTCTTTTTGATTCATCAATTAATTCAAGACTTGTGACAAATTTTTAAGGAGAAAGATTCGAAGATTTGTCAAGAACGGTGAACTATAAATTAAAGGACTTTGACTTTTATTTTGGGCTTGGATATGGTATTTGTGGGCTTGGCTTAGTGTTTGGGCTTTTCGAGTTAATTTTAGAGAAGTCTCGAGCTCTCCTTGCATTTAAAACTCAAACTTTCTCATCATTGGGCTTTCGTTGCGGGTCGATTAAACTGACAGTGTCCACAGTTTACCCCCTTGGTTTTTAGAAAAATCAAATTTTTTAAAAATAATTTTTAAAAAAAGCAACATGCACATCAAATAATAAAGAGTAAAAATGACATACCTGACTTGCGAGTCTTCACTCAAGCCGTCAGCCTTAGGAATTCAAACCCAAGAGGTCGAACTTCATCTTCGAAACGTGACCGTGTTCCTAGAGTTTTCCTAGCCCGATCAGCCACTCATTAATAAATTTGTCTTGAATCTCAAGCATGGCCTAATCTTCACTCAGTATAGGCAGAAGAGAAATGTAGTCGTGATCCTTGGGTTAAGCTAACCCAATTAACTACTCATTATAAATTTGGCATTATTCCTAAGTTTTCCTGACTCATGAAGTCACTCAGTAGAAGAGATAAAACATAACCGTGTTACTCATTATAGTTTGCCATGAATCTTAAGCATGGCCCAACCTCCACGTAGTAAAAAGAGATAAAACCTAACTGTGTTCCTCAAGTTTTCCTAGCTCAATCAGTTACTCATTATAGTTTGGTATGAATCTTGAGCATGGCCCAACCTCCACTCAGTAAAAAGAGAAATGCACTTTAGGGATTCAAACCCAACCAAACACCTCTTGAGATGCACACTTCGAGGATTCAAACTCGATCAGATGCTTCTTCTTCCGCACACTTTAAGGATTCAAATCCGACTAAATGCTTGCTCTTCTATGCACTTTAGGGATTTAAATCCAACTAAACGCTCGCTCTTTCACGCACTTTAGGGATTCAAACCTGACTAGATGCTTGTCCTTCCTGATGCTTCAATCATAAAATTTTTATCCAAAGATTGATCTTGGGATATACTCGAGTAATGCTACATAAATTCTTATTTAGTTTTTTTTTTTAGGAGGCCAAGGTCGTTCTGTGTTTTATTTCACCAAGTGGGCCTCACCCTCTTCTCCTTATCTTTCTTTCTTTCATTCTTCCTCTCTCGCCCTATAAATTCTCACTTTTTTTTCCAAAGGTCACTTTCACCTTTTTAATTCTCTCTCTTCACCGTTTTTTCTCTCCTTTCTCTTTCTCTTTCATTCTCTATATTCTTTGACATGGACGTCGTATGAACCCCAGATTTACCCATTTAGGACCTAGTGACACCTACAGTGCATCCCTCTCAGAGTTTCAAGCTCAGTATCAAAGATGAGATCCCCCTGTTGCGGACATGCATCCCATATCTGTGACTTGGCCACTAGAGAGGTTAGTACTCAATTTCTTTAAGTTTTTCCTATAAATATCATCAAATAACATCGGTTACTGTTCATATATACACATTTATTAATTTAACCAAAAGAAATCAAATTTTATGGATTAAGAATTAATATTTTAAATCACAACCGTCAGATTGTCGACACGAAGAGGTGTCGCCTCTTTGATGAGGCGATCGACTCTTCATACAGAGGCATTCACCTCTTCAAGTCATGCATTTCTCAATGAGGCAATCGCCTTTATATTAGGAGGTGATGCCTCATTAATAAGGTGATCGCCTCTTCGATAGAGGCATTTGCCTCAGCGAGAGGATTCGGTAAGAATTTGAAATTTTATTGCATAAAATGACAATTCTACTCCCTTTTTTACTCCCTTAGCTCAATGCCCACACCCTCAAGGGTGATGAAACTTTAGCAGTGAGTGCATTTGATATGACAAGTTTTCTAAAGTCGTACAGACTCAGATTCAAAATACTAGCTTCTCTGACTTTATCCTGGCACTCCCCAATACAATAGGGGTGTACAGACTACCAGCCCTTGCATGCTCTGATGGACAGGTGGTTCGACACCACCACACATTTCATCTTCCTTTCAGGGAGTTCACCCTGGACCCGATGGCCTTCACCGCAGTTACTAGTGTCACTTATGTTAGGGATTCTATTCCTTTCTATGCCAGCCTTCACTAGTTATCTCCTGACCATTTTGCTTTCATTGAGTGTTTACTTGGGATGGCCCCAGACATGAAGGGGACCCACACAGTGAAGCTTGAGTCGATTAAGAGCTTTTACACCTGTGCCAAAGTTGAGGAGGCCACTACACCCCTATAGATCGATCAGGTGGTGTGTGCTTTCCTCGTTTACCTACTAGGCACTACGCTCTTCGCAGATACAGCCAGCTCCATGGACTTGAGCTTTTTGATGCCTCTGAGGGACCTAGACTTGGTGGCAACCTATGATTGGGGCAACCGCACCTTAGCTTATCTTTATAGGAGCATAGATGAGCTGGTACGCGGAGCTAGGAAATTTTATGGTTTTTGGCATGCCATACTGGTATTTTACTTTCTCTTTTCCCTTTATATTCCATCCCAACTGTTGTTATCCCGATTTCCTTGACAACCCTTTGCTTCTTTTTGCAAGACTGGGCTCTAGAGCTAGAGTTAATTGTGGGGATTACCAGGGTTCATGATACTCCCTTCCCTGCGATGGTGAGGTAGGGTCCCAGCTGGGGCTTGGAAGAGGCCTATGGCTTGTGTTTATATCCATTATGAGTGGCTGAACACGCTCACTTACAATGAGTAGGTACCTACAAATGTAACTGGAATTAGAGATAAATTTGTTAATCAAATTCATCCACTTACTTGTTTATTCTTGTAGCTATGTCCGGATTTGTGAGGCCCTCAAGCAAGGTGGACATAGGTCATAGTTCACTCTATCCCTTTATCTAGGAAGAGGGTTTTTCTCACAGGCTCTAATTTTAGAGTTTGGTTCCTCGGGGAGAGGATACATTAGTAGCGGTCAGGTGCTTGAGTGAGGCGTCCACATCTTGCTCCTCCTTGGCATATCTTTTGGCACATAAGTTAAAGGGAGATGAGCTCAATCATGCCCTACAAAGAGAGGACATCACAGACTATTATGAGCAAAGAAGTCTCGCTATGTGGACTTTACATGGGCTCATCTTCTGTAGAAGGTGCCTTTCCTGCACTCGCACTTCAGGTGAGCATGCTATGTTTTATTTTACTTATTTTATATTTACTTATAGATGTTGTTCTCTGACTTATCTTTCATCTTTTAGTCAACTACTAAGGCACCTGCTCCTAGCCCCTAAGCCCTCTACACAGAGAGGCCTCATCAGAGTTGCACATCATTCTTAGTGGTGGGGGCTCTTCTTCTAGGGCACCCTCCTCGATGGATCCTTCCAATTCTCGATCCTAGGTAGTGGCTAGCAACTCACTACTACTCCTGATCTGCTGACTCATTTTTGGGTGCCTTCTAGTAAGCTCTCTCGTCAATTTCTGACATTGGATATGACTTTAAAGCTAAAATTATTCCCAGAGGCTGCTACCCATGTAAGTTTCCTTCTTTCGCAACTACGTTCTCAAGTCTTATAACACATGGTTAGTTGTAATATTATCAATGAAACAGATACCTTGAGATCAGGGGGAGTACATATACTGGGTGATCGAGGCCCATAAGGATTTCTTAATGCAGGTAACGTAGCAGTGGAAGGTAAACACAAAATATGTTTTATTTCTACATGTATGCTTGCTTTCATGATTTCTTAACTTTTATCATGCTTTAACAAGATCAAGATGAGGCCAGTCAGGCTAGGATCACTACCCTTGAGTGCAGCTTACCACTCTTCAAGTCAAGGGCGATGAGGAGGATGGGGCAGCCGATGAGTCCGAGGGTAGCAGCGATGATGATGGGACTGAACTACATATGCTTCTATAGATAAGCTAGCAAATGAGCTAGTTGATGAGGAGGCCATAAGTCCTGAGAGTGATGAATAGAGAGGACCCTCTAGAGATTTTTGCTAGCTTAGGGGTATTTTGTCTAGAAACATTAGATGTTTTACACTATCGTCCTCTTACTGTCTGAATTGATTTTTTTATGCCTTTATATTTTGCAATGGATGGATGACGATTATCGCTTTTAAACTTAATTTTTGGAAAAATTTTGAATGAATGGAGGCCTTTTTATTTCTGAAATGCTCTACTCTGACTTTACATATACAACTAGAGTATTTCCAGTGATATGAAAACCTATTCTGCATGTCGTAGAGGCGTTGCCTCTTTAAAAAGGGCGTCGCCTTTATATGAAGATCATTCACCTCTTCTCATAGAGGCGTCACCTGAACGTAAAGGCAATTGCCTTTACACATCTATCCTACAACTATAAAAACCCCTAATCTTCTTTAAAATCCCTAATTTCATCATCTCGTCACTCCCTTTATTCTTCCTCCTCTCAAACAGAATTCTACCCCCCAATCATGATTGAGAGGAGCTTGAAACAACTACAATCAACTCTAAAAAAGTCCAGATGACGGGTTATGGACTAGAATAGAGCCATGTCATCTATTCACCTTCTAATCTTTGCATGCTAGGAAGGTTGACTTCTCATTTCTCCACATTATTGCTCAGTTTTAGAATCGTCAAAAGTATGTTTTTTAGTTCAATACAGTGGAGATTTGCCCCCTACTAGAGGAATTTGAAGCTATATTAGGCTCCCAATCGATTATGCTTGATAGATTGTCATTCCTTCAGTCGCAAACCCTGAATTTTCACACCATTCAATATCAAATGGCAAGGTTGTTCAAAATGTCCCCTCAGTCCTCTCTTTGCCACATTTCAGTAATGAAATCCTAATGACGCCTTTTATAGAAACTGTAGTGGCTATAGATAGCAATAAGGTTCCCTAGCCTCGAATGATAGCACTTTGCTTGTGTGCTCAGTTCTTGTTAGTCTCCCCTTTTGGCAACTGTGACCCAAAGATCCTTCATGTTTTAGACCAAATGGAGAGTGGACTGAATCCTTTCCCTCTCATTCTAGCTAAGACTATTATCAAGCTTGACAACTTCTCCAAGACCAGGCGATTCTCTAGGAGTCCTTTTCTGCCGGAGGTGAGTCTCTTCTTTCTCTTACCATCTTCTGTTTTCCATCATTCTTACCTATTCATCACTCCTGTAAGCTTGGTTGCAAGAGAAACTAAGGTTGTTTGAACCACCCCAAGACATTGCTTACTATAAGGCCAAACACTGTTGCACTAGGAGACTTCATCCTGTCCTAAAGATACTCATAGTTGGTTTTCTACATTCCCTGATACTCTGATTTAATGGATGTGCCCATGGTGGAGACTACAGCATGTGACCCTTCAGTCATACACCTATTATGTTCCTTTGGGTCGGCCCTCCATTTTGCCACCTTCTACAATCCAGCTCAGCTTTGCAGCAATATGGACAGAAATAGCGAATTGCAGAACTAGTGCATAAGTTTGAACTAGGGCCTCTTTCTCAAAACTTTCTAGATAACCTAGTTGCCATTTGGCCCTCGTAGAATCATCCAGAGGTTCATTGACTACAGTGGAGATTAGTCTACTGATGACCAGTACAAGGCATGGATTCAACTACAAATAGGTAGAAAAGGATAGATTTACAAGAAATAAAAGGACAATGGCATTATAGGCATCTAGTGCCTAAGAAAGTCAAAAGAGAACCAAGTAATATTAGATTAGTTTATGAAATTTAGTCTTTCTATGTACTTTATTGCTAGATGAGATTTCCTTTTAAGTTAGAAAATGTGTAATAAGCATTTAATGCAAGCTTTACAATAATAAAGGCAATCCATCTTATTTAATTTAAGCACAATGCGACTATACAATTTTGTTTCTTATATATCTCCTGTCGTTAATTGGCTTGTCCTTGTAAGTTTTCCAACTAACTATTTTGTTTTTCTCTCTCTCTCCTTTACATGTCCTTTACTTTTACCTGAACCGCCTTTTTTGATTTTCAATCCAGTAGGACTTTTTACTTTTTCCTTTTTTTTTATCTCTAACATTTGCCTAGGCAGCCTCTTTTGAGGTTTTCTCCCTAGTGAGACTTTTACAGAAAGTATTTCTTGAGCTTGTCCATGTTGATGGGCTCTCTGAATTTATTTCCCTCTAAGTCAAACAGAATAGCAGCCCTTTTGGAAAATAACTTCTTCATTTGGTAAAGACCCTCCCAGTTCGGCTTGAATTTCCCCCTCGGATTAGTCATGATTGGCCTAGTGAGCTTTAAGATCAAGTTACCCTCTTTGATCTTACGTGGCTTGATCTTCTTATTATAAGCTCAAGCTATCCTTTTCTGGTACAACTGAGAGTGATACATGGCCTTTATCCTCTTTTCATTTAACAACATCAACTGTGCCAATCGGCTTTCTACCCATTGATACTTAGGGATTTTAGACTCTAGGAGAACCCTTAATGATTAGATTTCAACCTCAACTGGCAATACAACGTCATACCCATATACCAAAGAATATGGAGTGGCTTCTGTTGACGTTCTGGTAATGGTTTTATATCCCCATAATGCAAACTATAGGTAACTTGTCCAGTCTTTGTAATTTTCCAGTATCTTGGCCAAGATTCTTTTCACATTCTTATTTACTGCTTCTACGGCCCCATTCGCCTATGGTCTGTAAGGGGATGATTTATGATGCTCAATTTTATATTCTTCCAATAGAGTGGTCATTTATACCTTAAATTGAACACCATTATCAATGATGATATGATGAGGCAACCCATACCAGCAAATTATATTCTTCTCTATGAACCTGGCCATCTATTTCACCCCTATATTTGTGAATGGTTCAGCTTTTACCCATTTAGAGAGATAGTCAATCACCACTATAATGTAATAATGATCGTTGGATGCTTTCGGCCTTATCTCTATGATAATGTCTATTCCCCATACTGTAAATGGCCAAGGAGAGGTTAACCCTTGCAGTTCCATAAAAGGCAGGTGGCTCACATCACCACACATTTGGCAATTATGGCATTTCTTTACATACTTTACACAATCTGTCTCTATAGTTGGCCAAAAGTGCCTTTAACGGGTTATCTGTTTAGTGAGGACTGTCTCATTCATATGCAACCCACATATACCCTCGTGAACTGCCTCCATGATTTTTTGTGCTTCACCCTCATAAATGCATCTCAAGTGCACTCTAACTAGCATCTATGTGTACAACATCCTGTTATGGCTAATGAACTGCCGAGATAACATCTTCAATGACATTCTTTCTTTTCTATCAACTTCTTTAAGGAATTTTCCTGTCTCAAGATATTATTGTAGATCATAAAACCAAGGCTTCTCTGCTGGGTTAATTGTCATTATTCCGATTTCCTCATAGCAAGGAATCCAGGCCCTTATTAAGATAAGAGGCTTCATTTCTGCTCGTCTGCCTCCTTCCCATGTTAAAGCTAGAGTAGTCAAAGCATTTGCCATCGAATTCTCCTCCTAAGGTAAGTGTATGAATCTGTATTACGCAAAGGACAATAGGATCATGGCTGAATAATCCTAATATGGCCTTAGCTTATCTTCCCTTACATCTCATTCTTAAGAGATCTATTTCACTACCAGCATCAAATCCCCATACACTATCACTTCTTTTGCTCCCACATTCCTGAGTGCTTCTAGACCAAAAATGCAGGCTTCATATTCAGCTTGATTATTATTGACCTTAAATTCTATCCTTTTCGCCATCAAAATTACTTCTCCTTCTGGCGAGACCAAAATTTCACCAATGCTTACCCCTCTGCTATTCACTACTCTGTCAAAGTATATTTTCCATCTCTAGATCTTTATTGTCCTCAGATGTTCATTCAGGATTTCTAACTTACATTCTTGTCCATCATCTATCAAATTTTAAGCCAAGAAGTCTGCCACAGCTCTCCCTTTTATCACCTTTTTAGCCACATAATCTATGTTAAATTCAATAAGCAAAACAACCATCTGGCTAATTTTCCTGTCAATGATGGAGTTCGCTGGAGATATCTGAGAGGACCATGCTTAGAAACTGCCTGAATCCTGTAAGACTAGAAGTAATGTCATAGCTTCTTTGTTACCCAGATTATAGCTAAACAGGTTCTTTCTACTAGACTGTAATTGGCTTTATAGGGTAAAAGCATCTTACTCAAATAATACACAGCATGCTCAACTCTCCCTACTCCTTTTTGAGCCAACATTGCACCAATCACATCTTTTTCTATTGTTAAGTAAAGAGTTTGGGGCTTCCCTGGCCTAGGTGGTTAGAAAACCAGAGGATTCATCAAATACTACTTAATAGTTTTAAAGCCCTGTTGACACTTGTCATCCCAAATAATCGGCTGATTCTTCTTTAAGAGCTTAAAGATCGATTCATAAATAGTTGTCAGCTTAGTTATGAACCTGTTGATGTACTGTAGTCTTCCTATAAAGCCTCTAACCTCTTTCTCGTTCTTTGGTACAGGCATCTCTCTGATCGCTCTAACTTTGTCTGAATCCACCTCTATACCTTTCTGACTGACAATGTGTTCTAATAGTTTCCCTGATGTCACCCCAAAAACATATTTCTTTGGATTTATTCTGAGGTTGTACCTTTCAACTCTTATGAGAAATTTGTCTAAGGCTTCAAAATGCCCTTCTCTAGTCAGAGATTTCACCATCATGTCATCTACATATACTTCTATCTCATTGTGGATCAGGTCATGTAACAGTGTAGTAGCCATTCTTTGGTAAATAGCCCCTACATTTTTCAACCCAAATGGCATAACTATGTAATAATAAACACCCTAGTCAGTAGTGAAAGAAGTCTTCAACTTGTCAATTACTATCATCATGATCTGATTATATCCTGAGAAGCCGTCTATAAAGGAGTACATGGCATTGGAAGCTACACTATCGACTAAGGTGTCAATGTGTGGTAGAGGAAAATCATCCTTTGGACAAGCCTTGTTCAAGTCCCTATAGTCCACACACATCCTAACTTTATCATCTTTCTTAGGAACCGAGACTATATTAGCTAGCCACTAGGTGTCATCTACCACTTCTAGGAACTTTGCTTTCAGCTGTTTTTCTACTTCTTCTTTGACTAAGAGAGCCCATTCTAGCCTTAGTCTTCTCTTCTTCTGCTTTATCAGTATGATGTAAGAATACAAGGGAATCATGTGTTCTGCAATCTCTCTATCGATCCCAGGTATATCCTCAAAGCCCCAAGTAAATACTTTCTGTCTTCTTTTAAAAGTTTTTTTTTTCATTTTTTCTCTCTCATAAGGAGTTAAGTCATAAGCAGTAAGTATATTCCTAGGGTTATCACTTGTGCCTAGATTAAATAATTCATTTTTCACTGAATTAATGTCAAACATATGCATGAAATGATCATCACACACAACATAACCATTAGGAAACATATAATACAAGTAAGCATAATCAAACTTCATCACATTAACTTTAGAAAGAAAAATGTCATCAGTCTTAAAAAAATTAGAAAGTGAAAAGTCAATGTCATCAAAGAAAATATCCATAATAGAATCAAGGACAAAGGCTTCAAAGTTGAATTCCTCTTCTTGGTCAGTAGTGTCCTTCAGCTCCACTACAGGAATGTTCCCCTCTGATTCTGAAGTTAGTACCTGCTCTTCTACCATAGGCTCTTCAACAACAGATTCTTTGATCCCATCCACATAGTCAGTAAAGATTTCAAACCCAGGGACTAGCTTTTCAGTGACTTAATAACCCAGGGACTTCAAATCAGCTATTGTCAAGCCCAACTTTAGTAGGATCTTTAGAGGACATACATTAAAGGCTAACCCATTATTGACCATAATATAGCATGTCAATTTGCATTATACTTCGACCTTAATGAACAAGTCTTTGCTATGATCCCTACCTTCTAAAGGCAGGTCATTATCTGTGAAAACAATTGCCCCCTAAAGGCTTTCAGTTAGCAAGTTCACCATTTGCTCTGGAGTGTGTGTCAAAGGTACCTTCTTGTGATCAAGAGCGAAAACCAGTGCTTCCCGATGGGCCTGAGAGTTTATAAGCAACTCCCAAATACTAGTAAGAGTTTTCTCATCTCTTTTGGCCTCAATAATCTCCTCAACTTTCTCATCTTTCTCTAATCCTTCTTTTGAACTACTTCCCCCTTTCTCTGCCTCAGCCTTTTTTACCTCTTCCTCCCCCTCCTTTGATTTCTCAATGGATTGTTGTCACGACCTAAACCGGGAGTCATGACCGATGATAGGGAACGAGAATTCTTTTGAATCCGGAACCCATAGCAAGCCTTAAAAGATTAAAAAAATACAATAATTAAAATAAAATATGCACCATAATTTAAAATCTCAAACCAATATATTAAAAATAAACTCATATCATAAAATAAAATATATTAATACAATATTCAGAGAAAGATCTCTAAATTACAACCCACATACAACAAACATCAAATACAACTCACTAATGTAATTTTCTAGAGTACAAATAGAATTAGGTAGATAATTTACATAAAATAGTTGGGGCTAAAGAAATCCGACGGATGGGCCTATTGCTAAGGTCTGAAGAAGAAGAATCTCCTGAAAAATATCAACTGAGGGGAGTCAGACCTCACTGAGTGAATTGTTATAATATATATACATGCATCTCCTAATGTCATATGCAATCAATCATCTGTATATAATAAATATATATACAAGCATTTCACACAAATGCTGAAAACACTTAATATAATAATACTGAAAAACATTTATTTATAAAGGATTAAATAGAACCCTATTTAATCGTAACCTCAATCAACAATAACATCACTCTAGCCATACAGGCTCACTTAATTCTAAATAAATTCACTTATTCCATATGGACAGTAGACTGGCCCTGAGACACTAAGTCAACCGAGCTCCAATAGTCCGACAATCAGTGTGATTAGCCCCAAGACACTAGGTCAACCGAGCTCCAGCAACCATACTATTCAATCACATCACATTTCAATCAATCAATCAGATCATAATTACCACAAGCAATTCCCACTCAACCCTAAATCTATCGCACCAATACATACACGGTTCTAGTGCTGCCCATTAGGTAGCACGTTCTATCAATATCCTTCATTTAAAATAAAACATTCATAGAGGAAAATAAATAATGCAGAATGACATTCATAATAGCAAAATAAACCAGAAATATACCTAAAATAAACTAAGTATATTTCAAGTATATATACGTCAAATAAATTCAAATCAACCATGAAATATACCAAAAATAAACCAATAATATACTTAAAAAATAATTTAATTATAAATCAATAGTTTAACATGCATTTATTTCAAAATATACCTAAAATATACTTGAACATTTAATAAAACAATTATGAATGAATACACATTAAAACATGTATCTTCTAAAACATGTAACCTAAGTGCGATGTATATATAAAATAATAACTCACAAGTTTGCGCTCCTCAAGATTGGTTCGACGGGTCCAATCCACTAGGCCTCGGTCTCGGTGAAACTAAACAAATAAAATAATAACAAAAATCAGAATAAATCTAACTGAATATTCTAAGAATTTTTAAAAGAAGACTCTAATGAAGGATTACAAACTCAGATAGACACAGAATTTCAAAATCAACCTGATGTCACATTTTACGAGAATTCTACTAAAAATTCGGCAGAGCTTCCTCTGTAGACATCTCTCTACTAAAAAATAGAGCTGGTCCTACAAGAAAAACACACTTCAAATAACAGAACATTCAAAGCCTTCAATTGGGACCCCGAATTACACAATTCCCAACCGAAGTTCACAATTCCACCAAAAATCCAAATGATACAATAAATATACTAAAAAATCAATAAATGTCATAAATATCTTCAAAATATAATATATTTAATATTAAAACACTAAATATAATTATTTTCACAATAATTAAATAAAAATTCCAAAATAATAATATAATATTATTAAAAATCAAATTTCTCGATAATTCAATATAAAATAGTGAAAATTTACTTTTATATATTCAAATAACTCAAATAGCCTAAATATATATTAAAAGCAATTAAATATAGGATTTCACAGAAGATGACATGTTTCACGAGAAAATCTATCGAAATTTCGGCAAAATCTCCTCTATCAAACAGACATCTCTCTACCATAGGTAGAGTCATTCCTGCATAGAAAATACACTTCTAGTATTCACAGACATTCGTACTCGAGTCGGGCTTCCAAAACTACACTTAGCTCCGACCGGGATCACAACTCAACCATCACAAAATAAAATCATTTATTTCCTAAAAAAACATATTACATATAAATATCCATAACATAGAAAATCATCTCTCATTAAAGCTTAAAAACAAAATTTCACAAACATATATATATAATATTTGGAAACAATATTCAAAATTAACATTACTTAATTAAAAATACCAATTAATTCATAAAAATCCTCTATACCTCTTAAATATTAATAAAACCAACAAAAATATATATTTAACTATAATTAGCATAAAATTACATATTTATCCATATAATAGAAAAATACTCATAATACTCAAAATAATACCTAATATATTATTTAAAATTAATTTTCAAAAATTAGTGTTCATTAGTCAAAAATAGTAAATAATTTGTAAAAATTCTTTTAAATTCCTTAAATATTATTAAAACCAACCACAATCCATTATTTAGCTATAATTAACACAATATTACATTTTTACCCCTATAATACATAAACTTACATAATACACTATTATTACTCACAAATTCCCTAAAAATTATACAAATACCTAAAAATTATTTTCTCAACATTAAATTTGTTAATATAATTAAAAACATAAAATTAACTAATAATTTCTTCCAAAATATAAATTTAACCTAATTATCCACCTTTGACATAAACTTAAAAATAATTATAAAAATAGTATAAAAATCACAAAAATTATAAATCAAGTTCTAAACTTAATAACATTTAATAATAATACCAATTATCAAAATTTCATAATTAATTTTTTTTTTAACAATAAATTTTTAAAATTTAATAAAATATTCAAAATTCACAAAATTCACAATTAACACAATAATTTTCTATAATCTTAAATAAAATCAATTTACTAAAAATAATTAACAATAATTACCCTAATTACTAATTAAACTCAAGTAAAAATCAAATAAAATTATGTAAAATCAGGAAAAATCAAAATAATATACAAAAATTAGATTTGAACAACTAAAGTAGCATAATTCATCATCTAGCTTAGAATAAATGAAGATTAACACATAAATCAACTCAGACAACCAGAAAATAACCCTAAAACAACTTTAAATCAACCTGCAGCAACTTACCTTCAACCTTTGATGCCGACGCCGGAGATGAGTTGCAGCGGCGAGGCTTGGCATCGACTGACACCTGAGAAGGTGAGGAACGCTAAGGGAGTAACGGCGGCACCGATCTAGCTCCGATAGAGGTGGGGTGAGCTCAAACACAGAGAGAGAGGGAGAAACCAGGGGAAGAAAAGGGGAAGAGGAAGTTATTGGCGGTGATGGCTGCTCCGGGAAGGCTATGGTGCAGCGGAGGGAGAGGGATGTGGCAGTGATAGTAACGGACGAGGAGGAGGACTGCTGCTTGGATGATTTTCGGGTGATGGGTGTCTCTTCCTTTACTAACATATATATATATATATATATATATATATATATATATATATATATATATATATATATATATATACCCAAATATAATACTTATATCAAATAATAAAACCCTAAAACAATACTAACATAAATATATCTCAATTAAATAGCTATATAATTAACAATTATATAATATAATTTAAAATTATTTATTAATAACAAAAATTCAAAAATTACTTTATAAAAAATATAGGGTATTACAGTCTTCTCTCCTTATAAGAATTCGTCCCCGAATTCAAGAAAGAAGAATTACAAGGCTTAAAAAGGAAAAAGATATGGGAAAGAAACTCGCATCTCAGCTTCAGTTTCCTAGGTATAGCCCTCAGTAGAATAGTTATTCCATAGCACCATCACCATCGATATCTCCTTAGTCTACAACTGTCATATTTGGCGATCCATAATCGCCACTGGATCCTCCTCGTAGGTTAGATCATCGCTAAACTCTATGGCTTGAGGTTGCAGAATGTGAGATGGATCAGGAATATATTTCCTCAGCATAGATACATGGAATACAGGATGGATTCTCGATAGTTTTGGTGGCAATACCAACCTATACACCACTTCACCCACTCTAGACTAAATCTCAAATGATCCAATGTATCTAAGGGCTAACTTACCCTTCTTACCAAATCTCATGACTCCTTTCATTGGAGACACCTTCAGGAACACCATGTCTCCAACCATAAAAGATACATCCTTTCTCCTAGGGTCAGCATAGCTCTTCTGTCTACTGAAGGCTATCTTCAATCTCTGCTGTATAATGGGGACTTTCTCTGAAGTCACCTGCACCAATTCTAGACCTGTTAACTATCTTTCACTAATCTCCCTACATAATGGTGATCTACACTTCCTACCATACAGTGCCTCATACAAAGCCCTCAATGCTAGTATAAGAGCTATTATTGTAAGCAAACTTAATCAATGGCAAGTGCGAATCCCACTGTCCTCTAAAGTCAATCACACACATCCTCAATATATCTTCTAACATCTGGATGGTCCTCTATAATTGACCATCTATCTGAGGATGGAAGGCTATACTAAAATCCAATATGGTGCCCAAGGCCTTGTGTGATTCTTGCCAAAAGACTGAGGTGAATGTGGCTCCTCTGTCTGACACTATACTCACTGGTACTCCATATAGACAAACAATCTTGTTGACATAAAGTCTTGCCAGTCTATCAGTAGAGTAAGTCTTCTTTATTGGTAGAAAGTGTGCTGACTTAGTTAGCCATCATAACCTCCTGTAGTCCGAGGTAATCCAGTCACAAAGTCCATAGCTATCATGTCCCATTTCCATTTAGGAATTGGCATAGGTTATAACAATCCCGAGGGTATCTGATGTTTAATCTTCACTTGTTGACAAGTTAGGCATCTAGACACAAACTCTACAATATCCTTCTTCATTCCATTCCACCAATATGTATCTTTCAAGTCATGATACATCTTGGTAGAACCCGGATGGATACTATAAGCAGAAAAATGTGCCTCTTCCATAATTTCTTTCCTCAACTCGTCAACATCTGACACACAATTCCTAGTGACCAACCGTAATACACCTTCTCTATCAACCACAAAGTCTCTTGACTACCCTTGTTGCACTTTATACATAATCCTCTACAACTGCGGGTCTCTATTCTGAGCTGCCTTAACTCAATCCAAGTATACTGATTGTACCCTGAATTAAGCTAAACGACACTTTTTAGTAACTTTTAACTACAACCCTTGATCAATCAATTTGTGCAACTCCTTGATAATGGGTCTCCTTTCTATGCTGATGTGGGTAAAACTGCTCGCTGACTTTCTACTCAAGGCATCAGCAACAACATTTGCCTTGCTTGGATGGTACAAAATAGAATAATCATAGTCCTTAAGAAGTTCCATCCACCTTCTCTGCCTCAAGTTCAAGTCCTTTTGCTAGAAGATATACTTCAAGCTCTTATGATCGATGTATATTTCACATGTAACCCCATACAAGTAATGCCTCTATATCTTCAAAGCAAACACAACGGCTGCCATCTCTAAGTCATGAGTAGGATAGTTTTGCTCGTGCTTCTTCAGTTGCCTCAAAGCATAAGCAATTACTTGGCCATTTTACATCAACACACAACCCAGTCCTACTTTGGAAGCATCACAATACACCGTATACCCTTCATTGCCAAATGACAAAGTCAGAATTAAAGCTGACGTCAATAAATCCTTCAATAACTTAAAGTGCTCTTTACATCTGTCTGTCCACACAAACTTAGCACTCTTCTGGGTCAACCTTGTCAATGGTATGGCAATTTTAGAGAAGTCCTTCATAAACCTCCTGTCGTAGCCTGCTAGACCCAGGAAACTCCACACTTCTCTGACTGTAGTTAGCCTCGGCCACTCTGTGATAGCTTCTATCTTCTTAGGGTCCACTTGTATGCCATCCTTAAAAACCACATGGCCTAAAAATGCCACCTGATTCAACTAAAACTCACGCTTTGAAAACTTAGCATACAACCTGTGCTCCCTTAAAGTCTTAAGCACCCTTCTTAGATGCATAACATGCTCAGCTTCACTCTTGGAATAAACCAAGATGTCATCAATGAAGGACTATTACAAACCGGTCCAAGTATGGCCTGAACACTCAATTCATTAAGTCCATAAAGGATGTTGGAGCATTAGTCAACCCAAAGGATATTACTAGGAACTCATAATGGCCATATCTCATCTGAAATGCTGTCTTGGGCTCATCACCACTTCTGATCCTCAATTGGTGATACCCAGATCTCAAGTGTATCTTAGAGAAGCATGTAGCACCTTGAAGCTGATTGAACAAGTCATCGATCCTTAAAAGTGGATAATTGTTCTTGATGGTGACCTTTTCAACTACCTGTAATCAATACAGAGTCGAAGGTTACCATCCTTCTTCTTCACAAACAACACCGGAGCACCCCAGGGGCGATGTACTAGGCCTTATGAAACCCTTATCGAGCAACTCCTATAATTCAACTAGAGCCATTCTGTAAGGTGGCATAGAAATAGGATCTGTACCAGGTATGACATCGATACATAACTCTATCTCTCTGTCTAGTGGTAATCCCAGTAATTCTTCAAGAAAGACATCCAAAAATTCACACACCACTAGCACCTGTTCGATTGCCCCATTTTCTATCTCAACATCTTTTATTACTACCAAGTAACCTTGACAACCCCTTCTAAGCATCTTCTGGGCTGTAATGGCAGAAATGAGATTACAAGCCATGGAGCTCCTTTCACCTTTAAACAGAACTCTTTTTCATTCAGAATTATAAACACCACTTCTTTCTCTCGATAATTCACTGAAGCATAATATGTCGATAACCAATCCATACCCAAAATGATGTCGAATTCCAACACATCAAGCAACACCAAGTCCGCCAATAATTCTCTACCATCGATTGACACCGGACATGAAGGAAAGAAGATATCTATCTCCAACTCATCACTAAGAGGAATCGATACAGATAGAGGAAAGGATAACCTGGAAGGCTGCCACTCGATTCTTGAAGCAAACACGGGAGAAATGAATGAATGCGAAGCGCCAGGGTCAAATTATACTCTAGCATCACATACACAGACTGAAAGAATACCTACTACTATGATGTTAGAAGTCTGAGCATCTTGTGGTGTCAAAGTAAAAACTCGTGCCTGGACACGACCTGCTTGCTAAGATGTCGAAGGCTACACAAACCCATAACCACTAGGCCTACCAACTAAACCTCGGCCCTACTGGCCCATAAGTTATAGTGGTCTCTACTGTGGTTGTACTAGTGCTCTGTACTGTTGTGGCATCGAATAGTAAAGCTGGGCCACTGATGAAGATGAACCCTGAGCATACTATGGCTGATATCTGGAGTGAGGACAAGCTCTGGCAAGATGACCCACCTATCCATATTTGAAGCAAGCGCCCGATAACAAATGACACGGGCCCTTATGGAATCAACCACAACTCGCACATGCACTAGCTCCAAACCTAGAACTACTCTATTCGGAGCTATGCCCACTACTAGTGCTACTGACTCCAGTACTAAATCTGTGACCTCTGCCACTTCTCCTATTCATGGCATAACCATGTCGACCAAATTGGTGAGTCCTGGACCTTCTACCACCATGTTGTGAACTACCCGTAGCCTGCTGACTCGTACTACCAATATGAAATGCTGGCTGCTGGTACTCGGGAGCTACACCATATCCACTGCCACCAACCATTTAAGGATTTAACATGGTGCCTTGGTGAATGTGTTGCCTCTCAATCAGACAGACCTCCTCTATAACACTCTCTAGGGTACAATCCTCGGTACGCATACCCATAAAAGCTGGCCCTAAACCAGTGATATACAACTCTACTGCTCTATAGGGATCTCTCCTGATGTCCTCTGCATGTCGAGATAGCCTGCTAAACTCCCTAGTATAGTCCTCCACTGACCTATCCCCTCTGGTGATGTGAAGCAATTGCCATTTATATGCATCCTTGGTGGTTGGAGGATAGAAGAATCTCAGGAAGCGGTCTTTAAACTCTAGCCAAGTCAACTCATGCATGGACGACTAAATCGACTACATGAACTAGTCTTAAGCTGTCGCTTGGATTGATAACTCCATAATTATTATTCGTTGGTAATCCATGTGTCCTGTCCTGGTATGTGCCTCAATTGCATTAATGAAGTCTAAGGTGTCCCCCAATACCATCAAAGGAAACTCTACCAATTTGGGAGTAGAGGAGTACTTCATGAGTATCTAACATCTCCTGATTCCTCTGTTGTAGCATCTGCTGCACAAGGGGCATCGCCTAATTCAAAGCTGTAAGACCCTGATTAATTCCTGCTAGTCCAATTGCAAAAGCTATGGGGCCTACGGTTGGAGCTTCAGGCCCAACTGGCTGCTGATCAGGAATCTCAGCTGCAACTGCCCTAGCTCGACCTCTACCTCTACCTCTGCCCCCACGATGTGGAGTAAGAGGAAGAACCTCTTCATGCACAGACTGCTCATTAAGCCCAAAAGTCACACCAACAGTGGGGTCTATTCGCACACACCTCATTCTGAAAAAGATAAAAAAAACTGAATTCAAAACAAGATAATAGTATTTAACGCAACACAGAATTAAAAACAAGAATATCACAAAGATAATTATCAACCTAATTACTACATTAGTTACACAGAAAGACAAACTTAGACAATTAATCGAACTTATGCTCTAATACTAATTTTGTCACGACTCGAACCCGAGGGCACATGATCGGCACTAAGGAATGGGTAAGCATAAGGCCCCTAAAACCCGTAGTAAGCATTAAGGAAACAAAAAATAAAACCTTCAAATTTAAAACTTTATTTCATGCAAGAACACATTATCAAACTTATTTTTCTAAACATAAACATAATCGTGCGCATTATAAAATATTCTCCATCATCAAGTATCATAAATAAATCTTAAAACATTATACATAAGCATGGTTCATTAAAATGCATTACATACGTATACTTAAGTTATACAAACTCATAGTATGAATACTACTGTAGTATTCTAGAATTACTATTACAATACAACTCATAATAACCTACAGAATATAACCGGTGATGAAGAAATTCGACCTAGAGACGGTCTGAGGTCGAACTCCCAAGCTCCTGAAAAAAATAAATAGATTAAGGGGAATCAGACCTTACTGAGTAAGTTAATAAAAAAAGTTTTACAGTTTGAAAACCATATATTTGTAGTGAAAATAATTTATAACATATGTATATAGCTTTTGAAAAATCTCGGTAGAACCCTAAACCCCAAATTTTTAAATGGCCAACTAGCCTACTTAATCCTCATAGACTGCCGGTCCCCGAGAGCAAAGGCATCAATCGAGGCACCAAGCCGCAGTCATCCACTTAATCCAAATACATGGCACTGGCGGTCCCCGAGAGCTAAGGCATCCACCGAGACACCCATCCCAGTCCATTATTAACTTTTCAATAACTAGCGATCCCCGAGAGCAAAGGCTTCTACCGAGCACCTGTCCCAGTTTATATCCACAAGTCATACATAGATTGGAGCCATCTCTTAATCTCTACCATGTGCACACGGTCCTGGTGAAACCCTCTAGGTAGCCGTTCTACCAAAATGTCTCAAAACTAAATTATAAATAAGTAAAATGCACTTAAATCTTAAATAGCAGCATTTAAATTAAATAAATCATATAATAAATACAAAAAAATATGAGCACACACATTTTAAATAAAACATACGCACAGATCAATTTATCAACTTATAGGATGAGCAAAAAGGCTGATGACTACGCGTCTACCTCGATCCAACAGCTCCCTCTCCAGTATTCTCTAGAAAAGAAAATAACATACCTATTTTAAAAACACGTCTATGGAATTAAAAATCAAAAATTAATAGAAATAACGAAATTCTAGATTGACTCGAGGTAGACCGGATAAGATTCGATAAATAGAGAAAAACTCTAGTTAACGCTAGAAATTTACGGAAGATGTCATGCTTTACAAGAAAATCTACCCAAATTTCAACTGAGTCTCCTCTGTAAAACGGACATCTTTTTACCATAGGTAGAGCCATTCCTGCATAGAAAATACACTTCTAGTATTTACAGACATTCACACTCAAGTCAAGCTTTCAAAACTACACTTAGCCCCCACTGAAATCACAACTCAACCATCACAAAATAAAATCATTTATTTCCCAAAAATACATATTACATATAAATATCCATAACTTAGAAAACCATCTTTCATTAAAGCTTAAAAACAAAATTTCACAAACATATATATGTAATATTTGGAAACAATATTCAAAATTAACATTATTTAATTAAAAATACCAATTAATTCATAAAAATCCTCTATACCTCTTAAATATTAATAAAACCAACAAAAATATATATTTAACTATAATTAGCATAAAATTACAAATTTATCCATATAATAGAAAAATACACATAATACTCAAAATAATACCTAATGTATTATTTAAAATTAATTTTCAAAAATTAGTGTTAATTAGTCAAAAATAGTAAATAATTTGTAAAAATTCTTTTAAATTCCTTAAATATTATTAAAACCAACCACAATCCATTATTTAGCTATAATTAATATAAAATTACATTTTTACCCCTATAGTACATAAACTTACATAATACACTATTATTACTCACAAATTCCCTAAAAATTATTTTCTCAACATTAAATTTCTTAATATTATTAAAAACATAAAATTAACTAATAATTTCTTCCAAAATATAAATTTAACCTAATTATCCACCTTTGACATAAACTTAAAAATAATTACAAAAATAGTATAAAAATCACAAAAACTATAAATCAAGTTCTAGAATTAATAACATTTAATAATAATACCAATTATCAAATTTTCATAATTAATTTTTTTTTAACAATAAATTTTCCAAATTTGATAAAATATTAATAAAATATTCAAAATTCACAATTAACACAATAATTTTCTATAATCTTAAATAAAATCAATATACTAAAAATAATTAACAATAATTACCCTAATCACTAATTAAACTCAAGTAAAAATCAAATAAAAATTAAATAAAATTTTGTAAAATCAGGAAAAATCAAAATAATATACAAAAATTGGATTTGAACAACTAAAGTAGCATAATTCATCATCTAGCTTAGAATAAATGAAGATTAACACATAAATCAACTCAAACAACCAGGAAAACAACCCTTAAACAACCTAAAATCAACCTGCAGCAACTCACCTTCAACCTTTGATGCCGACGTCGGAGATGAGTTGCAGGGCGAGGCTTGGCAACGATCGACACCTGAGAAGGTGAGGAAGGTTGAAGGAGCAACGGCAGCGCCGATCTAGCACTGGCAGAGGTGGGGTGATGTAATATCCCGTGTTTTTTAAATATTTTTATACTGTACCGGGATATACAGTGTTAATAATTTTTGTATATATATTACGATATTTTTACGAGTTGATATTTATTTAAAACCTATTTTAATTATTGTGTCTTATTTACAGTGCTTTACGTAAAATTTTTCCGGGACTTGCATTTTCAGGGAAATTTTCACATAACTAATTTATTATTAATTATATTAAATATATTTTCAGACTTGCATGAACTCATACGTATTTTTAAATTACTAAATAAAGCCTATGCGCGTAAATATTTATTTAATTAGAGTTTAATATATTACCCTAATATTTTACTAATTAGTTAATTATTTTATTGTTATTTAATTATTTTTAATTAATATTAAATTTTAAAATATTAAATAATAATGTGTGGTGTATGATTTTTCCTAAATATTTTATTAAAAATTATTTATTTTATTTATTTTTCTTTTTTTTCTTTTTTTTCTTTTTCTTTTTCTTTTTCTTTTTCTTTTTCTTTCCTTTTCTTTTTCTTTTTCTTTTCTTTTCTTTTCTTTTCTTTTCTTCTTCTTCTTCTTCCCCGATTGTGCCCAATCACCAACCACCGTCTGCAACTGTCGTTCCCTTGCCGTCGGTGTGTCGCCAGCAGCTCCGCCTTCCCCAGCCAGCTGCCCTGTCACCCCAAGCTTCATTCCCGGCGTCGGCCAACCCATTTTTCCCATTTTGGTCGAAATTTCCTCTCCTCGCCGTCGACCACGATTCCGGCCACCATTTTTGAGACAGCCAGTCTCTTTCTTCTTCTTGAGCTCTGGTGAGTGTGATTCTAGCTTTGGTTTGAGCTTAAATGGTCTTGATTTGCTTAGGTTTCAAATTTTTCCTTTCGGCCATATTAGGGTTT
This sequence comes from Mallotus nudiflorus, assembly GCA_947683625.1. Taxonomy (NCBI): domain Eukaryota; kingdom Viridiplantae; phylum Streptophyta; class Magnoliopsida; order Malpighiales; family Euphorbiaceae; genus Mallotus; species Mallotus nudiflorus. The sequence continues at coordinate 210,923 of CANTUR010000702.1, forward strand.
TTGATTTTTTTGAGCTTCAAATTGCTTTATTCATAAAAACTCCCTTAACAAATGCTGATCCTAGTAGCTTAATCTACATGTGTGAATTTTGTGGAATTTTTGGAGATTTTTTCGGTATTTTTGAATATTTTAATATTATTTTCTAATTTTCGAAAATTAATTATTTAAATTATGAAATTTTGTTTTATGGTTAAATTAGGTGTTTTAAATGAATTATATGAATTTATTTGGAATTTTTATGAATTTCTATGTATTTATTTTGAATTATTGAAGTTTATGTAAATTTGGGAAATTAGGGTTAATTATGTTTTTAATTGAATTTAATTGGATAATTGAGTTTAATTATTGATATTATTGATAAATATGTTGAGAAAATTAATTTTGTATAATTATACTATTTTTGGTGAATTTTTGAAGTAATTATAGTATATTTATATATATAGGGGTATTTTGGTAATTTTACACAAAATTGGCTAAAAATGTAATTTAATTGGTTTTAATAGTTATATAAGGTATGAAAATGATTTCTACAAATTATTTAGTATTTTTAACTAATTAAAACTATTTTTCGTGAATTATTTTCAATTATATATATAATATACGATTTTTCTAATAAAATGAGTTTTTATCGATTTTTATTGTGTTTTAAGGTTAATTATGTAATTTTTACCTATAAAATGTATTTCTATGTTATAAGGGTATTTTTGGTATTTTCTGAATTGTTCTGCGTTTGTGGACCCCGATCGGTAAATTGTAGTCTGGAGTCCGACCGAAGGGTTGTGGTTGAGTGTTTAGCTTGTTTTTCGAAGTGTGTTTCTTTGCAGGGTCGGCTCTACTCTTTGAGTAGAGAGATGTCCGTTTTACAGGGGAGGTTCTGTCGAATTTTCAGTAGAATTCTCGTAAAACATGATATCCGGTCGAACCCTAATCTCAATTCTGTGTTTAATATTCTAGATCGAATTCTAGGATTTGCTGTTAGGTTTATTCTAATGTCGATTATTTATTATTTGTTTAGTTGCGCCGAGACCGAGGGCTAGTGGACCAGGCCCGTCGGACCCATCTCGTGGAGCGCACTAATTTGTGAGTTACTATTTTATATATATGTGCTTTAGGATGCATGATTTTAGAAATACATGTTTCATTTTGACTAAATATGCATAAATAACATGATTTGTATTTAAGTATATTTTTGGTATATTTTTTGGTATATATTAAATTATATGCATGTTTTATGAATAAATTATATTTAAAATATTTTTAAATATATTTCTAGCTTAATTTATAATTTGATTGGATTCATTTGACATATATATACTCAAAATATACCTGGTTTACTTTTGGTATATTTCTGGTATATATATGGTTTATATTGTTATTTTATTTAAATTCATGCATCATTTATTTGTGAATGAATGTTTTATATTTATTAATGAAGGATATCGATAGAACGTGCTACCTAGTGGGCAGCACTAGGACCGAGTACGTACCGGTACGCCTATAGTATTTAGGCTATACTACTAACTATTTATGGATATTGATTGGTTATGATTATTTGATGTGTGAGATGTGATTTGGGGGTATGATTGCTGGAGCTCGGTTGACCAAGTGTCTCGGGGCCAATCACACTGGCAGTCAGACTGCTGGAGCTCGGTTGACTTAGTGTCTCGGGGCCAGTCTACTGTCTAAATGGATTAAGTGGATATATTTGGATTAAGTGAGCCTGTATGGCTAGAGTGTTGTCTAACATTGATTGAGGTTTCGATATCATAGGGTTCTATTTGATCCTTCATAAAAGATGATTTTCAATGAAATATATATAAAATGATTTTATTGCATCTGTGTGTAATTGCATGTATATATACATATTAGATATATACCGTTGACTGTATGCATTGTCATTTAGTGTGTATGTATATATATTATAGTAATTCACTCAGTGAGGTCTGACTCCCCTCCGTTGACTATTTTTCAGGAGAGTCAACATCTTCAGACCTCAGTAGCAGGCCCATAAATCGAATTTCTTTCGCCCCGGCTTCTTTGTGTAAACTCCTTACTTGAGTCTTATTTTTATAATCTAGACACTGCAGTAGTGGTAAATTAAATTGTGGAATTTTATGTATTTTATTTATGTGAGATATTATATTATGTGAACTGGATTTGTATTAAAAGATTTATATATATGGGATGAGATTTAATTTAAATCCAGTTGGTGAAAATACTATTGTGATATTTATGATTTTCATTTTCGCTGCATTTGATATTGTTATTATTATTATTGCATGTTTTATTTTATTTTTAGGCTTGCTACGGGTTCCGGATTCGAAAGAATTCTCGTTCCCTAGCGCCGGTCATGGCCCCTGTTTTGGGTCGTGACAAGTGAGCTCAAACTAAAAAAGAGAGGGAGAAACCAGAGGAAGAAAAGGGGAAGAGGAAGTTATTGGAGGTGATGGCTGCTCCGGGAAGGCTATGACACGCCCGAGGGAGAGGGATGTGGCAGTGATGGTGACAAACGGGGAGGAGGACTGCTGCTTGGATGATTTTTGGGTGATGGGTGTTTCTTCCTTTACTAACATATATATATATATATATATATATATATATATATATATATATATATATATATATATATATATATATATATATATGTTCAAATAATAATACTTATATCAAATAATAAAACCCTAAAATAATACTAACATAAATATGTCTCAATTAAATAGCTAGATAATTAACAATTATATAATTTAATTTAAAATTATTTATTAATAATACAAATTCAAAAATTACTTTATAAAAAATATAGGGTATTACATAAACATAAACAATGCAAATTAAGTGTTCAAAATAATAAGTTTCAAAATAAATTATTTACGTAAAAAAATCTAATTAAGCATAAAATAACAATGATTAATCACAAAATAGTAAAATAATTAAATATAACTTTTAAATTTATTAACACTGCATATCTCATTATATATTAAAATAATTTAAAAACTAGGGTTATTAAAATTGTGTTGCTTTCTTCTCATTGTTCTTCTACAGATCAACTGCTCCTCCCTCTTTGTCATTAGAACTCTAAATATCAAGCACATTTACACAAGAATCAATCGCCTGTTGTCTCACATCAGGTCTTTTAGTTGTGGTTTTGGTAGTATGGGTATAATGTCAACAAAGGAATTGATGACTTATTCCTTTGTTAGACCCTTATTGATCATCAGGATACGGGAATTTAGTGGTGGTACATTTTGGTAGTTGGGTAAAGGGTTATTTTGGGTGTTTGGTTTTCTAATTCTAGGTCAGTTATTTTTCCTAATTGATTAAATCTTGAATCTCATGTTTCAAGCGAGTGCAACTTTCTATATCATGCCCAAAGTTCTGGTGGTACTTGCAATATAGATTTGGGTCGGCATTTAGGAAAAGAGGTCGTTTAAGTAAGGGTTGTAGAAGGTTATTCTCAATTTTTTTTTTTGGACTTTAAAGGGGTCTTCCCAAATTAGAAAACCTTCAGGACTGTCTGACTGTGTTGATCTATATATTTTTGCTTGACCTAACTCCGCTACCAGATCCAAACCCCTATTTGTTCACAAATCTTCTACTGAAGAACTTCTTTTCTTATGCAAGGTCTAATTCTTTCTATACTCCAAACTTATATAACTCCTCAAATTTTAAATCCCTAAATCCCTTAGCTTCTTAGAGAGAGGGAGTACATACCCTTCCTTGGCTATTATTAGCTGATAAGATTCCTCGGTTCGTTACTGTAATAGCCCGTGCTTTTAAAATATTTTTACACTGTATCGGGATATGCAGTGTTAATAATTTCTGTATTTTATATGATATTTTTACGAGTTAATATGTATTTAAAACCTATTTTATTACTGTGTATTATTTTCAATGTTTTACGTAAAATTTTCCCGGGACTTGCATTTTCGGGGAAATTTTCACGTAAACAATGTATTATTAATTATTTTAAATGTATTTACGAACTTGCATGAACTCATGCGTATTTTTAAATTATTAAATAAAGCCTGTGTGTGTATATTTATTTAATTAGGGTTTATTATTACCCTAATATTTTATTAAGTATTTACTTGTTTTATTGTTATTTAATTAATTTTATTTAGTATAAATTATTAAAATATTAAATTTTATGTGTGTGGTGTATATTTGATGTGTGTAATTTAATATTATTTTAATATATAGTATAAAGTATATATATATACATATATACATCAAAAATCAAAAGAATTAGAAAATTACCATTTTGCCCCCCCCGAGTCTCCTTCTTCCTCCCGATCCTTCTCCTCGCCGTCCAGGCATCTGTCACGCCGTTTCTTCACCATGGGTGTGCCGTCCGGTGTGCCACCGTCTTTCCCAACCATTTCCGCCGTCTGAGGTAGCCGTTTCCGGCGCCTGGAAGTCGATTTTAGCCGGAGAAGCCGAAAATCGATCCACCGTCGATCACGTCGATTCCGGCCACCGTTTTCGACACCGCCGGTCTCTTTCTTCTCCTTGAGCTCCGATGAGTATGATTCTAGCTTTGTTTTGAGCTAAAATGGTCTAGAATTGCTTAGGTTTCGATTTTGTCAATTTCGGCCTATTAGGGTTTTTGATTTTTTTGAGCTTCGAATTGATTGATTCATGAAAAATTCCTTCACAAATGTTGTTCCTAGTAGATCAATCTACATGTATGAATTTTTGTATAATTTTTGGAGATTTTTTGGATTTTTGGGTATTTTTGAATATTTTAATATTATTTTCTAATTTTCGGAAATTAATTATTTAAATTATGAAATTGGAGTTTATGGTTGAATTAGGTGTTGAAATGAATTATAGGAATTTATTTGGAATTTTTATGAATTTCTAAGTATTTATTATGAATTATTGAAGTTTATGTGATTTTTAGAAATTAGGGTTAAATGTGTTTTTATTTGAATTTAATTGGTTAATTGAGTTTAATTATTAATATTATTGATAAATATGTTGAGAAAATTAATTTTGGATAATTTTATGAATTTTGGTGAATTTTTGAAGTAATTTAAGTATATTTATATATATAGGGGTATTTTGGTAATTTTACCCTAAATTGTCTAAAAATGTAATTTAATTGGTTTTATTAGTTATTTAAGGTATAAAAATGATTTCTAAAAAATATTTGGTATTTTTAACTAATTAAAACTATTTTTCGTGAATTATTTTCAATTATATATAATATACGATTTTTCTAATAAAATGAGTTTTAATCGGTTTTTACAGTGTTTCAAGGTTAATTATGTAATTTCTACCTATGAGATGTATTACTATGTTGTGAGGATATTTTTGGTATACTTGGAATATGTTCTATGTTTGTGGACCCCGGTCGATGGACTGTAGTTTGGAGTCCGACCGTGGGATTTTGATTGTGTTGAGCCTATTTTTCGAAGTGTATTTCTTTGCAGGGTCGGCTCTACTCTTTTGAGTAGAGAGATGTCCGTTTTACAGGGGAGGTTCTGCCGGATTTTTGGTAGAATTCTCGTAAAACGTGATATCCAGTCGAACCCTAATTTTCGATTATGTGTTTAATACTCTAGATTGAATTCTAGGATTTCTGTTAGGTTTATTCTGATGTCGATTATTTATTGCTTGTTTAGTTGCGTCGAGACCAAGGGCTAGTGGACCAGGCCCGTCGGACTTATCTCGAGGAGCGCATTAGGTGAGTTACTATACTATATATATATGCTTAGGATGCATGATTTAGAAATGCATGTTTTATGTTGATTAAATATGCATAAATAATTTGATTATTTCTTAAGTTTACATTAAGTATATTTTTGGTTTATTTTTGGTATATAATAAATTATATGCATGTTTTGTGAATAAAATATATTTAAAATGTTTTTAAATATATTTCCAGCTTAAGTTATAATTTGATGGGATTTATTTGACGTATATATACTTGAAATATATCTGGTTTACTTTTGGTATACTTCCGGTATATATATGGATTATATTGTTATTTCATTTACATTCATGCATCATTTATTTTTGTGAATGAATGTTTTATATTATTTATTAATGAAGGATATCAATAGAACATGCTACCTAGTGGGCAGCACTAGGACCGAGTACGTACCGGTACGCCTATAGCTTTAGGCTATGTTACTAACTATTTGTGGATATTGATTTGATGTGATTATTGATATGTGAGATGTGGTTTGGAGGTGTGATTGCTGGAGCTCGGTTGACCAAGTGTCTCGGGGCCAATCACATTGGCAGTCAGACTGCTGGAGCTCGGTTGACTTAGTGTCTCGGGGCCAGTCTACTGTCCAAATGGATTAAGTGGATATAATTGGAATAAGTGAGCCTGTATGGCCAGAGTGTTGTTTAACACTATTTCTGAGGTTGCGATATTCTAGGGTTCTATGTGATCCTTCATAAAAGATGATTTTCAGATAAAATATATAAAATGATTTTTATTGCATCTGTGTGTAATTGCCTGTATATATACATATTATATATATTGTTGACTGTATGCATTATCACTTAGTGTGTATGTATATATATCATAGTAATTCACTCAGTGAGGTCTGACTCCCCTCCGTTGACTATTTTTCAGGAGAGTCAACATCCTCAGACCTCAGTAGCAGGTCAATACGCCGGATTTCTTCCGCCCCGGCTTCTTTATGTAAATTGTCTACTTGAGTCTTATTTATTCTATCTAGACACTGCAGTAGTTGTGAATTAAAGTATTGGATTTCATGTATTTTATTTTAAAGAGATGTATTATATTGAAACTAGATTTGTATTAAAAAGATTATATATCTATGGGATGAGATTTGATTTAAATCCAGTTGATGTGGATAATATTATGATATTATGATTTTTATTTCCGCTGCATATTATATTGTTACTGTTATTATGGCATGATTTATTTTATTTTTAGGCTTGCTACGGATTCCGGATTCGAAAGAATTCCCGTTCCCTAGCGCCGGTCATGGCCCCTGTTTTGGGTCGTGACAGTTGCTTCATCTATGCAAATTTTGCTCTCCACCTAACCAAATAATCCACAAAGGATTCATTGAACTTCTACTTCACATTCTACAAGTCTCTCAAAGAAGCCTCCATTTGAATATTGAGACTATACTGCTTGATAACTGCAGCGCATAATTCCTCCTAATCAACTTGAATATAAGATTCTAGAGCATAATACATTTGATGGGTGCTCCTTCCAGAGATAGAGGGAATTGCTTCACAATCTATGCTTAAGTCAGTTCAGTCATCTTCATATGGGTTGCATATTACTTTAAATAGAGGTAGGGGTCCTCTGTGCCAGTGAACTTCTTTATGTCATGGAATTTGAACTTTTATGGTAAGGGATCATCATGCTTATCCAAGCTCAACTTAGAATAGCTCATTGAGCATCGATCCCTTTTTTCTTCATCATCAACTGCATTTGAGCCATAGACTTGACAAGGTCTTTAGCCCAGTTTGGCTTCTCTATATTTCCAAGGGCATCCTATTTTTAACGAATAACAGGTTCTGCCAATACTGTCTACTAATCATCCTCTACCTCTTGCCTTTCAAGAACCTCAGTATCCAAATCAAAAGGTTGAGGTTGCGGTGATGGTGGTTAGGGCATTGGTGGCTGAAGTGCTGATGGTTCCTCTCTAGTTGTATCCATCATTTCCCCTATAATTTATCTCATGATCCTCTTGGTTTTTTCGACCATTTTAGCTTTCAATTGTTCCTTGAGGGCTTCAACATCAAATTCTACCATCTTAATCTCTTTACGGACTCTAACCAGGTGGTCGGTGTCATATCACTTCCAACTGGCAGACTGTTGTGGATCTATATCTGCAACTATGAAGGGTCAGAAACATGCATGATGTGTATGCATAAAATGCAAACCTAATGGTAAAATATATGCACGTATTAAAAAAATAAAAAGAAAAAGCTCTCAAATGGTATCTCCACCCTTATTTCTCCCACACACGTGTTCAATGGTGAGTTCCTTGTCCTAAGATTTTTGTTCTAGGTTTTGATTATCAACAGGGGATAATAAAACTGACGGATGCAAGATAACTCTCAAGACGATACAAATAAGTGGTAACTCCTCCAAATAATTCCAAAGTCCATTTTAAACTGATAAAGAACGATATCGAAGGCCCACCTTGTCAAGATCCCTTTGAAATGGGATAATAATAGGCATGAGAGGCCCATCTTGTCAAGGTTTATTTATAATGGGCTTAGGCCTTATTTAAAGGATTACCATATGGCATAAAACACATGCATTTGGAAAAAAATAAAAACCTAATGGATATTGCTAGGTCATTACATGAGTTAAGTCTTGGGTAATAAGCTTCGGCTCCCACAACTATATACATCCATTATGTCTCCCCACCTAAGGGTCCGTACGATGTTGATAGGTACGGGCTATAAGTGACAATAATTAAATACCTCACCACCAGGTTTGAGTGAAACATAGGCAGCAAAGCAAAGATTATTGTTGGTTTATTTGGGACTTGGAGTGCATTATGTGGAAACGTAGTGTGAATGAAAAATTTGCGAAGGAAATAAAGAAATAATCAAAGATGATAAATTACATAACACTTGGAATCAGTTTCTCGATCCCTAGTAGAGTCATCACTACAGGCGGCGGGGTTAATCGTGCGCCCAAGTGTTGGCGACCACGACACTATACGAGTTTGGGGCTCACTAGGAAATACATGGTGGACTTAAGGCCCAATATAAAGATAGAGTCGCCACCCAGACAAAAGTCGAGATATACTGTACAACAACTGAATTCTAAAAAGGTTCCCAGAAGCCTTCATTAGAGATCGGGTTTGAAAATTAGGTATGGGCTTTTGGAATGCCCACCCAACCTTGCGATTGGCCTCTGTGTGTGTTTTGTATTTTATTACCTTTGATTCTTAAATTATTTCCTTATTAACATGTCAATCACAATTGGTTCCCAATTTTAGATTTTATCCCAAGTTTGCACATTAGTCCCATTCTATACTTATATTCCCGACATTTAATCACAAATAAAATCATAACATATAAAAAAATAAATAATAATAATTTACAACCATTCATTCCAAATGAAAGGGTAGGGGGATTAAGGATTATAACTTTTGGTGTAAATAAACGTAAAAAATACTGAAAATAAACCATACATAAACCAAAAATAAACTAAAAATAAACTAATTTATTATACAAATTAAAACTCTCTAAAAATGATAAATAAAGCAATCATTTAGTGATTAAAAATCACCAAATAATTCTTGCAATAAATATGAGTTAGTTTTATTTCACAAATAACAATAATATTTACAAATCATCAACAAATAATATTTACAAAAATGAATGAAAACAAACCCATAAAATAGTCCATTAAATAACATAATAATATAACATAGAAACAATATTGGTCAACATGGTAATCATGCATAAAATCAAGAAATATAACAAATTAGACAAGTAATTCATTTTAAATATGAAATCAAAATAGAAACAAGCAGAATTATGGTCAAAGGGCGACGTCTCTTCAAAGAGGCATCGCCTCCTAACCACGTCTCAACACAAAGAGGCGACACCTCTATGAAGAGATGTCACCTCTTAAACAGAGGCAGAAATACTCTACATTTCTTAAATCCTAAAAAAACTCAATAATCATGCAAATAAACAAGAAACAGATGCAAGTATACAAATATCGACAATCAATATTCAATATTTCATGCAATCATGCTTCTCTACAACCTTAAATAAGTAATGGAGTTCAAGAAAACACATAAAAGAGTAACAAATCAAGGTTTTAATAAAGATGAAAAACTAAAAGCTAAAAAATGGGAGACTCACTGTCTTGGATGAGCTTATGCTCATAATTGAGCCCTCAGAGCTTGGTTAATGGATGAATGACTTTGAATGCAAGGAGGTCCCTTCCTCTTCTTAAAAGTCAAGTCTCATAAGCTTCAAAATCTCTTCCTCTTCTTCTTTCTCCTTTTTTCCTTTCTTTTTTTTTTTCCCTCTTTCTCTCTATCTTTTCTTTTTCTCTCCTCCTTTAGACTTTTTTTTTCCAGGTTATCCCTTTGAATTCCCAAATTTTTTTGCCAACCCCCTCTCTCATGCCCGCACATCCCCTTTTAAATCCTTTCACATTTTCCCCTTTTTCAATTTCCCAAAAAACTCATTCTCACCCTCTCCTCTTCCCTTTTTTCATTCCCTAGGCTTTTCTTGTCTTTTTTTTTTCTTTTACGTCCAAAAATGATCAAATCTTCAGCAGGTGAGCTTCCAACCACTGCCATTAATAACATTTAATGCTGTAGAGAGTGGGTGTGAAGAGGCAACACCTCTTCGATGAGACATCTCCTCATTGATGCTTGGGGTGAAGAGACGACGCCTCTTCGTTGACACGATCACCTCTTCACCAAGGCCAGGTCAGGGCCCTTGGGTCAAGAGGCGATGAGTTTGGGCTTTAACTTTTATTTTGAGCTTGAATATGGTATTTGTGGGCTTAACTTAGTGTTTGGGCTTTTTGAATCAATTTTAGAGAAGTTGTGGGTCCTCTTTATATTTAAAATTCAAACTTTCTCATCATCGAGCTTTCGTTGCGGACCGTTCAAACTGACAATATCCACAATATATATAATAGGATTTTAGTTAAAAAATAATATTATATAAATATATTGCAAATATTTTATTGTTAATAAAAATTAGAATTTTTAATAATTTGACACATTATATTTTAGAGTAAATATTTAAATATAAAGATAGACAATTATCAAATTTTTTACTTAATGACTTTAAAGCTCAATATATATATATATATATATATATATATTACATCTAATAGATAATTCAGCGTAAATTTGTATATAATTTTCTTCATTTTTTATTATCTACTAATGAATACACGGGGAAAAAAATCTGATGATGTAACATTGTGTACTCTGAAATAAATAATAGACAATTTTTTATACAATCCGTATAGGAGAAATAAGTTTTACATCAACTTCTTAAATTACTTTCAATTAATGAAAGAGTTTTAATTTTTTAGAATCTTTTATAAGTGTTATAGGGAAAAAAAAAAATAACAATACCTTTATATATTAATAAATAATTAAAATTTAATATTTATTAAAATAATAAAAACTAAAACTTAATAGTACATAAATAAATTATAAATAACTTTATATTATCAATTTAGTCTTCTAACAATATATAAGGCAGAATTCTTAAAAAAATTATGGTGTATAAGGGATGTTGTCTCCTTAGTTTTATTGGGAAAGATTTTAAAAGGTTAAACATTTTTTATTTCATTACTTTCCTCCGCATGAATTGCGTAAAAAAAATTTCCATAAATAATTATTTATGGTAAAAACATGGAAAAAGAAAAAGAAGAAAAACTCATGAGATTTAGCATGATGGGATTTGATTCAACTAAGGTCAAAAAGATCATTAGACAAAAGATTAGTGACAAAAGAAGAGATGCTTAAGGAAGCTAATGATTCCTTAGCTAAGACTGGGCGTGAGTTTCAGCAGTGAAATGCCAACAAAAACAGAACAAAGCAAAACATGACATCCCATATCCTACCTACCTAATCATCTTACTTAGCACACAATGTCATTTAATTAATTAATCCTTACCTGAAGAATTTGGGAGAGTAGTTACTGGGAATCAAATCACACCAAAAATTAGATAAAAGGTTAACAATTTTGATTTACTTCATTTTATATTTTTTTTAAAATTAAAAATTTTAATATTTAAATTCTTTAGTTTAGATGATAAGCACTCACCACAGTGGTACAATCTGCGAGGAAGTAATCCCATAAGCTCTCGTTTCCCTCGAATTTAACATACTAACTACAACTTCAAAAAAAAAAAAATTAAAATATTGAATAAATTAAACTTTATATATATAATTTGGTAAAGACAGCATCTATTTTGTTCTATAGATATTTAGTTTAAAATCTTTAAAATTATATATTTTTAATAAATTTTAAAAATTAGAAAATTCAAAAAATCATCTACCACTATTATTTCATGATAATTAATTTAACTACCAGCCTAATGTTCTAAGCCTATTCTTTTTATGCAGTCTTTTTCATTTAGAAGGGTATAATTGGAGTGGAGGTCCCATAGAATATTAGAATTATTACTCCCAATAATATATGCAAAAGTGTTTCAAAATGATTTTCGTTTTTGTTATAATACTTTTAAAATTATTCTAAATATCAAAAAAGGATATCATTTCTTCTTAGAAATTTTTTTTTTCAATTCCAGGAAAAAAGATTAAAAAAAAAACATATCATTTCTGTGTTTGCTAGCTGTATATCATTAATCAATGGCATGTCTTGTAAACATTATTAACCTTAGCTTTTTTGCTTAAAGAATGCCTTAATCATGGTTTTTTGAAATAAAAGAGTTTCAGGAATACAAATGGAATAGCAAGAACAAATTATTACCACATTTTGGTAATTTGATCTCTTTTTACATAATTCGTGGTAGTTTAATTGGACACATTCATTCATCCTTGAAATAATAGTGCTCAACAAATTCATATATAGCCTAATTTTCAATTTTAAGAATTTATTTGGTTTTATATATATATATATATGTCTTGAATAAGTTTTTATTCTATTCTAGTTTTTCTTTGAAATGGTCACTCTATTTTATTTATAAAATAAAATTTATATTTTAAATAATTACTATTAAATATATAAAATAAATTTTATTCCATAATATTAAAAGTAAATATAAATAAATTTATAGTTTTAAATTGTTCATCTTTGTTTTTTATATTGTATTTTGTTAATTTTCTAGATAATGTTTTTCATTTTTAAATTCAAAAGATTTTTAAAATTTTATTATGTGCTAATTAAAGTTAGAACTAGAGGAAAATGACAAAGAAAAATTACTATCTCTTTTTAATTAATTAAATTCTATTGTAATCTTTTAAAATTTATATATTCACTCTCTCACTAAAATTTGATTAATTGTCTCATAATTTCAACAAAAGTATATTAAATATATGATAATATTTTTAGTTGAAAAAATTTAAAATTTTTCTCTTTTTAAGTTAGGATCTAATATTGGTGCTAATATCAAATTGTTTTTATAATTTATTTAATTTTAATATTATTTTTTAGAAAATAGTTAGTATCTAAAAAATAATAATTAATTGATAATTTTAATTCTAAAAACATAATTCTTTCCTAGTGTCACAAGTATCTTTCAGCCTGTCTGAGTATTGTGAATAATTGGTAGATGATAGTTGATGGCTATAAATATCAATTATTTAATAAATTTTTATTAATGGTTGATGTTAGTATATTAATCATTAAGTGTATAATTTACTTTAAAAATAGTTTCATACATTTATATTATTTTTTAGTTATATAAATATTAAAAAATATATGTAATAATTTATTCATCTTTGATTTATGAATCACTAAAACTATTAATATAAATTATTTGAAAATAAGGTATATCATATAAATCTCATTAATATTAGTTTTATTTAAATAAATATAAATATTATAATAATTCAGTTACGATTTATGATTTAACATGATATTTATTTTGTTACGAATTACAAAAAAAATTAATATTATATATTCAATTTAAAAATTATTTGTTATTAATTATTTTTAATAAGAAAATAAAGTTCAATTTTGTGAATTTTTTTTAAAATATAGCTAACGAAAATCAGAGGATAAAAATAATTATCAATTACTAATTTTCAAATCTCACCAACATTTTATAATATACTAATAATGAATATGCACTTTGTACGTACTATTAAAAATATATATTTTTTAAAATAATTAATTAAATAATTTTAATAATATAAAACTATAATATAAAAAAATATTTTCATAAAAAATATTTTCACAATATTTTTTCTGATAAAAAATATAAAAAAATAAACTTTTCATAATAAATTAATATAGACTACTGCTAAATATGTAACACTATATTATAGCATCAATTAATTAATTTTATATAGACTGCTGTTGAAATTTGAAAATGAAATATAATTCTATTAAATACAAAAACAACTATATTATTTTATTAATTAGAATTCTAACTCAAAACAATAATTTTTTAAATATAACTATATAAATGAGATGAAAAAATCATTTAAACACAACTTTCATCTAAAAAAATAATTCTCTTTCGGTACTCTACATACTTTTATCTTCCAAGTTGCTTTTGTTGAATCAAAAGGTTAGTGCTTTTAAATTCAAAATACATAATGGCATATAAATTTTATATTTTAAAATGTTTTATTTTGGTGTTCTTAATTTTCTTATAACATCTCAAACTATTATTTCTCTCTCTAGTAAATTAAAGCCTTGTAAAAGAAAAATACTTACAAATTCATACATCACAACACATTTATACATATTAAATATTGAGTCCTAAAATCATTAAGTCCAAATGGTGACAAGTGTCTATCATCATAATTTAACATTCACTTATACTTAATATTTAGAATTTTGACTATTCTTTTAAAAAAATATTAAAAAACCATTTTTTTTCAATGGAACCATATTATTTTTGAATATAACTAAAACACTATTATATATATCTTAATACTACTCAAATTCTAAAAATGTTTATATACTACATATTTTTCTACCTTAAATCACTCAAATATTTATTTTCAAACCATTAAAAATTTTATTTTTAAAAAAATTTAAAAGTATAATAATTATTTAGTATTATTTTTCAACTAAAACACTACTATATATATATTCTAATACTAATCTAATAATTTTAAAACTAATCTTATTATAACTAAAAAATTATGGTAATAAAAATTAAATTTATAACTAATCTTATTATAATTAATCTTTTTTTCATTTGAAAAACTATAATAAACCTTCTATGTAAATTTTATTATTTATATATATCCAATAATTTAAAGCTTTCACTAATAAAATATATTAAAATATAAATAAATAATTTATTAATAAATAGCCGCACAATGCGTGGATAAACAACTAGTTATCACTTAATTTTAGGTCCAATTTAATGTTGTCCTTACAATTTAATATCTCATTAAAAGATATAAATCCAAAACTCATTTATCAAAATAATATTATTTACTTTTTCTTTAATTTTATTTTTTTCTATTTAATTTCTATTTTTATCTTCACAACTTGATTAATGGTATCACCACAAACATACAATAGAAATATATACATAATATATTAAATAAAATATAATTAAAAACAGTCAGTGCAACATGCGAGTCTCCAACTAGATAAATTTTAATTTATTTAAATTAATTAATTAATTACTTTTTCTTTAATTTTATTTTTTTCTGTTTGATTTCTATTTTCATTCAATATTAATTGAATGAAAATTTTTTCAATAATTACTTTCTTCCTAAAAAAACTATATAGTATCTAGCAAATCAAAAAATATATATATATTATAATATATGAATTTTTTTTTTTTGAAAAGATATATGTATATATATATTTTTTTTGAACATGATATATGAATATCTTTTTTAAGTAAGAACTTTTTGAACATGTTATCCTTTGGTCCCACTTTTCGTCTAATTTGTGGACATTAGATTCACCTTTTCCTTTTCTTCATGAGTTTGCTTTTCTGCTCTGACCCATAAGCATATGGGTCCTTCTCTTCAAACTCTTCCACTCTACATATCACCACCATCAATCCCAATACTCATTCATCATCTCCAACCGCACATCATGAAGTCAACAAAGATGGTCCAACACCATTGACACCCGTAAGGCTACTATCTAAGAAGCACCAAAAGTAAAATAGTCCTGCCCTCACACATCACACAAAAGAACAAGACTACCAATGAGGATCAACTCTTCTCGTTGAAATAACACTTTAAATTCGAATTATAATGTATATAAATTAAATTAAATTAATTAAAATAGAGTGATGTGATTAAAAAAAGGACAAGACTTGGTGGTTATCAATATTTTTTTTTCCTTTGTTCGGGAAGAGACTGCAAAAAAAAAATTGTGCAACAGCAAAGAAGATAGCGTGCAGTTAATTTAATTATATAAAATAAAATAAAATACACAAAGCAAAAAGACAACAATTTTCTATATATTAATGAATTAAAAAAAATGTATGTTTCTTTTTCAATGTTATTGTATTGTAAGGTGCACCAATCTTGTAATGTAGCATATGTTTGGTAATTTTGGCAGTGTTGCCATTGTTATTTTGAAGATGTTGAAAGCTAAATTAAGAAAATTTGCTGAAAATTTGAAGTTGAAATTGTTGTTGTTATGTGTTGGTTGATCTTCTTCTGATATGAATTTAAAATGTCATTTAAATAAAAATAATTTTACAATAATATATATATATATATAGTAATAATAATTTCAATTTAAAAAACTATTTAATTAAGTGATAACATATGTGCATGATAAATGCATGTGGGTGGTTGATTTTTTCTATTTTAGGATTGGTAATGAGGAAGAGTTCAGAAGATAACCTGCAAATTTTCGTTTAAAGAGAGAATTATTGGACAAAGAAGCATTACTCGTAGTCAACACTCAGTTCAAAGAAAAAAGAAAAAAAGACAACCCTTTCATAGAACTAAACAAATACCATATTCTCAAGTACTATCAGCTTTCCCTTTCTGTCTCTCTCACTGCCTTGTTGCTTGCTTCATTCATGGCGATTTTGAAACTTTACTCTTTTCACATTCTATGCTTCTTCTTCATGCCCATAATCTTCACTGGCAGTGCTCTTAATGGCTCTTTGCCTTCTTCTTCTTCTTCTTCTACTGTTACTACCTCAACAGATGTTCAACTTCTTTTGGGAAAGATCAAAGCTTCACTTCAAGGTAACACTGAAAATCTTTTACTTTCTTCTTGGAATTCTTCTGTTCCACTATGCCAATGGAGAGGCCTTAAATGGGTATTCTCTAATGGCTCTCCTCTTTCTTGTATTGATGTTTCTGCTCCACAATGGACTAATCTCTCACTCTACAAAGACCCATCTTTGCACTTGCTTTCCCTTCAGCTCCCTTCTGCTAATCTCACTGGTTCACTTCCTAGAGAGCTTGGTGAGTTTTCTATGCTTCAAAGCTTGTATCTTAACTTTAACTCATTGAGTGGAACTGTTCCTCTTGAACTTGGTTACGGTTCTTCACTCTCTGATATTGATTTGAGTGACAATTTGTTTAGTGGGCCTTTACCTCCATCTATCTGGAATTTATGTGAGAGATTAGTTTCACTTAAGCTCCATGGTAATTCATTATCTGGGTCTCTTCTTGAACCTGCATTGCCCAACTCTACTTGCAACAATTTGCAGTTTCTTGACTTGGGTAGCAACAAGTTTTCAGGGAATTTCCCTGAATTTCTTACTCACTTTCAAGGGCTTAAGGAGCTTGATCTTTCTAATAATGAGTTTTCAGGTTCGATTCCTCAGAGTTTAACTTCGTTAAACCTTGAAAAGTTGAATCTTTCACACAATAATTTTAGTGGAATGTTGCCCCTTTTTGGAGAATCAAAGTTTGGAGTTGATGTTTTTGAAGGGAATGACCCTAGTCTTTGTGGGTCACCTTTGAGAACTTGTAGTGGAAGTTCAAGATTGAGTTCGGGTGCAATTGCTGGTATTGTAATTGGATTAATGACTGGAGTTGTAGTTTCAGCCTCGCTGTTAATTGGTTATATGCAAAACAAGAAGAGGAAAGATAGGGAAGACGGTGAAGATATATTAGACGAAATAGAAGATGAGGAAAATGGTGGTAGTGGTGACAATGGTGGCAGTGGCAGTGAAGGAAAGCTAATTTTGTTTCAAGGAGGTGAGCATTTGACATTAGAGGATGTTTTGAATGCGACAGGACAAGTAACAGAGAAGACTACTTATGGGACTGTATACAAGGCAAAGCTTGCTGATGGTGGTACAATTGCTTTGAGATTGTTGAGAGAAGGTAGTTGTAAGGATAGAAGTTCATGCATAACAGTGATAAAGCAATTGGGAAAGATTCGACATGAGAATCTGATTCCTTTGAGAGCTTTCTACCAGGGGAAGAGAGGGGAGAAGCTACTCATATATGATTATGTTCCAAATAGAAGCCTTTATGATCTTTTACATGGTATGCTCATTTTTACCCTTTCCTCCGCATTTTGTTTATGTGTCTTTATATGAACATGTTGAATATCATTGCTGCCTTTCTCTGTCAATAGTAGAGTTCATTATGGATTGATGCCTTTTTTCTCATTGTTGAATCACTATAGACCTTGAATTGTAAGACAAAACCTATTGTGATTTAAATGCTTAAAATTTCTGATCTGCTAAAAAGATGTTCCCAGCAGTTGGAACTCGCAAGGAGCCCTCAAATCTCAATTAAATTTTGCAATGACATATCTTCTGCAACCCATACCTCATTTTGTTCTAACATTCTAAACAAACAAGAACATATCTTCACTTGTGGCCTGTTATGTTTCCGTGATACATGCCCTTTCTGGTTGAGACTGTGTCACTTGACGTGCTCAATGATGCATCACCATTTCAGCATGTAGACTCAAAAACGTATTGTAGCAACTCTTTTGGAATTATTGATTCGCAGCTGATGGCTATTGTCAATCCTGCTCCACTGACTAATTAAGATCTGTTAAGTGCAAGCTCTTGGTTTTCAGACAGTGTGATAACTATCTTAATTGGCTGTAGCCCATTTTGTTTCATATTATGCAATTGTAAAGCCATCTGGCATTTTATTCTCCTTGTGCCGACAAATTGTCCATTAATCTATCATTCCTGGAGAGTGGAATGCCCCAAGTCTGCATTGTTTCAATCTTTGTGAATTTTACTTGGCTTTTGTGTCTGCTAGGAACAAAGAGCAAACCTATTCATTGCTTCTTGGCATTAGACCATACTAATTGAATCTCTTTAATAAATGTTGGTATTTCATGGACTTGAGACTAAAATGCATATTCTTAACTCGTGTTGTTACCTGGTTAATTGCAGAAACTAAAGCAGGAAAACCAGTGTTAAACTGGGCTAGGCGACACAAGATTGCATTGGGCATAGCCAGGGGATTAGCATACCTTCATACAGGTCTTGAGACACCGGTTACCCATGGGAATGTGAGATCCAAAAATGTGCTTGTGGATGAAACTTTTGTTTCCAGGCTTACTGAATTTGGGCTTGACAAGCTAATGGTTCCATCCGTGGCTGATGAAATAGTGGCACTTGCAAAAAGTGATGGATACAAGGCACCAGAGCTTCAAAGGATGAAGAAATGCAATTCCAGAACAGATGTCTATGCATTTGGAATTCTATTGCTAGAGATACTAATCGGCAAAAAACCTGGGAAAAATGGGAGAAGTGGTGATTTTGTGGACTTGCCTGCAATGGTGAAAGTGGCAGTTTTGGAGGAAACGACAATGGAAGTATTTGATGTAGAACTTTTGAAGGGGATAAGGAGTCCAATGGAAGAAGGTTTGGTTCAGGCATTGAAACTCGCAATGGGATGCTGTGCACCAGTGCCTTCAGTTAGACCCACCATGGATGAAGTTGTGAAGCAGTTGGAAGAAAACAGACCAAGAAACAGGTCTGCGTTGTACAGTCCTGCCGAGACAAGAAGTGAAATCGGTACCCCTTTCTAATCAAGCTTTTCATTTTCAACATAAATTAGCTTCCTAGTTGTTGCTCGTTAACTGTCGCAGTGATAGTTGATGGTTTTAATGGAACTTTTATTATATTTGTGTATGGCAGAATTCAATTCTTAGAGTCTCTGTAATTCATGACAATGCAAATCCCTTATAAGCAATATTGCTTCATGCTAGAAATTTCAGAATATGCAGAAATCGTTCAAATTCTCTTGCCAAAAAAAGAAGCCAAATTTGTCACATACTTTCCTGCAAGCACTATGCATTTATATAGTACACTATTAAGTTGATACAGTTATTACAAAACAGTTACTGACATCCACTTGACCCCCTAAGTAGGACTAAAAGTAGCAAACATATAAATGACTACTGCATGAAATCAACACAGGAAGCCGGTAGCTCAAAGCGGCAGAGCGGGCAGTAATGGCTTTTATTCAGCCACTGATCAATACACATCCCATGAAATATATGCGAACAAGGCAAGCGCTTGACCTCTGAAACTGCCAGAAACTCCTCCAAACAGATAGAGCAACTTTTCCCACCACCACAGCAATCCTCCTCTTCCGCAGCAAACTCTTCAAATCTTCCTTTATCCAAATCCTCAATCGAGGAGCAACTCGCAGGAACAGCACCCTGCCACCAGTAAGTTGTTATCAACTTCATCTCCACATTGATCAACTTATTGCAACCAGACCAAGAATTCCTGCGCGAAAGAATACGCGCCTCCTTGATT
Source organism: Mallotus nudiflorus (assembly GCA_947683625.1). Lineage (NCBI taxonomy): Eukaryota > Viridiplantae > Streptophyta > Magnoliopsida > Malpighiales > Euphorbiaceae > Mallotus > Mallotus nudiflorus. The sequence continues at coordinate 231,252 of CANTUR010000702.1, forward strand.
AAATTATAGCCAATGCTTTGCTTATCACTAGGGTTGATATCTAAAGAAGCAAGCAAATCAGAAATCTTTGAGTAGGCCTCTTCATCACTGGTGCAAGCAAGAAAATTTTGTTCATCAACTTGAACATTAGCAGTCATGATAGAGACAGCCTCAGAACTAAGGTGAATATCAGGTTGGCGCATATGTATTCGTTCATGGGTGGAATCAGAAGTGATGGAGAAGGTAATAGTAGTCGAGTTACTCCGGCCAACGGCCTTCATCTTTACGTCTTCAAAGGACAGCAGCCGTTTAGTTTCTCCGACGAGAAAAGGCATGCTTGGTTGGTTAATTGATTGATTGATTACTTGAGAGCAAAGAAACTAGCGTCTTTCTTGCACTAGGAATGGTTCAAGTGTAAAGAAGAGACTTGGTGTATATATATATATATATATATATAAATGCACAAACACAAAGACACAATGAGAGGAAGAGAAGCGTCCTAATCCATCCATGTAATCTATGAAAATGAAATTTTTAATTTACTAAAATTACTACCATATCTATAAGTAATTTGATTCGGCTTCTTCATCATAAACCGCATTTAGAGTTGTTTTTAGATTTCTTGCAAGAATCTTCCTACGTATATTTCGTTAACGTAAAGTTTTAATATTTTTTACATTAAAGTGATTATAATTTTTTAATTTGCCAATGAGGTATTTTTGTAAGAATTGTTAAGGTTTTAAGTTTGAATTCCTATGGAAACCATCTACTAATATTGGTGATATTTATCACTTTTTATGATGAGTATTAAAGAAATGATTGTCTTGTTCCGTTGGACAAATAAAATATATTTAATTTAATGATCTCTAAGGTTTTTATTTTATTTTATTTTAGATATTTCATTATTATATGTATATTATAATAATTTTTAATCCTTTAATCGAGATCTACTTATAATTTTTTATAAAAAAAATAAAACATATTTTGGTAGGTATTTAATTATTGTATATTTAGAAATTTACTATACTTAAACCAATAGAATAACTTAAATTTTTTAAATTATTCATTCGACCTTAATAAGAATAAATTTTAAATAAAAAAATAAGTTGAAATTAATCTAGGAAATATTCAATTGGTCAAAAGTAGACTGTTTTTATCAATATTCTTAGAATTTCTTTATGTTATTGTCGCCCCTTTGTTGATTAGGTTAATAATATAGGGAGAAACTAGGTGGAATATGTGGCTTCATTTGTCTTAAAGAGAATACTTTTTTCAGAAAATATTCTATTTTTAATATTTAAGTTGCTTGAATAATTTTTCAAAAATATTTTTCAAACCTTTCATTCCATGAGCTAATTAAATAAATTATTAACCATTAAAATCTAATATAATGAATTAAAATTTTTAAAAATATTTGAACGGTGCATGTGAAATTAAATCTTTGGGAGTGATGGAAATTTTTTTTGAGTATTGCCATTGTAACATCATAACAAACTGTAGTAATTTTTGGTGGAATAATTTTTTTGGAAATATATACACATAAATTTTAAATATTTTTATAGTTTCCACTTAAAAATTTTTATCAATTCAAGTGATAAATTACTTGAATTTTTTTAAATAAAGTTTTAAATTTAAATCTTATATATGAAAAAAATATGTATTAGAAAAGTTTTATCCTCTTATGAGTTTATTTGACTCAAATTTTGAAATAGTCTGAATCTTTATGACTATCGAATAGCAGAAATTTTATAATAGTCCTAATTTTTAATGAGTTAAAAAATTAAATAAATAATATTAAATCATTTAAAGTTCACCCATATACTGTTAAATTTTAATTTTTATTATTTTAATTAAATACTTAATTTTTATTTGTTTAACTTTCCACTCACCAAAAGTTAGAATTACTTATAATGTCTCATCCAACAGCAGAAGGATAAGAAGAGGAAAAAAAAAACTTGAAGGGCTGTACTTATTATCCTGGGCCATTCAAGTGTTGGGCTGATTATTCAACATTACTATCTTTCACTACTGCAGCATATTCACATCTGTTCAAAGTTTTAAAATGAAACAATCAATTCAATTTCACCATCATCAACTAATATTCTTCAATTATTGTTAAAAAAAAAAAAACTAATATTCTCCAATTTCATACACTAAAAAAATCTTCATTCTGATAAGAACCATATCTATAAATACATACATTTATTGACTTTTGATAACTATGTAACACTTTAAAGTGCACAAAATATTAATACAAGTTTCATTGGTTTGTGACAATGCCTGCTTTTTTTTTTTTTTTCTCCTTACAGAAATTCCTTCTGAGTGCACTTCCACTGGCTGGTGTTTTGGGTATTAAAGAAGTGGAATCAGAGCATCTGCCTTTTATTTTTTTTAACTTTTATGTGAATCAATGCCAAGGAACTGTATACACAAATAATTTTCTTTTAACAATGAACATAATATATTCCTTCCTTACTTCAACCATCAATTTGTTCCCTGTCTTTGTTAAAAGCAGTGTTCAATACTGTTACACCATTTATGACATTATAAGGCAGCATTGCTAACTATATGAGTTGATGGCTCTATCTTACTGATCTTAAGAAGTTTAATAAATCTTAAAATTAAGACTTATTGAACATTAGAAATATTATACTTTATTTCTTTTTTAGTATAAGTTTTTTCAATATCCAGTAATTTTAAGAGTTAAACTAATTTGGATCAAGTTGAACAAATCTTAGAAGACAAGACTTTTTAAGCCTAATCTATTTAGGATGGATGGTAAAATATTTTGTCACGGTTACAACTAAGTTGGATCAAGTTGAATAGATTTTATAAGACTTTTCAAGCCTAACCTGCTTAAAATGAATGGTAAAACATTTTAATTCGGAATCAAGACATTTAATTGATAGTAAGGTTTGATCCTTTAACCCCCTTACTCTCTCACTATAAGTTATGAGACTTAACCAACTAGACTAGTTGTTTAAAAAAAAAATCCTTCCTTTCAAGCTTTTATTTTTCTATATATAAAATTGGAATACAAAAACTTATTTAAAGTATATACTCCTGTGGATATAGAGATAGGCTTGTGCCATCGTCATTTGCAATGCATTTGGAAAACACAATGGCACTTCTTTGAATAAGCTTTAATTTCAATTCAATTCTTGACTATTATGATGCTACTCATTCATGAAATTTGGAATTCCTCCATGAATTATTAGCAATTAATCAACTAAAAAGTCAACTCTATCATCATAAAATCAAACTTCATATATATATGAATGAGAATTATGTATTGCATTAACAAAAATTTATTCCTTAATTAGATGTTATAGGTCAATTTATGTAATTATTATTTTTTTGTTTAAACCACCAATGTTCGGAGTTCACTAAATTCTAATTAATCAAATTTAATTTGAATAGAATTATAAGGATGTCTTCCAATAATTAATTTAATACGATAACATGCATACATCATAATTTGAATTTAAAATGTCATTTAAGTAAGAACAGTTATTAGCCGCTGATTATAATTGGTAGTAATGTAATTCTTATTAGTAGCCATGTTATGAGAATTTTTGTGCTTTTAATCAATGTCTTATGATTGCATATAAAAGAAGTGTGTGTTTTTGGCCATCTTCCCAATTCACATGGTTTTAAGATGAATCTTCTCTAACGTTTATGGTACATTACAACATGGTCTAGTTGGCAAAGAAAATGCCACTGTATTGCAGGTGAAGAAATGCATCACATGCCTTTAGAGTCCCCACACCTCACATGGAAGCAGTGTAGCATTGTCATTAACTAAAAGCCTTAATCTTGCATGCTCTAGGTAACTAAAGTGGGTGGTGTTTATTAGCATTATAGGGTGGAGGTTAAAAATAAAAACAAAAAAAAAAGGTAAATGCATCATTACTTTATGCATGATGCTATCATGTGCAATGTTTAATGTGTTCACTATAGTTATAATGGAGTTAAGGGAAAATTTCATAATTAGTAAGCAAAATGATTAAAGTAGAGAAAATTAGATACTGAAATATCTTTGATATGGGATTTTGCAGTAGTACTTGGAATTGAAAATTGCCTGAAATTTATATAGTACAGAGGAGAAAAAAAATGAACAAGCTCGCTCTATAAGGAATAGAGATGAGGTAAAACAAAATGATAAAAGATGTGAACAGCTCTGCGGCAACTAAAGCAGGCCGAGGAATGGTGACAAGTGGAATATTGATTGTATCTTATGATGGTGGGTGTGGCAGCACTATGGTGGCACCTGTAAAATGTACACTTGCCAAATTTTTGTGTTTGGGGGATTGCAAATACAGAGGAAGAGAATAATGCCTGCTTGATAATGCTATAGCAACATTAAGAAGAGAAAATTTTTTATTTTTTGATTTTTTTAGTGTGTTGCTGTTGATGGGGCTGAGAATTAACATTGGTGACCTCTGCGGCAAACAAGTGCACCAGCACTTGTAGTAATGGCACCAACCATAGAGGAGGACTTGGCTCCTAAGCTTGATGCTCTGGCATAACTGGCTGAAGCACCAGCTCCTGATGGAGTGAAGTAAGCTCCATTAAGCATTAGGTCTCCTTCTGATCTCCAATTCCAGTGCTTCCAGACGTTATCTGCTGTTTCCACTCTCTTAGTCACCTGCAAATGGTCAAATTTTGGTTCTATAACTTGGCCCATCATCATCATTATTATGTGAAATTAAGATTTCTGTATGGGGATACCTCTTTAGCAAAACCATTGTTAGGAGCAAGGTATCTATTTCCTTGGCTATTAATGGTAGGATTGGCACTTCCACCAATGGCATACATTTCCCAGTGTGTGTAGTCATTGTTCACCACATGGAAGTACCCGTGCCTACACCTGCAGGGGTTAATGAGTTGGCCCAATCAGAGTTATTGCTCACCTATGATTTTGATGATATCTGAAAGAAAGAAATAAAACAAGTAGTGATCTTTTACCTTGGCATTCTCTGGATGAGACCCTCGCCAAAATGGTTGTAGGCAATTGTTACTTGCATGAGCTTATCTCTTGTGTAGGAGTCACTGTGACCCAATAACATAACCTGTTCATTGATCAAGAAAACTTCTTTAATTCATGCACATTCTTTTCTCTGAGTTGAATGAATAGAACATATTGGCAGTTAAGCAAAATTGATGGAAGGGGAGTTGACCTCATTGTGGTGAGTGAAATAATTGTTGGAAATGGTAATGGCAGTTGAACCCATTATAGCATCAACAAGTCCATCAGCACAATTCGATAGAGAATTGTGATCAATCCAAATGTGACTAGATCCAAAAATGGAAATCGCATCTCCATCAGCCATTGTTCTCCACCCATAATGAGTAGGAGAGCTACGAACCATGGCATTTCCAGTAGGCTTGCAATCATGGATGTGGAGACCATGAATTATGATATTTGTAACAAATTGGATGGTAATGCAAGCTCCATTGGCAATGTGGACATTAGTCCCACGAGCATCAATAGTCTTGAAGCTGTTCATAATAAGCTCTTGTTTGAGCCTGATCACCATGTCTCTCTTGAACACAATCCACAAAGGCCTCTCTTGAATAACAGCATGGCGTAATGTGCCGGGTCTTGGGTTAACAGGATCATTATCACTAGGGTCAGTGACAACATAGTATCTACCATCACGACCACCAATAGCATTACGTCCAAAGCCAATCCCACAATTAGCAAGCCGCTTCCTATGGAGCTGCCAATGAGGGTCACATCTCCAACAATCATCAATTGGGTTGCCAGTTACACAGGAGAAAAATCCTAAATTCCTCCTAGCTGTGCTGTTGCGTATGGTCCTGGCAATTAATTGCAGTCACAATAATACAAGACATTGTTATTACAATAATTTGTGAGAAAGTTAATAAAAAAAATAAAATAAAGCACAATGCCCTCACATCTAGGTGTAGGCCATGTGACAGTGAAGTGGAAGATGCGCACGGATAAATGTATACGGTCCATACGGAAAAAAAATATATAAATCATTTTCTTTACCTAAATTTTGCTATACGAGAAGTAAATGCAACGGGGTGGGGTGGGGAAACTAATTCGCATTTAGTACTTTGTTTGTCGGTGATCAATATAAATTTGGGGTCATTTAATGTTCTCACGGTAGCCATAATGAATAATAACAGGTAGATCAGAAAGAAAAATTCCTACAAGTTCTTATGGTATGAATCTAGATCTGGGATATGTGGTTTCGAGCTGATGCAATGTGTCTCTTGACAGTTGACAGGCTGGAGAAAGGAAGCAAAATTCAACTTGTCGACCCCACCTAGCCGGATCAAATAAGGAAAATGATGAAGTTATGGTAGTTTCAAAGTAAAACAACGCTATTTGTGATGTTATTAGACTAATACTCCATTGATAGTAAAAAGAGAACTAACTACAAATATTGCAATTCAACATTTATAATTTGATTATCTATCATTGACAAGGTTTGACACTAGATATCTTGTACAATCCAGTAAACCAGGGAACAAAGGCCTTTTATAAAATATGCTTTACAAAAAGCATTTAAAAAGACCCATTAACATGTAAAAGGAAAAATATATATATATATATAATGCAAAACTCACATACGCCTAACACACGTCGGTAGATGGAAGCCAAGCTCAAGTAAATAAGAAAGAATGTGGATAGGTAGAAGGAAAAAGACAAGAAAATAAAAAAATAAAATTAAGGGCGTAATGCGCGGATCTCGCGACATGGGCATGTGGCAAAACCCAAACGGGCAAGGGAGATTAACAGTGGAGAACACGGTTGAATATCCATGGAATTTTAATAAACATGACTTAAAATAAATATTATTTTACTAATTAAAAAAAGACTTGTAGTTACCATGGAGACTGAAGTAACTATATATAACGACACCAAAACTACTAAACAACAGCTAACATATCTACAAGAGTCATCGTCTCTGCCAATTCTGGCATTCACCAATCCGACCAGTCCTTCACACACTACTTTTCTCTTTTCATATTCAACATCACTAACTTGTAAACTTTTTTTTTCCCACTGTCACACTATTCATTGGCCAAGATCCTTTTTCAGTACATCATACATAATCATCAGTTTATAATGTATATTCTAAATATTTTATATTTAATTATCAACCATCACTAAAAATAAGTTGAAAGCAATTATTCTAGTTTAAGCAACTTTCGAATTGGACTAAAAAATATTTTATATTTATTTAATATTTGTATTATAAATTTAACTACCGAATATAATTTACTAAAAATAGGTAAATATTTTATACTTTTAATACTTATAGACTATAATTCTATTTTAAAAAATACAGTGAAAATTAATTTTTTGAAATAAATGATGATAAAAATATATACTATTTGTAAAGTAATAGTGGTTAGACAATTTTCTCACTATTAATATCTAATTTTTTTGACTGAAACTTTCAGGTGAAGTTTTGACAGAGTGAATGGAGAATTAAAGTTTTAATTATGAATTCTAAATAATAATGAGTCATGTGACCATTATTGATTAAAAGGGGCTTTTGACATGTAATAAATGAAACAGAGGATTAAAAACTCACTCATCAACTAAAGAAGCAATCTCCTCCGGATCTTCAACGGCATGCTCATTCCATGCATCACCACCTGACCTGAATCAAATAAATAAATTAGATGAAATTAAACTATTACCAAATTAGCCTCACTAATGTGTATTATTCTCCACCAAACCCACGGAATCTATGAAGGACATTTTCGTACATAACAGAAAAATACTTATTACGGGGGACCTTCCTTTAGTCTTTGCTCGGAAAATGCGAAAACAGACTAAAAAAACTAATATAACAGAAGAATTAACAATCCAAATACATTTCCGATTCCGATCTCGACGGCGGGAAATAACCGGAGCTCAATCGGATAAAATTTCATCACGAATTCATCCAACGGTTCAGGTTTCATACAGATGTTTATATATACGAACGAATACGATCAGGATCCGTTGAAAAAGAAAATTGAAGGCTTTCAATTACTCCTCTGCACGTGTTACTTACCCGTCCACCATTGTTGAGTTCTGAGAGCTCTGAAACCGCCGCGTTTCCTCTAAACTGAGAGCATATAAACACCAAATCAGCATTAAATTCATCGCATTATATAAAAATGCGAGAATAATTAATTAATTAATACACACAAGGCTGAAAAACAGAAAATGTACCTGGATTTCAACTCTGTGGAAGCATTTACAGTGACAAATAAGACTAGAACAATCAACATCGTCGGCATGAATGTAGATAAAGAGAAGCATCTAACAAGCGAAGAAGAAAAAACCGCCATTGTTGCTCTGCAACTATCTTGCTTGCTGCTTTTTGTGTTTGTGTAGAAGGAGAAGAGATGACTAGTCTCAAGGAGGAGCTGAAGCGAAGCTATGTTTATATAGCGAAAGCTAACGACGTGATTGAGTTTCTGAAACTTAACTGGCCAAACTTTTTTTTAACTGTGGTTAAGTTAAATTAACCATATTTAACCACCACTATAACCGCTACTAACTGATTCTTTAAGCTCTTCCACCACGTCTTATGTGTGTATGTGTGTCGGTCAGTCACGTGCCTCGCCACCTCTCACTCTGACACTGTCTCTTCTCTATCTCTTCTCCACTCTCCGCAGCAAGGCAAGACCATCGCAACGCCCAGTCAGCTTCTATAATGAACCGTACTCGCCGGTTGACGGTGAAGTTTATACTCGCTGTAATGCTTCGCCACGTTGCCAATTGCGGCAAAGTGTGCGACTTTTTTTTGTTGACAGGTGTTTCTTTCAATGCAGTACAGTTAAATGACTGTAGAACCTGCTGTGTTACCGCTTCTTCCGGTAACTATTTTTTTAATTTCTTAAATCCCCAAAAACAAAAGGAAAAAAAAGGGTTTCCCGCGAGTTTTTAACTACCCGATAGATGGATGGAAGAACCCTCCAATACGATGTCGTTTGTCGATTGTTTCTTTTTTTTTATTATTGTTTTTAGCCACAAAGTGTTCTTCTATTGTACTGGATATAAAATTTATTTTTATTCTGTTTATTGATTAACAATGATTTAAGATAATTTTTTTTGTTATTAATAAATGGAGGAAAGGGAGTAGGAACTAGAACTTGAGTATTAAAATTGTCAGTGATAAATTTAGACCATTAAATTCAGGATGTGATGATAATTTAAAAGAATTAATCATACTGAAAAGTTATATTATATAGTCCCGCTATAATCTTTATCAAAAACATGTTTAAAAAAAAAAGAAATAAAGAAGTGGAGAACACAAAGCAGCAAAGTGTATCAATCATAAAATCTGGCAATTCATGTTCAAAATTGGACACCAAATTTAGAGATTGTCCATAACATGTATGGGTCTACATTTGTCCTTCCTAATTTGGCATTATAAATATATTATGTGGTTTGTAATCGGTCCACATAATTTAATTTCTTCTTTCCCGAATCTACTTCTCTTTCAGCACCCCATTAGATAAGGTTTTAATTCTACTTTTGTTCACATTGTTTTTGTATGCATCTCAAATAAATAAATAAATAAATATATATATATATATATGAGCGTTCGCGTTAAAATTTAATATAATATGATTACCATTTTCAATTATAAAAACAAAATGAGTATTTTAAGTTTGAGTCCGTATATACATACACAATCCACTAATACTGGTGAAAAATTATTATTTTAAATTATTTAATTTAATGTTTCATTAAGCCTTCAATAGATAAAAAGAAAATCAAGAATTGTAAAATAGTATAGTTTTTTAAAATGCTTTTGATCATAGTTAAGTCAATCATATCATTTATATACCTTATAGCTATCATTAAAATTGTTTGGGAAAGGTATTATCATTATTAATTATTGCAATGAGGGCAGTAAAGTTGGAACTTTAAGCTAGCTTCATGAAAAGGGCAATTACACAAATGTCATGTTTACATCTTTTCATCTCGATGTTTCTTCCGCTAAGGGCATACTTATTAGAGGTTTTAAACATCAAATTGTACCATGTTAAAAAGAAAGAAAATTATGAGAAAGAGACAATCGCTTTTAATTGAATAGTTGGCATATATGAATAAAATAATTTAATGATATTTTTATTGAAATAAAACATTAATTAACCTTTTAATGTATCTTTTAAATTTTTTTTTTGTTAGTTCAATAAGGATAGATTTAGCACTCCATTGTTTTTATTTCGGAATGATGGTACTTGATTATTCCTTTCACGGATGATTTTAATGGTAGACCTCTATATAGATCTACTGCATTCAAAGAAATTTCATTTTGTTTTTTGGATGCTGACATCAAAAAATCGAATTTAGATTGTTATAATTGTTTTCTTCTAAACATGAGATATTCTGAAAAAATTTCAACTATAAAATATGTTTTTAAATTTGTATTACATCCTGACTAATTTTCACTCGATCTAGGACGAAGCTCAAAGGACGGCAAAGAACTATCTTAAGAGTTTTAAAAATAACTACATACTCAGGATTCGAACTTAAAACTTCTGATTAAATTTGAAAAATGTCTCACCAACTTATTCATACTCTTTTAGATATTGTTAGAATTTTTTAAATATAAAATAATACACTCTTATATTATTTTTTAAAATTTAATTTTTATACATATATTTATAAGGCAAATGCTAGGAATATATTGTTGAACTCATTAAGAAATGTTACTAAAAATGAAAATATTGTTCTAAGCTTAGTATGATTTAAACCCTCATCAATTTGTTTAATGCTTGTCAAAAATAGGCAAGACAGGCAACTAACAAACTTCAATGACAACAACCATGAAAATTAGTGTCTAAAAAGAACAGCTGTAATTTCATTCAACTGAGTAATAATGGATGAAATCCTCAAAAATATTAAGTGGTAAATTATCCCGCTAATGTCCTTCTTTTGTAGTCTAATAACTTAAACGATGAACATATAAAATTATGAGTTAAATTGTCTATACTTAACCTGCCAATCGTTAAAAAAAATTACCCAGCTTAATCAATAGCTGTAAAATCAACACCCTCAAAAGAAATAAAATGACAAGTGCTGGCTAGAGAAGACTTTTGTGGGCATGCACAACAAAATTGTCTTGTCTTTTGGCATTTGTTAATGTTCATGCCTCACTCACTAATTGTGTCCTAGATAATATTAAAATGGAACCCACAAATTAAAATGAACCAATCCCTTTAAATGCAAGCTGCTGGATTTGATTAGATTAGATTGACCCACAAAACTCTGGTGTCTTTGTTGGTCCACTTTCATGTGTTATTTTCTACATTTATTAAAGTGTTATTAAAGTGAGCAAAAAGCTTCACTTCAGTGCCTTCTTCTTTATATAAATTTTCACTCTCTCGGGCCAGGTTTTGCTACCAGAAAAGCTGCCTGGTTTCACTCTCTTAGACTTGCATATTAGATCAAAGTAAAATCAAAAGACAAAGAAAAGCAAATTCTTGCCTTGAGGACCTAATTAACATCAAATTTTGTAGCAGTCAATGTCCAAGGTTCATCTCCATTGACCTCAACATATTGCTTAACAGTGTTTTCTTTTTAAAAAATAAAAATAAAAACAACAACCACCACAAAGATATCCCTTAGTTTATAGTTAATTACAATTATATTTTTTTTAATACAATTATGTTAATCAAGATTTTATATATGTGTATGTGTGTGTATAAGGGTGATTATTATCAACATCCACTAATGAAATAAAAAAAAATTGGTATAAAAACAAAAGGATAACATAAATAATATAGAGTAAGAAAAAATTTTAAGAGAAAAGGAGGGAAATTTTCTAATTTTTCTTTCTATAGATTAACAACTAATTAATGTTTTTAACTGCCAAAAATTGAATTTATATGTTAATTTTTCTTATGAACAATCATAAATATTACTTGTTTGTTAGTGAAGTTGTAATTTTTATGGTCATTCTCTTTAATGACATTATAAGATGTAATATTTGAATTCTATTATTGTTAATTTGTAAAATTTATTTTTATCAAATTAAAAAAATTATTTTATAAAATCATTTTTATCAAATTTTTTAAAAAATTGTCCAATATTATATAATTTATTATCAAATTATAGATCATTTTACTTTTTTTTGTTAATAATAATACTAGTTTTTTATGTCCTCTTTTTGTAAATTAGTAGTTCTATGTAATGGACACTATAAAGTTAAGTTCATAAGTTCGATATCCTCTTCTTTTTTAATTTTCTAATTGTTAAACAAAATCAATAATACTAATAATTTAATTTTGTCATAAATAAGAGAAAAATGAAGAGATAAAAAGGAATTTGGACTTTTTATCACAGATATATTTTTACAACTTACAAGTGCTTTTGATGATGATTATTTGGAAATATTGCATATTGACTTTTTGCACCTTTGGTCAAAAACACAATGGAAGTTCTTTTGAAGTCATTGCCTCATTTATTTAAGGTATTTATTTATTTTGATTCATAGCTTTCTTACAATCCCTTATTAGTTGTTTTTTTATTGATAAAAAAATTATATGAATTAAATATTAATAAATTGTATAATTAAAAATATTAAAAAATTATATAATAAAAAATAATTATTTTTCTTAAATTAGATAAAAAAATTAATTTTAACAAACCATCACTATTAAAATTTAAAATCTATATCTTATAATTTTTTTTTAAATAACCGTTTAACCTCTACCTCACTCGCTGCTATCCCTTCTTAATTACTGCTGTCAACTCCATAACGTCTATGTCATTACACATGTATTTCTCCACTTAATAGTAGGCCAAACCCTCAAATTATAGTCAAACTCCTTTTCATATGATCTCCCAAAGATCAGTGAATGTTTTTTTTTTATTTTCCACTTATCTTTCCTTGTCAAACTATATGATGTATTTATTTGTCATAAAAGATATTTTCAAATTGCTAAATATGGGATGTATAATATTATTATAAATTCAAAGTTTTAAATACGTTCTTTATCACTGTTTATCTTCTTCATAACTTTTTTTTTTCATAGTTTTATACCAAATTTTGAATGGTTTTATGGTTACTTTGGCCTTAAAAATCATTCAATATCAGTTTTATATTAATTTATTGTGTATAAATAAAACAATATGACTTTATATGTTATCTTTCGTATGCAGGTTACTGATTTTATTAATATTTTCATTTTTTTAATTTTGATTTGTCACATCCACCATTTATTACTATAGATGATAATTTATTATTTTGATAATACATAACCAAAAAAAAATTCATATTGTATTATCTATGACGATTTATTGCATTTCTAATTAATATTGGTGAAATTTTATCATATTTTATAATAAATAGCAAAAAATAATTATCTTTATTATATATAGCTTTCACTATTCGTTATTTGTAAAAAAAATGCATTTTTAAGTTAATTCAAGTTTTTAAAGCATCTTGCAACAGTCAATATAGGAAAGGACATAATTTCAAATTTTCTTTTCTTAATATGTAAACTAAAAAACAAAAATAAAATAAATTTGTGGAATTATACTATATATGTTTAAGTTAAAAATAAAGGCATAATATATTTTATGACCTCGTGTATTTGTCACTTTTTATAAATTTGACACCTCAATTTATGTTTTATCATTTTAATATTTGAATATATCTAAAATATAATTTTAAAACTCTTACCGGCACACGTAATATGAAATAGACAAATAACGAATCAACATGTATCATATTTTAATAGTTTGATTGACAAAAAATTGTAAGTAAAAATGTTAAACTAACAAAACATGACAAATACAGGAAATGTTAAATGTATTATATCATCATATTACTGTATTTTATATATATTTAAATGTTGAAATGACAAATATGTAAATTAAGATATCAAACTGATAAATTATGTCAAGTATAAAGGATTACAAATGTATTACGTCAAAAATAAATATTGATCCTTACTAAAAATTAAGTAATCAAATGTTATAATTTATTTCATACATCAATGGATTAAGGGATTTATTTTTACCTCTCCTCATTGAGTTTAATTTTTTTTTTTTAAAAGTAAGCTGGTTATATTATATATAATTTATGACTACCATTTTCAAATTCAGATGTTCAGCAAAATCACAAATTATATATTATCTATAACTTGTTTTTTTTTATTATTCTATTGAAAAAATAAACTCAGTGTAATAATTTTTGTGAACTCATAAAAAGCAAAAGAAATTGAGTATATTTTTATAAAACTTGAAAAAAAATCATTTTATCACATGTAATCGGAATAGTCTAGTTAGTTGGGGCTGCTTCACCTGCTCAAAAAAATCCTACTACCCGATCTTTATTTTCATTTACTTTTATATATATATATATATATATATATATATATATATTGCAATGTATTAGTTAAGGTATCATAAAATAGATTTATAATTTTTTGCACTTATTTTCTTAATAGTTTTACATAAATTGAATTGAATTAATTAAAATATAATAAATTTTAAATACTAATAATTAAAAAAAATTCAAAAACGATGCATTGAAATTTTTCTACCATTTTTTATTACATTCAGGAATTATTTTTTACAGAAAAATAAAGTAAATTGTACTTCTTTAAAAAAATATAAATAAATCCCAAAAAAATTAAAATGAGAATTTAAATTTTTTTAAAAAAAATTTCCAAACAGCCATATTAAATGAACACCTAAAAAGGTATTGTATTTTGCCCAACAAAATAAGCATAGATGATTTATTGTGATACTACCAAACACATAAATAAATGTTCATGTGATAAAGAGGCTCGATCAAGATTGTGTACATGGCTCAAAGATTCCCATCTCCTCTGGCATGGAAAATGACCCTAAATTAATTATTTACGATCATTAATTCTTCTTCTTCTAGTTCTAAGAATTTAATATACATTGCTAACTGGAAATAATTTAATAAAACTAGACTTCTGTTCCATCAATCTCTTGCTCTTCACATAATGAACTTCCTTTCTCTCTTTTTTTTTTTTTTCTTCTAATAAAAATAAAAAAATTGTTATCAATTATTTATTTTCAAAATAACCTTTGACGCAATTTATGTTCAATTGTCCTCAGCTTATTTAGCGCGATGACACTCAATAGGTACGAAGCCTGAAAAGTTTCGAGAAGTCTGTAATTCGATTCTACTTTTTTCAAAACATTAATATTAATACTATTACCAATTTATATGGCAAAAAAATTATGTTCAATTGATTTTTTATTAATAAAAATGATTCAAATATTTATAAAATTTATAATAAAAATAATTTTTTTATCTTAAATCAGTTAAAAATTAATTTTATAAATTAACCACATTAAAATTAAAATTGCCGATGTAATGTATTTTTCAAAGGTACAACGAGTGAAGAAGATAGCGGCTAATGCGTATGTACTATCCCGCACGGATCCGTAGATAGAATTCAATCCAAAACGGCACAACAAAACATACGCACGAATTAATGAGGCTGACAAAACCATTAATTACTTTATAATACTGATTAGACAGCTTAGATGGGATTAAATTATTATTATTAATAAAAAAATTATTTTAAAATTAAAAAATGACCAGCTGTACATGACATGATTTTGGTCAAGAATTTAATTCGAAAATTAATATATGTGCATTTCGAATTAATATATGGCTCTGATCTATTTGTATAAACTACTAGTCAAATATTCAAATAGATATAGTGGAGAACTCTGTAATGAGTATTTCATTCCCTCTCTTTCCCCCCAGTTTGTAATGATAAAAAAAAAAATCGATATTAGAAATTTAATTTTGCATTTATTATGTAGGGAAACAAACATTAACCAATGAAGTATTTATCTATTAAAGATTCCAATAAAATGAATTAATTTTAAATTTTCTAAATTTTTTTAAGAAAAAATAGATTTTTTTTTTCAAATAATTAGATAAAATGATAAATTATTAACACTATAAAAAGAAAAGAGGGGAAAAGAATTCAATCCATACCTTTCATAATAAAATATTTACATTTTTTACCGTTTAAACTACTAACAAAAACAATAAAAATATAATTCAATACATCATAATTAGTTTCATATATATCATACAGATATATGTATGAAGATTTAAATTTATAAATGCAGTTTTGATCACTAAATTAAAAAAAAAATTACTATCAATAACTTTTTAAAAATTAAAAATACAGATAAAAATAAATAAATTTCCAATTAAATTTGAAAATAGCTGATAGCTACCACAAAATTATATATATATAAGAAGCAAATGAGACAAATGTTGAATGGAGCATGTTAGAAGTAAAAGCTTGGACCGCCATAGGTGTCAAGAGCAGTATCAACTCAGGATCACACCACCCAATTAAATAGACGGACCAACATTTCAGCCTGACGCTCTGGCAAAATATTGTAATTTCTATTCCTTTTTATTTTTGGTAGATGGATTTCAAGCTATTTAATTTTAGGAGAGCAGAAAAATAAAAATAAATAAAAGATCAAATTTTACAATTTATATTTCATTCTTTTTACTACTTAAATAAAAATAATATAATTAGAAATAATATTTTTTATATTGTATATTATTAATGTCGATTATATGACCTATCAGCGAAACTCTTACAAATATAAAGAAGAATTTTCCGCTGATCCTCGATTTGTTACACAGTAATTTGTAGTTTACGTTTCAGACCAACTTCTCCTCTAATAAAATTCAACTAAAATCAATGCATATGTATAAACACATTGAATAGAAGAGGGGGAATCCGACGGATTTGGTCCGCGTTATACGGCTTTCTAAATTTTTATATGAAACTATTTCATTTCGGTGTACAAAAATAATTATAAAAATAAATTTTTTATTTATTAAAAATTAAAAATATACCTTGATCAAAAAATAATAATACAATTAAAATAAAAGTTCACTCAAAAACATACAATTTTTTTGTTAATATTCTTAAATCGTGTCAATAGAACTCTTTTAATTTGTAATTCAGTAATTTTTATTCCACTTAATAGCTTTATTTACTCATAAATTGACTCTAATTTTCTAATGAGTTTTGCAATATTTAAAATTAAAATAATATATTTCTATAATATAATTATAAAATCTATAAATATTTATGTGATATGTAATTTTATATTAATAAAAAATTAAAAATAAATGAAATTTTATCATTTAATTGCATAACTTTCAGTTATATATATTTGGATAGGTATATAGAATTGAATTAAATTGAACTGGGGGTTGGAAGAGGTTAACAGCAGCAGCAGAAGCAGGTTGGGTTTTAGGTGCGTCTCAATGAGTGTTCCCACCCACAGCTTTGAATAATAATAATACAAAAAATAATAATAACATGGGCTAGTCACCGCCAATCAAGCACCAAATAATTTTTGAACTCATTTCTTGATATATATTTTTTAATATTTCTTTAGGAAGGCAAGCTTTAATTCATTTTTTGAATTTTAATGCTGCTGCTGCTTCTTCTTCTTCTTCTTCCCTTTCAATCTCTATTAATTTCCTGCTTAATTCACGCCTTCTTTAATGGTTGTTGTAACATGCAACCTTCATTAGCTGCAATTTCCACAATAATTCAACCAGCTTGACAAATCTTTCCTTACTTATGTCTTTATTTAATCGCATGCTGTTTTGTGATATTATATATCAACCAACAAACAATTAAACAATTGTTTGTATCAATTGTGCATATGATAAGAGTAGTTTTTTTTTTTTTTTTTTTTTTATCACTCATCACTATAATGAATGACAGAAAAGATTTTTTTTTATCTTTATATGATATTTAAAATATGAATTATTCATTTTACCATTCAAATATTGAATGAAAAATGATTCTTATCATAGACGCGACGTAAATAGTACCATCATTTTCTATATAAAAAAAAAAATTCTACTTCTATATTTTGTTGAATTCTTGAAAAAGATCACAAAGATAAAAGTAAAAAGAAAAATTAAATATTTCGTCTTTTTTTCTCCAATTACATGTTGCATTACACGATATATATCTATATTGTATTTAATAAAGATTTTTTACCCACATATAAATTAATTAAGATTTATTCACAGAATTGTTAATCTAAGTGGTATTGTTGGAGGAAAAGTATAATGTGATATAATGTAGCAAGCAAAACGGTCAAATGGGAAGATAGGTTTAGCAACTATAGTAATAGCCAATAAGCCTGGTGGGTGAGATATTGGTATGCAACAGCAATAGGTAGTGGCAATGATAGTAAAGGGGGTTAATCTTTCATTCTTCAACTACTAACTAATAGATTAGTTAATTGCTTCTCCACATGAACAAAGATCAACAACTTGAAATATTAACTTGACACAAATAGAAGAACAAGCACATAGCAAGTGCTTGTTCCTTTCCCACTATAAATGATACAATTAAGTTGCCTTTGCAAGAAATGGGAAACTGATCCCACCCATTAAAACACCAAATCTATTCCAATTTACTTGAAGTGTTTGGTAAGAGTGAAAGGGAGGAATAAAGACATGGCTTTGGCTCCAAATGGCTCAAAAGATGATCACTTGTTATTATCATGTAACCTTTTTGACAAGTATATAGTAACATTTGGCTTCAACTCCCCCAACCACATGGTTTCCAATCTGTCCATCCTTATCAAAAGAGACCCAATTCTTTACAAAAAACATTTAAGAAAAGGAAGAGAATGGAATTTGTAGACTTTAATCAAGTGTCTTTGTTTGACAAATTTGGTCAAATTCAATAACAAAATCTAATTGGGAAATTGTGTTATTTTCAAACCCATTTAAAAAAAAAAAAAAAAAAAACCATTGGTGTGGTTGGAATTGGTGACATTAGGTTGGCTTGCAAGTAAATTAGTCAAGGAATTAAGTTACATGTCATTGTAGTTTTATAGCACATATATTGTTTTGCTTATTAATGCCTACCTAACTTAACTCCTTGAATCAACTAGAATACTTTGCATGCTTCTACCATAACATGTATTAGTCCAACTCTTGTGCCATATGGCAAACCTAATTAGTAGCTCTTTGATTTAATTGCCCTTTTGATAGCAACACAAACCCAACACAAAATGTTACCCTTCTTATTGCCAAGGTCTCTTATCTTCAAAAATTTCTTTTACATAAATTGGAATGTCATGCTTATGCTTAATGGAGTCATCATTTTTTTTAAATCACTAATATTTAGAATTTACTGAATCCTAATTAATTTAATTCAATTTAAATAGAACTACAAAGACCACAAAAATTTTTCAACAACTTATTTAACACAACTATAAATATCACAATTCAAATTCGATAATTTAACTTAGTAACTATATTTATTTTAATGGGAATGAGAAAGAAATTTAATTTTTCATTATAATTATAACTATAATTAAATTTTTATATATATAACACAAAAAGGATTACAATATTATTAACATATTATTTCTTCTTCTTTTTTAATCCAATCTACAAAATTTTAAAAAATATTTATATTTTTTAATATTTGTTTCATCATTTAAAATTAATAATTAACTCATAAAATTATATCAAATTTTGCTCAATCCACCATATTAACTTTCATTTATCATTAATTAAATCTTTCAACATTCATACACATGTTGTTTTGGAAATATTCTGTTATTTTTTATAAAAAAATAAAAAAATCTACGGTGAAAAGAGAAGTGTTAAGAGTAATCATTGATTTCAATGAAGAGACCATGATTGAGTTAGGAAGTGGAACACTAAGCAAGACACCACATGGTCCAGTCATGTGAAATTAGACAACAAAAGCATCAAAATTAAAATATCATTTTAATTTTGAGAGTGCAGCCAATGGCTCAACTATACGTATGTGCCTTGCATTACATTGCACTAGATTTGAAATTAATCTAAATTACAATATTAATTCAACAATCAATGATATAATAATGATATTGTTGTTTACTACAATTATTTAATTAAATAATATTTTTTTTAAATATGTAATACACATTTTAAAATTTTTTTATTTTTCAAATATTAGTTGAATGTTATTTTCACATATTTAGTTGAATGTTACTTTCACCCATTTATATTTTTTTGGAAGACTAATGCTCCACCTTGTACATGATTTTTTTTTAATGACTATAGGATAGTAAAAAGAAAATTTGAATGTTTAGCAATTTAACTTTCTGAAAATTAAATTTATGGTTTAACATATTAAACACAAAAAAATATATATTTACAAATTATTTTCTTAAATGGTATTGTATAAAATAATTTATTTTATAAATGATTTTGGGAACAAGCTGCACCTAGGGGAAAAAAAAAGGCAAAATACCTTCTTTCACAATGAAACTTTATCGGTTTGATTATTATATGTATAAACTTTTATTTTTTTCTATTACATATAAATTTTTATTTTTTTCTATTATATATATAAATTTAAATTTTTTAATTCTATTGAATGTATAAGTTGTCAGTGTGGAGAAACACTTAAAATTTAATAGAATAAAAAAAATTAAATTCATACATGTAATAAAAAATAAAAAATTTACGTATTATAGTAAAAAAAATAAAATTAAAGTATACAATAGATCAAAGTGATAAAATTTAGGTGTGAATGATGGTATTTGACCAAAAAAATTTCTTATGCAAATTCATTTTCTCCTAATTAATTTTGATGGAGCCTCGACCTATCATCTCCAATTAAGGGCTAAGCTTTTTATTTTATTTTTTTGGGCCAATATAATTGGGGATGGAAGATTCGACTGTGAGTCCTCCGTACATCTGTAAGAATTTTAAATAGCATGGGCAGCTAAACATTTTATTTAATTTGGTCAGAGTTTGCTTAAATAAATAAAAAAATATATGTAAAAATAAATAAAATAGGGATATTTTTCAAAACTAGCAAAAAAAAAAAACTTTTCAATTTTACTGTTAATTTTTTAAAATTAATTTTTTAATTGTTTTTAAATACAATCCTTTCCAAAATTTAAAAAACGCGCAATTTTCCCTCTACTTTTTTAACGATTAAAAATCTACATTTTTTCTACTTTCATAAATGACCAAAAAGTTTAGCATTTTCTCTAAACTTCACATAGCTACCATTAATCATATTTTTATAACAAAATCAACTAATATAGACCATTAATATGAATGAAATTAATAGAAAAAATAACAATATCAATAAAAAAAATATATAGACAACACCTATAAAACAACCCAAAAATAATATAAAAACATTATGAAAAAAAAAAAAAACAAGTTAAAACAAAAAAAATGGACAGCAATCATAAAACAATCACCACATAGTAAATACATTGACAATAAACTTGACAAAACAGCATGGACAGCTAAACATTTTATTTAAGGGATAAAGTACAAATGAGTATAATGTAATTTAAGAGTTTTAGTATTAAGGAGCTGTAGTTTTTTTATGACACTTCAATAAGTTATGGTTTCATATTTATAACACTTAAATAACATATTTTGTTACAACTTTTTATTTTTTTCTTTTTAAATATCTGAAAATCAAAATTTTAATAAAATTTGATAGAAAAGGGAAAAATAAGTTTATTTATGATAGTTTTAAGTAGTAATAATAACATAAGTAAAAGAAAAAAATAAAAATAATTTTCTATTTTTTTATTTTTTTAAAAAATATTCTACACACTATGAATAATGATACAAATCTATGTTAAAAATTTGAGAATTTGATTAAAATTAAAAATCAAATTTTTTGGATGCTAGAAGTGAGAGAAGTCATGACTTGTAACAAATTTTGTTATTCGAGTGCTATTAATTTGAAATCACAGAGTACTGAAATGTTACAAAAGAAACTATAAGATCCTTATGTTAAAATGATTGAACCACAAGATATTTATTTATATTTATCATTTTATTTAATTTGGTCGGAGTTTGCTTAAATAAATAAAAAATAGAGGTAAAAATAAATAAAGTAGGGATTTTTTTTAAAACTAGCAAAAAAACACTTTTCAATTTTACTATTAACTTTTTTAAATTAACTTTTTTATTTTTTTTCAAAATACAATCCTTTCCAAAATTAATAAAACACACAATTTTTCCTCAAATTTTTTAACCATTAAAAATCTACATTTTCTCTACTTCCATAAACAGCCAAAAAGTTTAGCAATTCAATCTAAACTTCACATAGCTACCACTGATCATATTTTTGTAACAAAATAAACTAATATAAATAATTAATGTCACGACCCGAACCCGAGGGCACGTGACCGACACTAGGGAATTGGTAGGCATAAGGCCCCCGAAACCCGTAGTAAGCCTAAAGGAAAAGAAAAATAAAACCATTTATATTTTAAACTTTATTAAAAACAGAACATATTATCAAACTGATTTTTCTCAAACTACACAAATAACTGCTTAATAAAATATGATTCAACATCTCATATTATAAATTGAATTTATGTCATATACATAAACGTGTTTCGTACAAATAAACTACATAATTAAGTTTAAACCATACAAATTCTCAATACATATACTACTGCAGCAACCTAGATTCATACACAGTACAACTTACAATGACCTACATAAAATCGCCGGTGAAGAAGAAATCCGGCGTAGAAGTAGTCTGAGGTCGAACTCCCAAGTTCCTAAAAAAAAAAATTGACGGGAATCAGACCCCACTGAGTAAGTCAATAAAAGAGCTGTACGGTTTGAAAACCTTTTTGAAAACTATATATATTTATAATGAAAATAATTTATAATATATATAATTATAGCTTTTGAAAAAATCTCGGTAGAACCCTAAACCTATGTCTAAATGACCAACCGGGCTCACTTATTCCAACTAGACTACCGGTCCCCGAGAGCAAAGGCATCAACCGAGGCACCAAGCCGTAGTCATTCACTTAATCCAAATATATGGCACTGGTGGTCCCCGAGAGCAAAGACATCAACCGAGGCACCCATCCCAGTCCATTTTAACCTTATAATCATTGGCGGCCCCCGAGAGCGTAGGCTTCCACCGAGGCACCCGTCCCAGTTTAACATTCACCAAACATATATTACGGATCCATCTCTCAATCTCTACCATGTGCACATAGTCCTGGTGAAACCCACCAGGTAGCCCGTTCTACCAAAATTTCTCAAATCGATTTTTAAATAATTAAAATACATTTAAATCTTAAATAATAGCATTAAATTAAATAAATCATATAATCAATATAATAAAATACGAGCGCATGCATTCTTTACATAAACACACGCACAGATCGTTCTATTGACTTACAGGATGAATGTGAAGGCTGACGACCACGCGTCTGCCTCAGCCTCACGGCTTTTGCTTCAAGATGATCTAAAGGAAAATAATAATCGACCTTTAAAATATGTCTATGGAATTGAAACCAAAAATCAACAAAGCAATGAAATTCCAAACTGACTCAACAGACAGGATTTAACCTAACTAACGGTAGAAATTTTACGGATATCACGTTTTACGAGAAAATCTACCGAAATTTCGACTGAGTCTCCTCTGTAAAACGGACATCTCTCTACCAAAGGTAGAGCCAGACCTGCATAGAAAATGCACTTCTAATTTCCAAAACCATTCACACTCGAGTCGGGCTCCCAAAAATACAATTTACCCCGACCGAGATCACAACTCAATAAAATATCAAAAATTAATAATATTTGTTTCTTAAATACATATATCACATACATACATACTAGAATAGATGAAAATTATATAAAATCTCCATTATTCAAAATTGAGCAATTAAATTTGTATTCCAATCATTTTAAAATTATAATTATAGCCCAAATTAAAACTATTATAATGTATTATATGTATATATATATTTATTGGGAATTTGATATTTAAAATTTACATTACTTAGGAAATTATATCAATTAATTTATTTTCTTAAAATAAACCTACCTAATATAATTAAAATATTTAATCAACCAAAAATTTTCTCCCAAATATATTATTTAACCAAAAATCAACTTTTCGGCATAAACTCAAATATAGTTATAAAAATAGTATAAAAATCTCAAAAATTATAATTTGAGTCCTAAGATTCATGTTATTCACTAATAACCTCTTTTATCAAATTTCATAACCTTTTTAACCAAAATTTTCAAAATTAACCTAATTATTTAATTTTGACATAAAGTATAAAAATTTCTAAAAATTGTATAACATTCTAAAAAATTATCTTCCTTATCCTAAAATCTAAATCAACACATAATAACACCAAAATGCCAATTATTATTATTATTTGCTATTTTTATAATTAATTTTCAAAAATTCCTAAAATAGTATCAAAATTTTCAAAATTCACTAAAAATCAAAATAAATACCAAAAAATTTCAATAAATTTTATTTTACTCAAAATAATTAATAACAATCACCCTAATTGCTAATTATAGCTAAATAAATATCTAAATAAACCAAATAAACATTAAATAAATTCTGGAAAATCTAATAATTTCCCTAAAATAATCCAAATGAGCAATTATCTACCTCATTACACTAACAACACCCTGTTTAGCCAATTAACCAAAAAAATTTTAGAATCAAGGAAGAAAAGAAAGAGATCGGGTGAGCATTACTCACCTCCAAGCTGTCGAGACGGAGAAGGAAGGAGGGGCTCGCTGTCATCAGAAGATAGGGAGGATGGAGCAGCAGGTCGCAGCACAGGAGGTGAGGGACGAAACTGGGCAGGCGGACCGAGTTGGGCTGTCGCGCGATGAAGTGAAGCTGCCAAGCGAAGGAGATGAAGAAGAAGAAGTGCAGCAGCAGCTGCCAGGCTTGGGGAGCTCCTGAAGCACGGCGGAGATGGAGTCTTCTGGTCAAAGGCGAGGGCGGCACAGGGAGGGTAGGGAGCAGCAGGGTGACGGACGGGGAAGGAGGTGTAGAGGGGTCTGTTGCTTCGGTTTGGTTTCCTTCTAACTCTAACTATACATATATATATATATATATATATATACTATATTATAACTACTAATATACTATATTATAACTATATTATACTATATATACTATATACATATACCATATATAAATATATATATATATATATATACACAATGTGTATTCAAGTATAATAGTATACGTATGTATATATTGTTATATATATATATATATGTTATATATGTATATGTATGTAAACATACACTACATGAAAATGTATATAATTATACTTTATACTATATTATATATACATTTATGTGCATATTTATATATACATACATATGAATAAATATACACATGTAAACCAACATTTAACCTAAAATAAAATGTTAACACAATCATACTATAATATAATGCAAATTAACTATTACTAGTACTATTTGAGAAAAATTATGTCCCTTTTTATTTAAATATATATATATATATATATATATATATATATATATATATATATATATATGTAGGGTATTACAATTAATCTGAATGAAATCAATTGAAAAAACAACAATAGCAATAGAAAAAATATGGACAACACCTATAAAACAACCCAAACCAACACAACAACAATATGACAAAAAAACAACTTAAAACAATAAAAAAATACAGACAACAATCATAAAACAATCACAACATAATATATACATTGACAGCAAACTTGACAAAACAACCATAAAAAACCACAAAACAGCTTTCGGCAACCAAAAAACAACAAGCAACCTCACAACAAACCTTCACAACCAAAACAAATGCAAAACAACTACAAGCAACCTTTCATCGACTTAAAAATAATAAGCAATCTCACAACAGCCTTACAACAAACCCTTCAACAACTAGAAAACATAGAAAAAAACAACAACAATCTAAAAAGAAAAAGAAAACAACAACAACAACATAAAGAATAAGAAGATAAAGAAAAAGAACAGAACTTAACAATCACTCAAGTATTAAAAATCAAAAAAAGAAATTTAATACCGACCATTATGATTCTTGATGATTTGTGACATAATAAATTTCCAATAGGTAACAAATTTAAAACATAAAAAGGAGAAATGGAGTTTTATAAGATCTAAGATGAAAATCTAATTGTAGAATTTATGGACTTGTTTTCTTCTAATAAAAACATGCAAAATTTCTTCTTGGACAAATTAATTTTATAAATTTTGTAATGGTTAAAGTTTTGAGAGAAGAGATGAAGAGAATGAAAGAAGAGATGAAGACGGCGAAGAGATGAAGAAGAAGAAAAAGATGTACAACAACGTAAAATTGAAAATTAAAAATTAAAAAAATATTTATGAAAACATGCAGAGTTAGCATTAGAAAGAAAAACCCACCGTACCTTTAAAAATTTTGATCAACAAATCATGTGTAGTGTAATTTTGCCAATAAAGTACATGGACAATGTTTTTTATCACTAGTAACAACAATAAACAGTCAAATCGAGGGGGTCAATTTTCTAAAATGGTCCTCCTCCAGTTGATAGCCCTCCCTGTATTATGAAGCAAAGAAGAAATTGAATTTTTTTTTTTATAATGAACCCGCGACACACTGTTTATATCGTAGATCACGACATATATCTATGTCCAAAGTATATATATGTTAAGCATTAACATTCTCGGACTCTTAGGCCTCAAGTCCTCAACTGCGACATGTATCATGTTCAAAGTGCATATATGTTGAGCATTAATTAACATTTTTGGACCATTAAACTTCAAGTCCTCAATTTGTACCTTCTCTTACTTTGTTGGCTTATAATTTTAAAGGTCATGAGTTCAAGTTCTAAGGGCGTTATTTTTTTAGATAAAAAAAAAAATTAATGCCAATTCATATAGTGCTATAAAAAAAATATTAATGCCAATTCATATATTGCTAAACTATTTCAATTACTAGATTGACGTTCTTCTGAGGTGAGGGTTCAAATTCCCTCCCCTTTCACCTCATGGTTGTTGCAAGAAAAAAATTTCCTCAACTTATCATGGCTGTGACTGTAGCCTCCTTAAAACTTTATCAACTGTTGTACTAGCCGGTGAATGATTAAAGCAGAATAGCATATTGATATGAATACATAAATATTATAAAAATATTTATTAACTTTTTTTTTTTTTTTTACTAATGAAACATGGATTCGATAGTACTAGTTTAGAATGGAACACTTGAGATTTTATATTTCAGATTCCAGCCTTGGGAATATTAACAATTTGTCTACTCTCATATGTGAGTCCACATTTGTGGTGTCTTAATAATACCTCTTCTTCTAATACTAATAATTAACTATCATTATTCTATATAAAAAAAAAAAAACTGTCATAATTTTGCGGAGAATTAACAGGTTATACTATTAAAAAATCTATTTAATTTCTAAATTATATGTTTTTTGTGAAGGTGAAGGTGAAGGTGAATTTTTTTTTTAAAAAAAAAAGGAAAAATCCTTCGATGATGGAGCACGTTGGTGGCAGAGAATGGCATGTGAGTCATGAAAATTAAGATTCCTTAAATTATTTTCACATGGGTAGTTAATTAGGTTATTGGTTAATTAGTAACAAATTAATGTGTTAATGTGTATGCATAACACAAATGTCAAGAATTTGATTAAAAGGGTATTAATTAATGATGGCTAATACTTACTTTATTATTCTTAATTAAACATTCTCTCTACGTACCTCAGTATATCACAATTCACAATTAATAAATAGCCATCATCATTGTATATAGACTCACCAAACACTTCCTCTCCTCCTCCTCTTCGCAATTAAACATGCAAATCAATTATGAAATATCAATCATACATTGAATTAAAAGAATTTTTTATTATCAACAAGCAACATATGTTGTTCTTATATTTATACTCAAATGAAATTAGATTAATTAAAATTTAATAAATTTTGAATACCGATAATTTAAATAAATATACATTTTATAATAATATTAAAATAAAATAATCACTAAACTATTTACTTATTGATAAAAATGTTTTTTATTTTTTATTTTTTAAATGTAAAATATTTATCTATAAACGATAAAATTTTCCCATATCTA
Organism: Mallotus nudiflorus; assembly: GCA_947683625.1. Taxonomy (NCBI): domain Eukaryota; kingdom Viridiplantae; phylum Streptophyta; class Magnoliopsida; order Malpighiales; family Euphorbiaceae; genus Mallotus; species Mallotus nudiflorus. The sequence continues at coordinate 259,191 of CANTUR010000702.1, forward strand.
AAAACGTTGTTGGGTTTTGAGCAATTTATTCCTTAATTTTGTACTTTGGTTAGAAGTAACTAAAGAAGAATTTAGAGAAGTTTTGTGACATGTACTCGATTATTTTGAATGCATGCCTCCGAAATTTGCGGGTTAACGAACCTAAGTTAGCACCACCATTAATGCCAGCTCCTATATCTAAAAAGGAAGAACATCTTCATATGATATGTGGGAGGATTAAGCTAATTAAAGTAATATATTACTAGGCAAATATTAATAAATTATATAATATGAGCAGTTTTTCCTTTTTAAATTTACCATGTTAAAATTTAAACTCTAAATTTGGAAATGTTTTTTAAAAAAAAAATTATTATTTAACTATTCCCTAATAATAATAATAATAATAATAATTTTTTAATTATGTATAATACATTATCCTTAATCCTATATATATATATATATATATATATATATATAGTTAATTAGTATACATATATCTTGTAAACTAATTATTCAAATTGCGTGCTCTCTTTTGTTTTCACCAATCGAAAGACCTAAATTATACCTATGGTCACATGGTAGTTGGACTTGGACCACGTTATCCACATTCAGCTTTTCTTCTTTTTTCTTATCAACTTTATATTTATTACTATAAAATTTATTATAGCATTTATTTCGTAATATAAAATCTAATCTTACAATATAAAAAGAAATTGATCTATATCTGGCATAATTGATTAATATAAATGTTGATGGGAATGTTCATATACAGAATCAAAACATTGTTGGTTTTGGGGCTATTAGGTAAAGAAAAGAAGTTTTATGGAATGCATCATCAGTTACATGGCGCCATCGATGCCATGGAAATTGCAATCAAGCAATTTTTTTTTCTATATTCTTTAATTTTCTGTTTCTTTTATACTTTTATTTTATTGTGTTTTTTACTCTAAATTATTAATATTTAAAATTTAGTTTTCTTAAACTGAATAATAGTTAAAATTCATTGTTCTTTAACTAACTCAGTTCAATTAGAAAAGAATTATAAAAATATTAAAAATTTCATAATAAATAATTTAATGAAATAGTATAATATTATAATTTAAATTTAAAATAATTTAAAAAATAACAATTTTTATCTAACAAATCTTAAATATTATTAATTTTGTTCTGTTGGGTATGATTAAATTAAATTATCGACGATTGAGACTTTGGATTGAAAAAAAAATGAAAACCGACTTTACCACCAAAATTCAAAATCCATTTCCCTTTCTTTCGAAAAAAAAAAAAAAGAGCACAACTCAATCCAATCCCATTAGCCTAAAAATTTCATGCGTAAATGTTTGCTTAATGCCCTTCCTTTGTTTTAATGCCAGCTCAATTACATTAAGGGGTTTGTTTCATATTTCAAAACTAGAATCGGAATCGAAATTAAAATTGAAATAAAAAGAAATAAAAAGAGAAATAAAAATTTAAATAATAAATTTGATTTACTGTGGAATGAAAATGAAAATCAATATAATTTTTCACTTAAAATATTTTTATATATAAAATTAACATTATAAATATTAATATTAAAATTAAAATTATTTATTTAAAAATATTCAGAAAAAATTCATTTTTTAATAAATATTTTTATTCAAACATTTTAATAGTTATTTTTATTAATTTATATATTTTATTTATAAATTTTAAATAATATATGACAATATTTAAATATTTAACCATGGTTGATTTAATTATAAGACAATCAAAATTCATTTTTATTCCAATTTTAGCCCAAACAAATAGGTTGGAGTAAGAAGTGTTTATCATGTTTTGGGAAGGAAATTCTTTTAAACACAGTTGCACAGGCTGTCCCTTCATATGCTATGGGGATTTTTCTTCTTCCTCAAACTCTTTGTAAGGACACCGAGAGGGATATGAATGGGTTTTAGTGGGGTGGTCAAAGTGGTGGAAAGGGTAGGGGTATTCAGTGGATGTCTTAGGTAAAGCTTTGTACTCACAAATTTGGTGGTGGTTTGAGTTTCCACAAATTGCATGAATTTAATCTTGTTATGCTTGGTAAACAAGGTTGGCAGTTGCTCACTTCTCCCAATTCTTTGATAGCTAGGGTTCTCAAGGCTAGATACTACTCAAGATCTTCTTTTCTTGAAGCTACAATTGGCCATAATCCAAGTTATTCATGGCATAGTATCATGGCCTCTCAATTTCTTATAAAAAAGAGTGTAAAATGGAGGATTGGTGATGGTTGTAAGGTTTTTGTATTTTCAGATCCATGGCTTCCTGATGACAATAATCCTTATGTTGAATCTGTAGCTCCGGAAGGGTTGGATTCTATTACTGTTAATTCCTTATTGTGTGTTGATCATCTAACATGGGACATGGATACTATTAAGGATCTTTTTCTGGATAGTGATGCCAATTTAATCAAAAGGATGCTGTTAAGTATTAGACGATTTAAAGATGTTCTTTCTTGGAGGTAGGAATCAAGAGGTACTTATTCAGTTAAAAGTGCTTATCGCTTGCTTGTTTTCGATAATGCAGATGTTCCTCAGTTCTCTTATGTTCTTAATTGAAAGAAATTTTAGAATTTGAATATTCCTCCGAAGGTTAAGAATGTTATTTGGCATGCTTGTAAAGGGTGTTTACCCACTCTCTTTGTTTTACGTAGTCGAGCTGTTGATCTCTATCCTATTTGTTCTCGCTGTCATTGTGTAGTGGAAATGATCTTACATGCTCTTATAGATTGTTCTTTAGTCAAAGAGGTGTGGCGGGGTTCAAAGGTGGGTTGCCTAGATAGGCAGTTTGTCAACTTCATGGGATGGTGGAATCATGTTCTCAATAATTTTTCTTTGGAGGTAAGTAGTAATTATGCCATGCTGTTATGGATGATTTGGTTTAGTCGCAATGATTTGGTGTGGAATCGGGTTCAACACTTTAGCATTCAAATTACTGTAGCTACAAATTATTATTTGTTTTAATGGCGCAATATTGTTTTAAGTTTTCAAGGTCGGTTACATTCAGTTGGTAGTAGCATTTCCGAATGGGAGAGACCTCAGGTTGGTATTTTCAAATGTAACGTAGATGCTGGTGTTTTCCATTTTCTAAATCGTGTTTGTGGTAATAGTGTGATTCGTGACAGTAATGGTAGGTTTATTATTGCGCTTCAATGTTCTTTCTTTGGCAATTTTCCCCCTGCAATTGCAGAAGCCATTAGTTACAGGGAGGCCTTAAGCTAGTTAAAGGTAAGGGGAATTTTGTAGCTGGAGGTAAAGTTTGATTGCCTTCAACTAGTTAAAGCTCTGAATAGTGTTGCTCCTAATTGTTCAGTGTTCGGATTACTTGTTCGAGATTGTAAGATGTTGTTTCAAGAATTTACTTTGTGCAAAATTAGTTTTATTTAACGGTCAGCGAACTAGGTAGCACACGTCCTTGAACGGACTGCTGGTTTTATGTTTGATTATCTTCTTATTCATGAGAACTATCCTCATTTTATTGTTGATGTTCTTGCTTCTGATTTAGTTTAATGAATTCATTTTTTCTTTAAAAAAAATAGGCTCCAATTATAATTGAGTTATACACAGGTACCCTTCATTTTAGAATTCAATTTATTTTTACATGTACATTTGTATTTATGTTGTTAAATTTGGAAACATAAATTAGGTAGGAAAATGAATTTAATAAGGACATGTATATTTTTATTATCTATAATTATAATTTAATTGTTTTTTACAATAAAATGAATTATTTTTTTATATAATTGTATGAATAGTATCAATATTTGTTGGTTCAAGTAATAAGAAACTTGAATTCTCTTAAGTAAGGTTTCGAATTCGAGTCTTATATATGCAAAAAATATTTGTTGAAATAACTTTCTCCTCAGCTCTAACTTTAAATTAGTTGAAACTCTTATAACTATGAAACACCAATATGGATATCAGATAAAAAATATTAACTTATTTGAAGGTAAGATTTATTTTATGCAATGCATGGTTCATCATCTCTTGCTTATGAATGCATAATGCTTAAACAAAATACAACTGCCTTAAATTCATGAATCTCTACAATTCATTTGTCATATGCTTAACTTTTTTGTAATGTAAGTTGTTTTGTTGCAAGCTTTTTAACTTGGGGTTTTTATATAAATGTACTAAAATTAAAAAAACTGTTAACTGCAAAAAGTTTTAAAAATATTTTTACAAAATTAATTCTTTCAAATATAACTCATTTCTTTTGTCACCTTTATTTTTAGAGTTGTCTTTTTTTTCCAATATTTTTTCCTTTTTACTAATTTTTTTCAACTCTTTTTTTTACTTTATGCTTTTTTTTTTAACATTTTATTTGTTTTCTTTTTTTTTTAACAATTTTTTTGCTTCATATTGATTTTATTTATTTTTTTCAATATTTTTTTATTGTTTTCACAATATTTTTTTGCTCAACATTTTTTTTGCTAAACTTTTTTTTTCTATTTTTTTAGTACTATATTTATCTCTTTATTTTCAAGATTTCATTTGTTTTCTTTTTTTTTTAACATTTTTTTTGCTTTATATTGTTTTTATTTATTTTCTCTCAATATTTTTTTACTAAATTTTTTTTACTGTCTTCACAATATCTTTTTGCTGAATATTTTTTTCTACTGTCTTCATTTTTTTCTCAACATTTTTTTTGTTAAACTTTTTTTTCTATTTTTATAGTACTATATTAATTTTTTTCTCAACATTATTTTTCTAATGTCTTCATTTTTTTTTTCAATTTTTTTTATTTTTAAGGTACTATTTTTATTTTATTCTTAATTTTTTTTGCTATATATATTTTTCATTTAAGACTTTTTTTTAAATAAAGAATTATAAACTAAATATCTTCAATTGTTATTAAACCAAACAATAAATGTCTTCAACTATTGTAAAAATAATAAATAAACAAAATTTTCTACTTTTATATTTCCAAAGAATAAGGATTTTATTTTTTTTTACTTTAATTTTCTTATTAAAATGTCTAATAACTTCTTTTTTTTTTAAAAAAAAAATATTTGATACTTATTTATCATTAATATATAATAAGTTTACAATTCTTATAACGTATTTGTAACATCAACAAAAAAAAAAGCTAAAAAAAATTAACAAAAATTATTTATATTATTGACTATTGCTAAAAACAACAACTTAAACAATAAAACAACAAAAATCAACAAAATTTATGTTGTTGATTGTTGTTTATATTTGTTGATTTTTTAAATTATTTTTTCTTTATTAATGACAATATTAAGGCCATAAATAAAATTTTTTAAAAAAATTAAGGCCATAAATAAAATTTTTACTTTTATTAGTATTAATGATAAAAATAATATTTTTTTTATATATCTCAGAATTTTTATTATTATTTTTATTTTTAACAAAAATCAACAAACATAAACAAAAAGAAACAACCAAAACAATTGAAACCTACAACTAAAACATCTAAAACGACAAAAATAAACTAAAACCAACAAAAATAATAAAATTTTACAGTTATTGGTTGTTGTTGATTTTTGTTCTTTTTTCAGTTTTTTTAATCATTAATAATAAAATTAAGACCATAAATATAATTTTTACTTTTATAAGTGTAAATAATAAAAATAATAATTTATTTGATATATTTCATAATTTTTTTGTTATGTTTATTGAACAATAATTATTGAATACTATAGGTTATTTTTACTTTAATTAGTTTAATTTTTAAATATTAAATAATTATGAAAAAATAATTATTATACACTATGAGTAATTTTTTATTTAATTAGCTTAATTTTTATATTCTAAATAATAGTAAATTTCAAAATTTAAAAAAATTCTTATTTAGAATATAAAGTTAAAATTATTTAAAACATATAAATAAAATAAAATATATACAATAAAAATCAATAAAAAGATGATTTAAAAATATTAAATAAGTAAAAAAGAATTAAAAAAAAAAGAAAAAAAGCAAAAAAAAAAAAAAAAGGCAGAATGCCAAAGTCAGTGAGATGATTTCAAAAAGTCCCCAAACTAGACAAAAATGAAACATGAAAGAATTAAGAGACATTTATAAAAATACCTCATTTTTAAATGTTATCAATAAAAATATCCTAAATTTTCATTAATTACAAATCTACCATATCATAATTATAATAGTGCCTTTTGTATTTTAAAAAATGCACTCATATTTTTCTTTTTGATTTCTCTATTTTTTCTTTTATTTTTTATTAATTTTTTGACTGTTTTTATTCCCTGTTTATTTTTTTTTCTTTTATTTTTTTATTGTTTCTATAATTTTTTTATTTTATTCTTTTTTCTTATATTTTTCTCTTTTTTATTTTTTATTTTTTCTTCTTCCCTTTATTTTTCTTTTATTCTTTTTTATTTTTATTTTCTGTTTCTTTTTTTCTTGTTCTCTTTTTTTATAATTTTTCTTTTTTCTTTTTTATTTTTGTACTTCCCTTCTTTTTTATTTTTTTGTTTTTGTTTTTATTTTTATTTTCTTTTTATTTTGTATTTCTCTTCTTTTAAAAAAAATATTTTCCTTAATTTTTCCTCTTTTTTTTATTAGTGAAGCATTAACCAATATATTTTTTGGAATTTTATTTCATAAATTTCTCAAGTGGGTTATAAGAATACACAAAATGTAATGGTTCAAATATAAACAACTCACATGCAACAAATTTTTTGTATATAATTGATTATTCAAGTTCTTAATGTGTAAAAGATGCAACATTCATTATAATTGAACTAATATGACTATTTGTAAAAAGCAATAATAGAATTTTGGGTAAAGAAAATAAAGTTGTAATTTAAATTTCTAATAATTCTAAAATAGAATCAAATTTATCAATATATTTCAAGCATGAAAAATATAATTTTAACATTTTTAATTGCAAGTAGTCTAATGTGTTTGTAAAATACAAAATAATGTTTTATAACTTCAAATTGAAGAACCAATCCTGAAACAGATTATAACCTAATTTAATAATGTATCAATAAATGAAAAATAAAGATAAGTGTAGCTCATATGGTAAAGCACTTGCTTAGAATGTGAGAGGTACAAGAATTGATACCCCACATGTCCATTCTTTTTATTAGGTAGCATATATGCAATTTTGTTGCTTTTTTGTTTACTTTTAGTTTCTGATCTTATTTTAAAAGTGCAGGGAAAGATGGATGTACTTTTGTTGCTTCTAGTTCTAATTTATAAGATGTTATTGGTTATGAAAAGAGTGCTTATGATTTAGAGTTTGTTAAAAATATTGATGATGGTGATAAGGATTTCTTTTATTAGATAGTATATATTTAATTTTGTTGCTTTTTGGTTTACGATTAGCTTTAGATCTTGTTTTGAAAGTGCAGGGAAAGGTGGATGTGCTTTTGGTGCTTCTAGTTCCGATTTAGGAGATGCTACTAGTTGTGAAAGTAGTGCTTATGATTCAGAGTTTGTTGAAACTATTAGTGGTGGTGATGAGTTAAAAAAATTCTTTTATTAGGTAGCATGTATTTAATTTTGTTGTTTTTTGGTTTACGATTAGTTTTAGATCTTGTTTTAAAAGTATAGGGAAAGGTGGATGTACTTTTGGTACTTCTAGTTCTGATTTATGAGATATTTATGGTTGTGAAAATGATGCTTAAAATAAAGAAAGTGAATGTAAAGTTACTAAAGGTGGAGGGGATGGTGAGAAGAAGGAAGCTTGTGATTCAAAGTTTATTGAAACTGTTGGTGGTGATGATGAGTTAACAGATTTTGTTGGGGTATGTCCTGTTTTATTATTTTTGTATCTTTTTGGTTTCTGATACTTTATTTTGCGTTTTTGTTTTAGAGGTGGTAAGAAGTTGTTTGAGGATATTTGTTTTAATTCTAATACTAAAGACACGTCTGTTTAAGATGGTGTTGATGGTGATGAAGTGTTGAAAAATTCCAATTTGGTGTGTCCTTTTTTTTTTGTTATATTAATTTTTAGTATCTTTTTGGTTTCTAATTTTATTTTTTTTTGGAGTGAAGAGACTGTATTTAATGATGTTGATTGTCTTTTTATTGTTATTGATTTTGTTATAAAAGTTGTTTGTTGTTTGAGTGGAGATGTGTGTGTGTGTGTGTGTGTTTTTTTTTTTTATTTTGATTATGGGTGACTTTTTTTTTGAATAGGTTGTTAAAAAGGATAATTCTATACCTCTTTCTAACTAATATAGTGTTATTGGTGAACAAAGTGTTAAACATGTTGTTATGATTTTTTTTTATTTCAGTTGCTTTTTGGTTTTTGTTGGGTTTCCAATACTGTTTTATATATGCAGATAATAATAATAATAATAATAATAATAAATTTAATAAAATATAATGAAAATATAATGAGCTGAATAAAAATATAGTTTTTTTATGTGTGATTTATTTTTATTGCTTTTTGGTTTATGTTTGGTTTCAAATATCACATTTAATATTAATAAAATTATGATAGTAATATATATATATAGAAACACACTTGCAGCATCACACATCATTATGGTATATTCATAATGGAATGAATAAGCATATTTACTTGAAGACCTTTGAGACATATCTGAACTGATCGAAACTAACATATATAAATATGAGTTTATGCTGAATATAAAAATTCCCAACATATCCAAATTGCCAAATAAATAATCATAGTTTGTACTAAAGATTAAAATTATGAAACAATGATTTTAACTTGAACTGTAGCAGCAACATGGTGGATTTGGCCTAACCCTAAAATCATGGGACTGTGCTCACAATGTTGTTTCTTGTTGACCAAAGATTTCCACAACAATGCAAATAGTCACAACAAAAGCTCTTATGGAAAGCTATTATTTTTAACAACAATATTTCTCCAGTAGAGATGATATTGGCAATAGCATACAAATGGAACACTACTAGAGTAATTTCTTTTTAATCACAATTCAATTCATTAAAAAATTACTGTCACGACCCAAACTGGGGGCCATGACCGGCGCTAGGGAACGAGAATTTTTTCGAATTCGGAACCCGTAACAAGTCTTAAAATAATAAAAACATACAATAATTAAAATAAAATAAATATACCATAATTAAAATTTTAATTTAATATGATAAAATAAAACTCCTTCATAATGAAATGTATTAATACAATATTCAAAATAAATATCTGAATTAAAATCTCATACAACAAAGTAAAATAAAACTCACTACTGATAGAAATACAACTACTACAGTTTTCTAGAGTACAATATAAATAATTAAGTGTATAATTTACATAATAGAGCCGGGACGGAAGAAATCCGACTAATAGGTTTATTGCTGAGGTCTGAGAAGAAGACTCTCCTGTAAAAATATCACTAAGGGGAGTCAGACCTCACTGAGTGAATTGTTATAATATATATACATGCATTACTAAATGTCAAATGCAAACAATCATATGTATATAATAAATATATATACAGGCATGTACACATAGATGCTGAAAATCACTTTATTTTATAATACTGAAAAATATAAGTTTTGAATGATCAAATAGAACCCTAAATGATCGCAACCTCGATTAGCATTAGAAATCACTCTAGCCATACTGACTCACTTAATTCCAAATAAATTCTCTTAATCCATCTGGACAGTAGACTGGCCCTGAGACACTAAGTCGACCGAACTCCAGCAGTTTGATTGTCAGTGTGATTGGCCTCGAGCCACTTGGTCAACCGAGTTCCAGCAATCACACTATCAATCACATCACATCTCAATCAAATCAATCATGTCATATTTCCTCAAATAAGTTAGTAATTCAACCCTACAATCTATCGCATCGGTACGTACTTGGTCCTAGTGCTGCCCATTAGGAAGCACATTTTATCGATATCCTTTGTTTAAAATAAAACATACATTCAAGTAAACAAATAATGCATAAAGTCATTCATAATAATCAAATAAACCATATATATACCTAAAATAAACTAAGTATATATCAAGTATATATATGTAAAATAAATTCAAATAAGTCATGAAATATACTCAAAATAAACCAATAATATACTTAATAATTTAAATATAAATCAAAAGTAAAATATGCATTTATTTCAAAATATACCGAGAATATACTAAAAATATACCTAAAATATATTTTAAGCATTTAATAAAATAATTATGCAAAATTATACATTTAAAACATATAATTCTAAAACATGCAACATAAACGCAATGTATATATAAAATAACAATTCACAGGGATGCGCTCCTCTAGACTGGTCCGACGGGCGTAGTCCGCTAGGCCTCAATCTCAGTGCAACTAAAAAATAAAAATAATCATGAAAATCATAACAAATCTAACTTAGACTTTTAAAGACTCGATCTAAAATTACTAAACACAGACAGAAATAGAAATTACCCGATGTCACATTTTATGAGAATTCTACCGAAAATTTAGCAGAACCTGCTAAAACGGACATCTCTTTACTAAAATATAGAGTCAGTCCTGCAAGAAAAATACACTTTGAATATAAAAATCCACACAACCCTCGGTTGGGATCCCAAACTACAAAATTCTCCAACCGAGGTCCACAATTCACCACAATTCAAATAATATAATAAAATATATTAAAAATCAATAATTACTATAAATACCCTCAAAATATCAAAATATAGTATATTTAACATTAAAACACCAAAAATAATTATTTTCCCAATAATTACTTAAAAACCCTAAATAATAATATAATATTATTAAAAATCCATTTCTCGATAATTTGATATAATTTAATAAAAACTCACTTTACTAATCCAAATAGCTTAATTATTCCAAATACATTTTAAAAATTACTAAAAATTCATTTTATTACAATATATATATATATATATATATATATATATATATATATATATATATATATATATATATATATATAATATTATTTGAAAATAATTTTCAAAAATTAGTATTAATTAATTAAAAATATTAAATAATTTGTAAAAATCATTTTTATACCTCAAATAACATTAAAACCAATTAAACGTAATATTTTACTAAAATTATCACCAAATTACGCAATTAACCCTAATATTCAAAAATTACTCATAATATACTAATATTACTCAAAAATTCACTAAAAACTATATAAATACAAAAAAATTATTTTCTCAACACATATCTCATTATTATTAACAAAAACATATAATTAACCAATAATTTCTACAAAAAATATATTTTTAACCTAATTTTTCAAAATTGACATAAACTTAAAATAATTATAAAAATTATATAAAAATCACAAAAATTATAAAATAAATTCTAAAATTGATAAAAATTACTAATAACACCAAAAATCAAAAATTTATAATTTATATAATTAATTTACGAAAATTAATAAAATAATAATAAAATATTCAAAAATTCACAAAAATCAAAATAAATTCTAAAAATCAAAACAAAAATATATAGATGTAGATTGAGCTTCCAGGAACAACATTTGTTAAGGAGGATTAACTGAATCAAACAATATCAACCTAAAAAATTATGAAACCCTAATACTCAAAACTAAAAAATTCAAGAAAACACAAAAATGGATGGATTAGAGCTCAAACCGAAGCTAGGATCAAGTTCACTGGAGTTTGAGGAGATAAAAGACACCGAAAGAGCTCAAAGAGGTGGCCAGATGAAGGGGAACGATCGAAAAAAGAGTTTCAGTCACTGTTGCTGCACAAGCTGCTGTCGGCACTGGGGAAGAAGGAGGAGGGCAGCGGAGCTGCTGGCTAATGGAAGACTGTTTGGCGAGCTGAACAGAGAGGCACACTGACGGTAGGGGCTCAAACGATGACGGGCGGAGGGTGATGGTTCCGGTTGGTTTGTATATATATATATGTTGTAATATCTTGAGTTTTTAAAATATTTTAAATTGCATCGGGATATGCAGTGTTAATAATTTTGTATATAATTATGATATTTTAATGAGTTTGATATTTATTTAAAGCTTATTTTAATTATTTTATGTTATTTTAAGTACTTTACATAAAATTTTTTCGGAACTTGCATTTTCGGGGAAATTGATACGTAAATAATTTAATAATAATTATTTTAAATAGATTTACGCATTTGCATGAACTCATATATATTTTTAAAGTGCTAAAATAAAGTGTACATATGTGTATATATTTAAATTAAACTAGGATTTAATTAATTACCCTAATTTTTATTATTTATTATTTAGTTTTAATATTATTTAATTATTTTTAAGTATATAAATTATTAAATATATTAAATTATATGTGTGTGGAGTATATTTAATGTGTGTAAGAGTTTATATTATTATAATATATAGTGTGAGTATATATATATACATATATACATAATATATAGTTAAAAATCAAAACTTTGCCAAATTACCATTTTGCCACCAACTCCTCTCACCATCTCCGGTTGCCCTCCTTGCCAACCCGCCGTCTGTCACGCTGTTTTCTTCCCGTCGGTGTGCCTCCCGGCGTGCCACCTTCTTCCTCAGCCATTTCCGCCACCTACAACAGCCGTTTCCAGCATCAGAGGAGCTCGTTTTGGCCGGAAAGCCAAAACTTCAAGCTACCATCGATCACAGCGATTCCGGCCATTGTTTTTGACACCGTCGGTCTCTATCTTCTCCTTGAGCTCCGGTGAGTGTGATTTCAAGCTTTGTTTCACTTAAAATGGTTTAGATTTGCCTAGGTTTCGATTTTACAATTTCGGCCTATTAGGGTTCTTATTTTTTTGAGCTTCAATTTGATTTATTCATGAAAAATTACTTCACAAAATTTTATCCTTGTAGCTCAATCTATACTCTGTAATTGTTGTATAATTTTTGGAATTTATTTTGATTTTTGGGTATTTTTGATTATTTTATTATTATTTTCTAATTTTCAAAAATTAATTAATTAAATTATGAAATTGTGTTTTATGGTAAATATAGGTGTTGAAATGAATTATAGGAATTTATTTGTAATTTTTATGAATTTTTATGTATTTATTTTGAATTTATTTAGGTTATGTAATTTTGAGAAAATAGGGTTAATTATGTTTTTAATTGAAATTTATTGGTTAATTAAGTATATTTATTGATATTATTGAAATATATGTTGAGAAAATTAATTTTTGTGCAATTATATTATTTTTGGTGAATTTTTGGATTAATTTTTGTATATTTATATATATAGGGGTATTTTGGTAATTTTACCCTAAATTGGCTAAAAATGTAATTAAATCGGTTTTAATGGTTATTTATGGTATAAAAATTATTTTCACAAATTATTTAGTATTTTTAACTAATTAAAACTATTTTTCGTAAATTATTTTCAATTATATATATAATATACGATTTTTCTAATAAAATGAGTTTTTATCGGTTTTTACTGTGTTTTAGGGTTAATTACGTAATTTCTACTTATAAAATGTATTTTTATTATATAAGGGTGTTTTTGGTATTTTGTAAATATTCTGTGAATTGTGGACCTCGGTCAGTGATTTGTAGTTTGGAGTCCGACCGAGGGATTGTGGTTGTGTATTATGTGTATTTTCGAAGTGCGTTTCTTTGCAGGGTCGGCTCTACTCTTTGAGTAGAGAGATGTCCGTTTTACAGGGGAGGTTCTGCCGGATTTTTGATAAAATTCTCGTAAAATGTGATGTTCAGTCGAGTTCTAATCCTAATTCTGTCTCTAATATTCTAGATCGAGTTTTTAGAACCTCTGTTAGATTTATTATGATTTCTGTTGTCGTTTGTTTGCTTAGTTACGCCGAGACCGAGGTCTAGTGGTGGACTAGGCCCATCGGACCCATCTCGAGGAGCGCAATAATAGTGAGTTGCTATCTTATATATATATGCTCTAGGGTGCATGATTTTAGAAATATATGTTTTATTTTGATTAAATATGCATAATGGTTTAATTAGTACTTAAGTTTATTTTTAGTTTATTTTTGGTTTATTTTTGGTTTATCTTTGGTATATTTTAAACTATCTGTATGTTTTATTAATGAATTATATTTAAAATATTTTTGAATATATTTCTAGTTTACTTTATAATTTAAATTGGATTTATTTGTCGTATATATAGTCGAAATATACCTAGTTCACTTTTGGTATATTTCTAGTATATATATGGTTTATGTAGAGATTTTATTCCATTACATGCCTCATTTATTTTTATGAATGTACGTTTTATATTTAAATGAAGGATATCAATAGAACGTGCTACCTAGTGGGCAGCACTAGGACCGAGTACATACCGGTACGCTTATAGCATTTAGGCTACATTACTAACCATTTGTGGATATTGATGAGATTTGATTATTTGATGTGTGAGATATGATTTGGGAGTGTGATTGCTGGGGCTCGGTTGACAAAGTGTCTCGGGGCCAATCACACTGACAGTCAGACTGTTGGAGCTCGGTTGACTTAGTGTCTCGGGGCCAGTCTACTATCCAAATGGAATAAATGAATATATTTGGAATAAGTGAGCCTGTATGGCTAGAGTGTTGTCTACCACTGTTTTGAGGTTGCGATTTTCTAGGGTTCTACTTGATCCTTCATAAACTGTGATTTTCAAAAAAAATATATAAAATGATTTTATTGCATCTGTGTGTATTTGCTTGTATACATATGTAATATATATACTATTGACTGTGTGCATTATCATTTAGTATGCATGTATATATATTATAGTAATTTACTCAGTGAGGTCTGACTCCCCTCCATTGACTATTTTTCAGGAGAGTTGTCGTCATCAGACCTCAGTAGTAGACCCTTACGCCGGATTTCTTCTGCCCCGGCTTCATTATGTAAACTGCTCACTTGAGTTTTATTTTTATTAATCTAGACACTGCAGTAGTTGTAAAAATTGAAAAAGGATATTGTATTATATTTGTATGAGTTATGTACTTTAAATATTTGAATTGGACTTCTATTAAAAGTTTATTTATATATATTCGAGATGAGTTGTTGATTTAAATCCAGTGGTGGATTATTATTTAATTATTTATGATTTTATTTCCGCTGCACAATATTTTAATTGTGTTATTATTATTATTACATGTTTTATTTTATTTTTAGGCTTGCTACGGGTTCCGGATTCGAAAGAATTCTTGTTCCTTAGCGCCGTTCATGACTCATGTTTTGGGTCATGACATACGTATATGTTTGTGTTTTTAAGAATGAATATATATATATATATATATATATATATATATATATATATATATATATATATTTAATACTTTATTATATAATTTAATAAAACTTTATTTAATAATGATATAATATATATAACTTAAATGTAGACCACATTTATATAACACACACATAAAATAAAATAATAATAAACCCTAATTAGTATAATACATAACACATAAAGTAATGAGATTAATAAAATAATCTATTAATAAAATAATTAGAGAAAATAATAAAACAATAATAAAATAAAAATACTAAAATAATTATGCAAATCAAACGACCATAATACTATTTTTACGTAGAGATTTAATTTAAACATAGAATAATAATAATTAATCGTAAAATTATAAAATAAGAATAAAATAATCAAATTTGACTTTAAATTTTATTAACACTGCATATCCCATTTTAAAATAAAATAATTTAAAAATATAAGTCGTTACAATTACAGCTTTAAAACCGAAACCTATTCTACCCTTTTAAAGAGACTTCTTAAGAATCTCTTCAGATGAAACCTCAAGTGTTGATCCAGCATGCTCTTTATTAAGCTTCACTTCTGCAGCAGTTAACATTTAACATATAAAATCAGCTTATATACATATATTCATAGTTTGTCAGATTGGCAATTCAACGAGCACGTGGTGTGTGTTATATATGAGGAGAGTAATAGAAACTAAATTGAAAAAAAAGAAAGTACCATAGCCACCTCAGTCATTCAGCTTGGCTTGGACAATCATAAAAGAAGTCACCCACATTGGAAAGCTGCTTGAATTACTTAAATTCTCATTTCTGCAATTGCTTTGGCTACTGTTACATTAAATTGCTCTCTAAAGGACTTGTTCTACCCTAATCTCTATTCTATATAGCAACATTTAAGAAATGAACAAGCCATTAGCCAGTAAGAAAAACAACAAGAAGGAACAAAGCAATACCTCGACTCTTCCCCTCAAAACTTCACCCATTAATCATGCTTATTTAAAGGACTTGTTCTACCCCTCAAGATCTGGTGAGCAAGATCAAGGTTTCAAAAATAAGAACAAATTGTATAATTAAAATCTAAAATTTTCAATTAATTTCACATACAAAACCCCTATGTGTAAAAATTTCAATTTAGAATCAAAAAGCAATCTTACATAAACAAGCAAAAGAAAAAAAAGAGATTTTTAAAGGAGATGTAGCTAATTGTAATCTTGTGATTAGATTTTTTTTTTTTATTTAATGGAAAGCTCTTTTTTTGGCTTGACAAAAAAAAAAAAAAGAAGATAAATAGGGAAAAGAAGCAAGGAGTTGAAAAAGAAGAACTGAAGAAGAAGCCTAGATACACAGCCTAGCAAGAATTGAAAAACAGAGAAAAAGACGTGATTGGAGAAGGGGAAATGTGATTTTTGGTTGCGAAAAAAAAAAACACTACAAAAAACAAACCGAGTAAAAACAGAGAGATTAAGAAGAGGATTGTTATTTTTTTTTAACGTTAATGAAAAGGGCACAGTCGCATATGATTAAGAAGACATGTGTGTAATTTTAAAAATTTTGGAATATTTTTATTATTTTAATTATATTTTAGGACATTTATAAAAGAATTTCAAAAAAAAATAAAGTAAAACATTGACGTCAGTCACAAACGATATTAATTTGGTCAACTGGGTGATTTCCTCTTTTAACTTCAGAACGTAGCCCATTAAGTACACTTTTTCTTATGGGCCGATATTAACATAGTTTATCAATGAGTTGCACGTCTGAATGCTGATGAGAAATGTATTGACAGAGTGGTGATTAGATTTGAGGGATTTTTTAAGAAATATAGTTTGACTATTTTTAAAAAAAAAAAACTATGATATTTGATAAAAATTTTAAAAAAAGTGATGGTTATTTTTAGGGATAATTATTGTATAACACTGTATTTTGACCAATTATACTATTTCATTTTTTACATTTAAAAAAATATTTATTCATTCCTGATATTTGCAACAGTTAACATTCATCAGTTCTTCTTTAAAATTGAAATAGTACACGATTTTGTAAATGTTAGGGATGAATAAATATTTTTTAAAATGATAGAGATGAAATAGTATAATAAACCAAAGGCACATAATAATTATCCCTTATTTTTTTTATGTATAAATAACAAGTTAACAACTTTATGATAACCATTATAAAACAGCTACAAATATAATTACCAATAACATTTTTTTTTCTAGCTATTCTATGGTTATTGTTGGATTGTTGTTGTTATTTTTAAAATTTTTAGTTGTTTTTTGGCTGTTGTCTAGTTGTTCTTGTTATGTATTTTTTATTTTTCATTTATTCTGTTGTTGTTGTTTTTTGGTTTTTTATAGTTGTTGTTTGGTTATTATCATTTTTTTTTCTAGTTGGATTTATTTATTTAGTAAAAAAATCATTAACAACAAAAGTTTCACAAAAACAACTATATTCATTGAATTTATTTAATAAAAAATTATATATTTCACTTTTAAAAATATTAACTCACTCATTTACTCAAAAATTTATAATATTTAAAGAAATCAAATGAATAAAAATAGAGCTAGAAAACTAACATAAGAAAAAAAAAAACAACAACTAAAAACTAGAAAACAACTAGAAAAAAAATAGCAATAAACCAACAACAAGCTAACAACAACCAATTAGAATAGCTATTTGTCTATGTTTTTTAAAGTATAACAAAGCCTAAAATAGTATGACAACAACCAATTAGAATAGCTATTTGTCTATGTTTTTTAAAGTATAACAAAGCCTAAAATAGTATGACAACAACCAAACAACAACTAGAAACAACCAAAAACATCAACAACAACCCAAAAACAATCTCACAATAACCCTTCATCAATCAAAAAATAACCATAAAACTCCCCCATCAATTTTTAGCAACCACAAATCAACAAACAACCTCAAAACAACATTACAACAACCCTTCAAAAATAGAAAAAAAACCAAACAACAACAACCTAGAAAAAATAACAACAACAAAAAAAACTAAGTAGAAGAAGAAGAAGAAGAAGAAGAAGAAGAATAGCACTCAACAATTACTCAAGTATTAAGAACCAAAGAAAAGTTAACAACTGTCTATTACAATTCTTGATAATTTGTGACATGATGGATTTTCAACAGATAAAAAAGATAAAAATGAAGATGGAGAAGTGAAACTTTATAAGATTTGATTTGAAAATCTAATTAAAAAATTTATGGGTTTACTCTCTTTGAATAAAAATATGCAAAAAAAATTTTCTTGAATAGATCAATTTTGCAAATCTTTTTAATGATTAGTGTCGGACTTGAGAGAACGAAAAGAGAAGATATAATGAGAAGAAGAGAAAGAAATAAAGAGTCAAAACAACATAAAAACAAAAACAGAAAATTAAAAAATGAGTTGTGAAAATATAGAGTTAACGTTGAGAAAAACACCGTACTTTTGAAAGTTTTGGTCAAGAAATGGAATACCATGTAAATTTCTATAGATTTTAAATACGTCCGACTGAGATAAGGCCTAATGTTGTGAAATTTTCAATGACTAAATTCACAATAAATAGCTAAGGTGTTATTTTATCACATCAAATTATTGAATATTTGTTGTTAAATTTTTTTTGAACATTTAAATTTGAATATTATGTATGGAAAAGACAAATATTAGAAGAGTTTTTTTTTTTTTTTTTTTTTTTATGAGTCCATCCAATTTAAATTATAAAATAGTTAGAATTTTTATAACTATCGGATATGAGGGTATCAAATGAAAAAAAAAAAATCTGATGATCACCTTTCTTCAAAAATATCATAATATGTAAAACTTAAATTTGCAATACCACTTTTTATTTTATTTCATAGGAGAAAACTGTTTTTATTGTATAGTATTTTAATATTTAAATCATATAATATCTCTATTGATTAAAAAAAATATTATTAGAAATTAATATTTTCATGTTATAAAAATGAATTAAGATTATAAAAGAATAATATTATTTTACAATGGGAGCATATTCTCTTAGCTATTGGATGAAAAATGCCTTACATTAAAGATGCAATTTTTTTTTTTTTTAAATTTAATAAGCGAAGAAAAAATGCAATGAATCAGTACCCAAATGTGAAAAGATGATGGTGCATTTGCTGGAGAGCAACTCCATCCTAATTGTTCAGAACTATATCCTGACGACTCTTACAGGCTTTATACACATAGTTCAGCTTTCCACACAGACCTTTTCCTCATTACACCATCTTCTCTTTTCCTATGGCAAGTCTTAATTCTTCAATTCAAGAGGTAACCCATGATATTGTCACAAGACAATATCACCATATTTATTAGTAGTCATCTTTAGAACCGTGAGATCTTGAATTGAATTCGAATTTATGCACCCTCATACACATATTTTTATTTTTATTTTTCATTCTGTAAAATTATTTTTTTAAAGATATAATAAATGATTCAAAGCTTAAACGTTAGGTATCCTGCCGAATAATTGTGCCATTTTGTAAAATTATATTTGTATATTAACATTAAATGCATTTCAAATGTTGGACCTGAAAATTTCTTAGCTCAATTTATGCAAGTGCTAAGCAATTAATTCAACAATTTTTGTTAATATCATTGTTGAGGTGAGCAAGATCAGGTCACCAAATTTATGCAAAGTTTGACTTGGCCCCAAAAATCAGACTTCACACTCAGTCCACTGTCTTACCATGTGCTCAAGTGGATGTCGCAGCTTTGCATCTATGAGTCTTGGCATTTTAATATATATATATATATAACTCAAACTATGTCAAGCAGAACCCAAATGAAATATTAGCAAAAAATAGCATAATTGGGTTTTTATTAGTTTATTTGAAGAATATCATAGAATATACCAATAACATTAGTTCATGCTCCCCAATTTCATTGACACAATCTCATCAATGTCATACTAAAATTCCTGATCGCAGCACCTACTAATTAATTAGCCCACAAAAAATTTTTTTGATGCTTTATTTTTCTCCATTTGCAAAAATAATAATAATAATAATAGTTAGACATCTTTTTATTATGAAGACATGCAAATTCCCAAAAGGGGAAATCTTCACTTAAATCCTAACTTAGAAACCAAAAACAAAACCTCTCTTACCACAATATCTAGCTAGCTATCTAGCTCCTTCATAAATGCAGAGACAAATCAAGCTTTTGATCTTTAGTAGCATTATTATTACTCCCCAAATTCTGATGATGAGGACTAATAATATTCTTGTTATTCACCATTGTAGTAGTGGGTACCGGCTTTTGAGTAGACCCACTTCCACTGAAGCCATTGCATCTTATACTCCTTTGCCAATTCAAGAAACTGCCCTCATCTTCTTCACATTGATGATACTTATGACTTGAACAATTCCCACCATAAAGTATTCCGTTGTTATTATTGTTACTGTTATCATCAAACTTTGGTGCACCACTGGATCCAAAGCCATCTGAGAATTGTTGGGTAGGGTAACAAGGCAAGCTAGCTGCATGGGCAGTTATGTACATTGAAGGGTGATGTAATAAGCCTAAATGGTGAGGAGTTGGAGCAAAAACCATTGGAAGTGAAGGAGGTAGTAGTGGTGGTGGTGGTGCATATTCTGAAGCTCTTTTTGCCTTTCTTGCTGCATTTCTTTCTTTCTTGTGAGCATTTTGGTGGCCTCCTAAAGCTTGAGAACTGTAAAATTTTCTTGAACAAAATAAACAAGAAAACACTCTCGAACTTCTTGTATCTTCTTCTGCATTGTTACTGGTTTGAGAAACCTTTTCTTCAATTTCCATGTCTCTGCAAAGCCAAGAATCTTGATATATGTATATATATGTATAGATGTAAAGAAAGAAATCAAGAATGGATTTGGAGAAGGGTTTAAACCCTTTTTTCTGTTCTTGAAAATAAAAGAAATGGCAGAAGAGAAGCTAATGAAAAAGGACCAAAATATGGTAGATGGCTAGCTAAGTGGGTGAGTTTTTTTGGGTGTTTGATCTGATAAAGAGAAAAAGAAAGAGGGTTCAGAAACTAAGTTAAAAAGGAGTTGAAGAAATGCATTACTGCTGCATGTGAAGAGCCCCTACGTGTAATAATTAAATAAGAGTGCTTGACACAAGGTGCTGTATGGGCTTGGAAGCAGAAGAGATAAGTGAGAGAGAAGTGGGGACGGATGTATGGATGGATCCTGCAACTTATTAAGGTAAACGGATGAGTTATTGGTGGAAAGAAAATGCCTGGATTGGGAAACGGACTAAAATCTTTAGTCTGACAATCACCAGTTTCATGGGCAAATGGGGTTTCTTCTTGCAGGAGTGTAACTATCTGTTTCTTTTGTTTTCATTTTTCAAGATTGGTCATGAATAAAGAATCAAAGTAGTAGGTTTAAAATTGTGTAAGATTTATTTATATAATCAAATTGAGTTTCTTAACCTTTATTGATCCAGCACTTTGCCCTCTACCTTCCCAGTACAATTTTTGCTTGCTACAATCTCCAACATGGAGCAATGAATAAGGAGAGATGGTGGTGCTACTGCTATATGTTTGTCAAAAAAAAAATAAAATTAAAACAATTAAATTTAAAAAGACCAACATGAATACGCCAAATTAATTTTGGAGTGGTGGAAGTGAGATTGTCAGAGTAGCTAAGCTTGGAGAGGGGATGATCAGGTTCTGTGTGATATCTGCAATGGCCAATGTGCAAAGGATTGGGTAAGGCTTAAAAGCCAAAACCAGTCCCCCACTTGGTCTGGAACTCAGCAGTGGTGCTTATTGTGCAAATATCATATATATATATATTTCTTTGCTGCTCTGTGCATGCATGCAAATGGCTTGGCTCTTAGTACTGCTTGCTTGCTGCATTCCTCTGCTTTTTCTATAAATATAGTTATGGGGCTGACAGCCACTGGTCCTGTACTCTCCACCGCCAATTTGGCACTTTTCATCCACTCCTTTCCTGAGCAGCCCTTGAAGCCTCGTTGTCATGCCCTTCAACTAACAGAGCCCAATGCTTGTTCCCAGTCTTTGAGCTGCCTACACGTGGCGCTAATAAGAACAATTCATGTCATTTTGATTATTATGGTTAAATACAAAAACGACGCACAAAAGCTAGCTAACGGTCGAATTTAATGTGATAAGATTAACAAGTACCTTCTCCTTTAGAACGATCATGGCATTTCTGCATCTTCAATTAACTCTCTCGAGATATGTCAGTTGAAAGCAACAAGTCAGATTTCGTTTTTACATCAGAGTCCAAGGAAATGTTGAACTCCTGCAGGATGCGTAGAAAGGGAGAAAAGAAAATAGAAAAAAAATATGATATTATTTTTCTTCCTTTTTTTATTTTATTGTGTTTGAAGTTGAAGGAAAATAATATAAATAGAAAGAAAATTTATTATTTCTTTTATTGAAAAAATAAAATATTAAAAAAATAAAAAGTAAATATATAATATATTTACTTTTATACCCTCACTTAAAAATATTTACTACAAATTTTTTATTTTTTATTTTTTTATGAGTTTTTTTTTTAGAAATCCAATTTAACAAAAATAGTACGTATAAAATTAAAATATTTATAGTACTGTGAAGAACAATTAAAGAGAAAAAAAAAAAAAGAAAAATAACTATAAAGTACATGGTATGCGAAGACAAAAAAAATGAGAGCGAAATTATCAAATAAGATGAACAGTATTTTTCCTCAATGGAGAGAGGAAAATATAGAGAGAGGAATATAGCTTATTTTACTTCTCTCCCATTTTCCTATCCTCAAACTAAACAAGAAAAGCACTTTCCTCCCCCATTTTCCTTTCCTATTTTCCTTCCTCTTTTTCCTCCTTTCCAAACACACTGTTAAGGTTTTCATTTGTAAGATAAAAGCATTCAGAAGAAGGAAACAAAAAAACTTCAAATAAATACCACAACAATTTGTAGACAATGTCATCCAACCTAAATCAACCCCTGGCTCTAACCCTCAGGAAGGTTAAAAGAACCTTATTTTTGGGGTGGGGGCTTTAAAGAGAGATATTAAAGAACATATAAACTTGTAAGATATAAAGGTAGCTTATCTACTGCAATATATATATATATATATATGTATTGGCTGCAACAAATGGGGATAATTACAATTTATGAAGTAGGAACCATATTTTGTAGCAATATCACAAAAAGAGTTAGCGCGTCTTGGTTAGTAGACATTCAAATGCCGAGGAATCTTTTCATGTTACTGCCGATGCGAACATGAGCAATTTATACAAGGGACCAAAAGGCAACTAGCTGAGAGTCAGGAACAACCAAAACATTTGCTAAAGGAGAAAAAACTGGAAGGTTCTGATGATGTCTCTGGATCTGGCCCTGGCTTTTTCCTAGGAAGATGCTTAAGAAATGCTTTCACCGCTCCGGTTACTCCATCCTCATTTTCCATAGCCTTGGCAAGCTCAACTGCACGCTCCTTCACCTGGCATCAAAAACCCATAGGTTAATTTCCATCACTGCTATCAACATCAGGCCAGCAGCCTATAGTAACAGTGGAGCCACAAATAATTTGGGATTTTGCATGTAAATTATAAATGCTGGATTAAATAAAACCAGCATAGCTTTTCAAAAATAAAAATAAAACCAGCATGTCGCAAAATCCACATTACCTTAGGATCTAGCATGATGTTTATTGCATGAATTAACTTGGGAAGTGAGAACTCATCAACTGGTATGGGAGGAGGACCTACTCCTCTGGCATGCACTCGCTCACCCCAGAATGGTTGGTCACCAAAGAAAGGCACAATGGTTGTGGGGCACTGTCATTCAAAAAATAGAAAGGGATAAAGGATACAAGGCAGATGACATGGAACTGAAATTATAAATCTAAAGGAGAAATAGGATGTAGCCATTACTGCAGCTTTGAGACCAGCAGCTGTTGTTCCAGCACCACCATGATGAACCTGAGAACAAAATTCACAATTTCACACTGATAAGGACTAGCAGCAATATGCTAAATATACCAAGAAAGTTAAGAGAACAAAATATATTCAATGTTAATCTGATGAGAGAAATTCAGGGAACAAAGTTCTCTACCATCTTATAGGTCAACATCCAACAGTGCATCTTACTGAATAAAAAACAAGCATAAGTGTCTGATTTGATTCAATAAATCATTCACAGAACTGGCTACAAATAGACTATTCCCACAAATATTTTCTTTGTTTTAGTTCTTATAAATTCATTTGGAAAGCTACAGTGCAACAACAGTAACCTCTTTAAGAATTTCTACAAGCAACAGAAAGGCATAACTAAGCCTTACCACTGCCTTGCATTGCAAGAATAGCCAGTCATGAGGGCAATTGTCCAGTAAGTATATGAAGTCCTTAGGTTCTGCCACTGAGAAATTAAAATTACACTTGATATATCAGCATTAAAGAAACAGACAGAAATATGAGCAAAAAGGCAGCACAGCAGAAAAACAGTGTAAGTTCTCAAATAACTAGAAACTTACAATTACCAAGGCCACCCCAGCCTTTGTTAATGATTCCCCTTTGTCCAGTCTGTTCTAATGCATCAACAATTATTTCTGTAAACTTCTGTGGATCTTGAACAGGCTGTGATAGAAAAGAAACATATAACCAGGAAATATTGATACCAGAAAATTGTTTGCATCATTGCCTCAGTTTAAATACAGATCCATGTCTTCAACATGGAGACCTCAGCATTTTTTAGCCATCACAAAATTCAAGGTCATTTTTGAAGTCCCAATATTTCTGTCTTCAAACTAGGGAGAATTAAAAATAAAAACCTATAAATGCAGGCAAATGCTGCAAGGAATAGAGACCGGTTGATTTTCAGTTCCATTGAAAAAAAAAGGCAGGCAATTTCTGTCACAGAAGGCAACCAACAGATAACCATCTGAAATCAAATGGCATGTATACTCAACTCAACTAAGCCTTAGTCCTGAGTTAATGGGGTTCAGCTAAAATCAAATGGCAATGTATGATTCCAGTAAATAGTTTTCAAGAATTTTAGCCAACGCCATCTAGAAACAACCCAACAATTTTGCAGCAATAAAGCACAGTAAGCCATGCGCAGGTTCATATTTCATAGAAATAGCGGAAAAGAAGAATCAGAAAGCAAGCTCACAAGACTTCCGAACCCAACATAAATAGGTTCTGGACCAGCTTCAAGCCATTTTACAAGTGACTCGGGAGGCTCATAATTTGATGCTAGATCAAGAAAGCAGAATCCAACAACATCAACCTTTGATCCCCAATCTGCACAACAAGCAAAAGATGTGACCAAAATTTAATATCCTTCCGTGAAGAATGACCAAAATCCAGCAACAAACCTATCCAATTTGATATTCAAAAGCCAAGCTTCAATAAAACTATGCTTGGCTTTTATAGGATCTTGATGGACTCCTGGGAAAAAATTAATTAATTAATTAACTAACCATCAAGCTGATTTATGGTTCTCCTGTAAGTATTTACCAAGTATAGTCTTTATTTACCAAAATATGAATAAACACTAAAACCAAAAAGATGTATATTTTCTTTATGTTTTCATAGTAATCAACAGAATTTTATAGTAGTTTAAAACTCAATGTTCATAGTTGCATTCTTGAGTTCAAAGATGTGTTTGAATTTGGGTAGCTCATAAGCCTAGACCACACTCATGATCTAGCACTAAGTAACTCATGTTCTTGTTCAAAGCTTCAATTCCAGATTTGCACAGCCTTACTGAGAAACCTAGTAATAAAGTAGTCTTTCTTATAAGACTAACAAAAGATGTTAAGAGTTCAACAAACATCAACATCTTTTGTTAAGATCCATTGAAACTACAGAACATCCTTTTAGCACATTCAAGGTAAGATCCAATGAAACTAAAAGCGACAGAGTCATAGCATGGTAATCCATTTAGGTAATTACAAAACTATCAAGGAAGAAATCAGCATTTTACCTTTTCATTCAATTAGGCCATCACAAGACAAGAGGCTCGGCATTCAAAGGAATCAGTAATTATTGCATACAAACAGATCCATTATTTTGCTTAAATGATATGCCCAGATTGCAAAGTGGACAACAGTTCCAGACACAGAGTGCAACCATATTTGTGTTAGACAATATTTCACAGATTGTTGCTTAGTATAGTCTCTGATTAGCATAACAAATTACTTTCAGTACTATTAGATCCTACAACCACACAATAACAAACATAAAGCACCTTTTGGTTTAGGAACAAGGTGGGGACTCCATATGTATCCATGTGGTACATCAGAATCAGAGCCTTGTGAACCACTAAGATACGTCACAGGCCGCAGCTTTAGCTTTTTTTTCCTAACATCATTTATCATGTCCCGTATTCCAAGCCAAATCAAGGAGTCAACTATTTGATATGAAAGCTACAGAAATTGCAGATCACAAAAGGTTAACAGAAAGAACCAAGAATCAGCAGAAAAATAAAAGCTAGAGTAAAGTGTCAAAAAGACAAGGGGGAAAAGCAGTGGGCTCACTCGATATCCAGCTGATTGCTTGACTCGTGACAAAGGATGCGGAAATTCACTAGTTGGCCTGGTAGAAAAGACAGCATTTGCTTAAAGCAGTCTAAGCTTACTCAGAGCATACCATTTAGTGCAAAAACTGATAGAAAAGAGAGAGAGCACAAAATGTAAACAGAAGATAATTAAATCTATACAATTAATTCGACTAAATTCCATTACCAAGACAAAGACTTACGTCCATGGCATTGTGAAAAACACATGAAGTGGAACTTTTAGTGCCTCAGCCACATGAGAGTGCCCTAAAAAAGAGATAATAACATCAGCTGTAGAATGTTGAAAAGGAAATTCTGCTCTGGTCTAATAAGTTCTAAAAATAATTGAGATACCATGTTGAACACATTTTTTCAAACTTTAAGCATATTACAGCATCTTCAAAGGTGATCTTTATTTAAATACTAATTTTTACTTTTTTTTTAATTTTTATAGTAAATAGTGTCTTTATTGATTTGAGTAATATAAAGAGTGAAAATAATATTTAAATCCAATGGATTCTTTAAAATTTACAGGTTTATTTTACCATTTTCCATAAAGCATTAATGATTTTCATTTCAGTAAATAAGAAAATCACACCCAATAAATAATGAGATATACATCAATAGAAAAATATAATTAACAAATAAACATGGAAATATGCACTTCATTTATTGACATCAAGATAAAGAGTGAAATTGACTCTATTTGTAGAGAGCAAAACTATTTTAAGATATAAAGAATAAAGTGTCTATTGAAATTTTGTTTTTGCAATGAACTCCTCAAAATAAAGAGTTTGGAATGTTTAAGGCATCCCTTGGAGATGCTCTTAGTGGAGTACTTCACAAAAAGTAGGTTTATTATTATTATTATTATTATTATTATGATGTGCATCCCATGTCAGTACACAGTATAACCTAATTGTTAGCCACATCTCTCCTCTAAACAAGAGGTTTAACAATTCAAATCTCACTGTTCCAATTATTAGAGAAAAGCAAACCCTTAGGCAAGAATCCAACAAGCTCTCCATGTTGCAAGCAACACACCAAATCAGAGGAGATAAAAACTTCTACTGACATATTGTTTATGAAGGTCATACTAATTTTTCATGCTGCTTTCAAATTAATGCAAATGGTGAAATAAAGCATAAGGTACACATGCATCAAAACTATCATTATTATGTACACTAATACTTGATGGTGTATGGTTTTAAAGCCAAATAACACACACACACACACACAAAAGGCTTCCCCAGTTATGCAACCTAAAGGACAAAAGGTCTCTCCATGAACCCATAAAAGTACACAGTAAGACTTGAGCCATCCATCAAGGAACTGAACAACACACCACACCACACCTAGCAACACTTGTAACTGTCATTCTAGTTGTGTCACTAGGGAGAGCAAACCATAAAACAAAATAAGAGAAAAATCCAAACTTCCATAAGTTTTCTGGATATTTATTTACATATGCATGCACACACTCTTTTCCGTTGTGCCTAATCACAAGAACATAGTCAATGATGTTGTAGAAGATCCAAACTTCAATCACAATGTTTTTGAAAAATGATTTAAAACAAAGTAGTGCCTTTTCATCGTCAGTAAGTAGAGAATCCAAATGACACCCAAACTAGACACACATAAATATACTGCTGATTCAGAACTTGTAGGTGTATTTATAAGAAGCTATACATAGAAGGTTCAAAATAAATTTTTGTCTGAACTCAGACCATTATGGTTTATGACAGATTCAAAAAGTGATGAAGTCATACCATAAGCTGGAGGATTAGCTATTATCGCATCAGCCTTAAAGGGGACGCCAGAATCTATATCAGGGTCCTTACAAGCAGGAAGCAAGGAGTTTATAATTTCTTTCAACTGACTTCGTTGAGTGGGTATCTCTGAAGGCCCCGAGGGCAAGAAGCCTTTATTTTTAACCATGTCTGCCCAGAAAAAATCAACCCAAACAAAAAAATATTATTGATGAAAGCCACAACAGCCATTGGCAGACACATAATACAGGTGAGAAAGATTATATAATCAACCAGAATTGATCTCACATAACAACAGCACTTAGGAATTTGTAGATTCAGAAAATGTTGCTAAAGCAACTTGCAATAGCAAATTTATCCAAAAAATTTCCAGTAATAGATTGCTCTCTCTCACAAAAAAAAATTGATATCTTAAATCAAAAGCTAAGTTTTACAGGTTGAACTTCACTAGTAAAAAATAAATTACATATAGCTCTCATAGTAAATATTTAAGTGGATAACAAATAACAACCAGTGTAATCTATTGCTAGTAATGCAAGGCTATGCTTTTTAGGCATGTAGATTAGTACAAATGTAGACACCTGTAAGTGTCACAAAGGGGTTACACGTGCATAACAATATTATAATAAATCCACTAGAAATATAAACCAGAAGGTCACTTGCTGCAGATATCATAAAAACCATGTTGCAAATATCAAGCATAAGAGACATGTAATAACTTCAAAGGCTTATCATCATGGGGCAAAATTGAAAGATGACTGCAATAGTTTTAAATGACAGGTCCTTTCAGGTACAGGGGTACATACAGTCAGCCAGAACTTTTGGATCTCCGCCTAAAGGAAAAAACTCCAACCCTGCAGTCAAGACAAACTCCTTGAAATTTGAATGAGTTGCCAGTCTTACTCGATGGCCATAATCCTGCATCAACATACTCTCATAAATAGACTAAAATTTCAAAACGTAAAGTTGCAAAAGCCTCAAAATAATAATATAACCAACATTTTTTTTTTCTTCACATGATCAGTAATAAGCTTAAAGGCATCTACTGTAGTTTCAAGAAATAAATAAATAGTGCTAGACTTATTTGCTGTACACAAACAAACAATAAGCCAAAAATTTTCATTAACCACTGTTGTAGGATGAATATTTGGCAATGCATATAAATGTAGAACTGTTGGTGCTGGTTTTGCAAATAAAGTGGATTTGCAAACATAAATGGGCATTTATGCTAACTAACTAATAGTCAAGCAAAAATACTTCATAAACGAAAAATGAACAATCAAAAGTTCAAGCAGTTATTCATGGAAACAAATCAAGACAGTAAACCAGTGAGAGAAGAAGAGAAGGATTTAAAATAAAAAAAATAGAAGGAAAAGAAGAGGGAAAGAGAAAGAAGTCCAAATTAACCTGCAGGCGTTTACCAATGGCTACAAATGGCTGCACATCTCCACGTGTTCCGACTATAAGTATTACTATTTGCAGTGGGGGTATATATTGAAGGTCTGTTGCATCAACAGGCTCATCATCAACGAAGGCATTATGTACATCATCAGATCTAGTGCCAAGAGCTGGGGGTGCGACATCTACTGGAACTTCAAATTCAACAGTTCCATCATCTTTTACAGTAGCTATTCTGTTCAACAATTGAAGCTGCACAGTTTTAATAAAGTCAAATAAAAATCCACGCACAGTTGCATCATCATAAGCTCAACATTTTAGACAATAAAAACACAAGAAGAAATAAAAAGTTGTACAAATTACAGCAACCTGTGGCATGGTGATGATGACAACAATGTAAATAAGTAAACAATAACAGAATAAACAATGATAACAAGAACCAACATATGCAGAGCATAACTGCGCATCTATGCTAAATATTGGATTAATGTACAAGTAAACAGGAAGACAGGATTTGAAACTGAAGCAAACTACTCATCAAGGAGTAACCTAGGAGTAGTGGGGAAGTATGAAGGCAATGGGGAACAAAGGAGTGGTAAACTTAAAAGCAGAAACAGTATCCCCTTGATTTTTTCCAAGAACAAGCCCAAAAGTCCTTCATATATTGCATGTCTTTCTTAGCCAGTAAAGCATAGAATTCAACAGATATGGCCGCCTCCCATTAAGAAGAAATTGTCACACCATTAAATCGAATTTATATTTCAAACAAACAAATAGAGATGGTTGACTCACTATTGTCCCCATAACATAAAACCCTCCCAAAAATCTAATTTAAAGTTGAAAGCTGCTCAAAGGTATTTTATGTATATATTCAACTCATTCAATGGCTGGTTGTGAAAGTTGTCACATGAATACAAAGTGTAAGTAAAATCATTCATTGGTAATCACCATATTACTGCACATTTAATCATTGAACTACTATACCATTGATATTCACCATATTGCTGCACAGCCTTCACATTTGATCATTGAAATATGGCAAACTTAAATCGACTAGGCACCATAATTAATTTTCCAAAAGAAATTCCTAGCCTGGAATTTAATTTATACAAAAGAGAATAACCAAAGCACATAATGAGTAACAAATAAAATTTGAGCCTATGCTATGCACCAATCATATTAATCATACTAGTAGAATAGAACCAACATGTGGATACTGATGGCTTTACACATAAGAAGAAAATCTTGAAGAAAATAATCATCATTGTTGAAGAGTAATACCTTCTGTTGTACAGGAATCTTGTCATCGAAAATTTGTGCTGCCTCTTCAGCAAGTATAGTAGGTTTTTGGCTCTCTGTTTTAGATCTTTCCAGCTTAAGCTCACTGGAAGTAAGTTCTACTTTGTTAGCACCGGGCATTTTGACCTTTGAAGCATTTATTTTAGACATACCCTTTTCAGAAACTCCTAAACAAAGACAAAACACTTTTATACTATAAATTCAATTTCATGTGCAAGAATCTAGTAAACTTAACAAGAATGGAGAACCAAATTCTCTGTATGCCATCATCATGGAGCCATTAATACAATGACTACAAAGTAAGGTTCAAATTTTAATCATAAACCTATTTTTAGTAATGTCAACATAAACAACCAAAATTAACCCATAACACGTAGAATAAATTATTGAAAATCTGTAACCAACAATTGTGATAGAGAAGAGTGGCAAAAGGGGGGAAAAAATGGAAATGCCCATTCCCAACAATGGGGAGGACTTCTTATCAAGTGTCCTTATGACATTCAACAAAGCCAAAAGTTTTCTGCAATGTAATATAGATGTAGAAATTCTGCATAAGCATGTAAAAAGATTCACTGAGCTCCCAAAACAAATGCCAAAAGGACCAAAACTCAAACTAGACTTTTCAGTTTTTATTTCAACTGGCCTATCTCATATGAATTAGATAAGATAGAAAAAGTCTACTGTCAGGTGGAGTACTGAACTAATGTTTCCCTAAGCAAAGAATTTTTTTTTAGTACAAGAAAAGTTCTTAGGCAAATACAAACTACAAAGTAGTTCAGTTGCTTATGCAGTGAACTTTGGCAGCATAGGTAGGGGCGGCAATATTGATCACGACATGAACCCAACACGAAATTAGTGAGTTAGGCTTGGGGATTATCATGTTTATGTCATTATTGTGTCAACTCGTTAGTGACACGAAAATTATCGTGTAGTGTTAGGGTTGACCCTTAATGTGTTACGGGTTGATCAAGACACGACACAAACACAACCCACTAACACAAATTGCCACTATGAGCGACAATATTGAACATAACATGACACAAACCCAACATGAAATTAGCGAGGTAGGGATGGGGATTATCATGTTCGTGTCAACCTGTTAATGACACGAAAATTATCGTGTCATGTTAGGATTGACCCTTAGTGTGTTATGGGTTGATCAAGACATGACACGCTAACACGAATCACCACCCCTAAGCATAGGTAGCTAGTTGCTACACCTGAAATGTCAATAAAGTCAACGTTGGTCAAGCAGACAAATCTATACTTAAGCCAATGCGCTGCTGGATGAATATAGTCCTTTTAAGGAAGTAAAAAAGAAAAAGCCAATCCACCAACCAATGAATAGCCATTTTCATTAAAATCCCACTTGAAGAAAGATTAATTGGGAAGGACCAACAATTCAGGTAACCTGTTTGAGTTTGACCCATGCTATTTGCATTTTCCGTAGGGATACAAACTCAGTAGTTATGTCTCCATCTTCAATCATTTGTATCATTTATGAGACAATTCCGCAAAAAAAAAAAAAAAAAGGAAAATACCATATATCATAATACAGCCATTTATTAAAGGGGCTAATGATCAAAACAAATTCTGAAATTTGCACATTTTTTCAATTTGATTCTTTTATTAGTTTCATCAAATGTAACCTAAACTATTATATGAATTACAATTTTCACCAGTTTAGCAAGGCATTCAAAATATACATAGTGCACTGATTTTTTTGATATTATCCCTAATTAAATTGTGAAAATGAACAATTCAAAATTGGGATACACATTTAATATATTTAAGAAACAGTTAGAAATAGAAATTCAACAAACAATATATTCAAATTGAAAATGCAAAAAATAAACGTAGAATAACAGAATTGCAGATGAAAAAGTTAGATTATCAAGAAAAAAAAAGTCAACTAAATTCAAATTCAATTTGACAGAAGCAAAATCGAAGAAACCTGAAGAAGAAGAACCAGTGCCTCCATTGTTGATATTATTGTTATCAACTGAGCTACTGGCAGCGGCAGCAGGAGCAGCAGCAGCTTTACTCTCCATTTCTTTGCCATCGCTAATTTCCTTCTTGATTTTCAATGAAACTTCGCCGGAACTCGAGCATGACGAAGAAGAAGAAGAAGATGAGGAGTTCCGGCGATTCTCCTCCGCCATCGCTGCTGTTTCGCGATAATGCCTGGCCTATCTTAGCTTAGCTTAGCCTAGCCTCGTCGCTGCTCCTGATCTGGATCTGCAGAATTTTTTAGAGGAACAAAA
This sequence comes from Mallotus nudiflorus, assembly GCA_947683625.1. NCBI lineage: Eukaryota > Viridiplantae > Streptophyta > Magnoliopsida > Malpighiales > Euphorbiaceae > Mallotus > Mallotus nudiflorus. Next base: position 292,559 of record CANTUR010000702.1, read on the forward strand.
AAAAAGGCAAGAGTTGCGTGTTCGTGTTTGGATTCCGAGAAAGTGGATGATTTCGAGGGTGCCGAGAGGAAAGCTCGAGAGAGAGAGTATGCGTGCACTTGTGTTCGCACAAAAGCACGTTCGATGGAGTGGGTGACGGGTCCGTGAACCGTGAGCGGTTGGAATGGAATACTGGACGCGTGTACAACTTTCCGACTCAGGGTCTTTCTCGTCATTTTCTGTTATAAGCTTTTCTTTTTTTAAGAAAGAGACGATGTGTCGTCTTGAAGGGTAACAATCGCTACTAAGCAATGCCATGCCATGAACGTATTGAAGGGTTAGCATATAAAGTACTCAAATATAGCAACATTAAAGGTATTATTGAACTATGTATATAAATAAATCCAATTTTATAAAAATTTATAGAACATAAGGTAAATAGATTTCTTTAGTTTCGTTCTCACCAAATTTGTTTATATTCGAATATATCATATTTTAAACTTAGTTTAATATATGTATGTCTGATAATTTGTTTTCTGGAACCCTTAATGTAATGACTCATATTTTTAAATTATTTTATTTTAAAATAGAATATGCAGTATTAATAAATTTGAAAGTTATATCTATTTATTTTGGTATTTTGTGAATAATTATTATTATTTTACGTTTAATTATAATTTTCTACGTAAATGTATATATCGAAGCTTATTATTTTGGACAAGAAATGTACGTTATGTACATTTATTATTTTGGATAATATTATTTTAATAATAGTTAATTTAGTGCATTATTATTTTAATAAATTACATTATTGTATTGTACTTTATGTGTTATTTTATATATATATATATATATATATATATATATATATATATATATATACATGCAAATACATATATTAAGGTTTATTATTAATATTTTATGTGTGTATATTAATAATTATTGTGTGTTATATATATACATATATGTGTGTACATATATATGTAAAGAGTATATATGTGTGGTGTGAATTTATGGTAACATTATATTATATTATAAAATAAAGTTTTATTAAATTATATAACATAGTATTATATACATATAATGTACATACATTCACAAAACGCAGAGTCTTCTTCCTCCTCTCCCTGCGCACAATCCATACCACAACCTTTATTGTGCCTCTCCGTTCAGCATGTTGGACCGCCTCTCGCAGCCACCAGCCACCGCCAACCTCTTCCCCCTTCTTCCCTCTCCCTCCCCGACGTGGTTCGACCGCCAGAAGCTCACTGGATCGCCTAAAGTTGCAATAGTAGCAAGTTGAGCTTATTGTCGTCAATCGCTTTTCCAGCCACCTCTTCACGTGATTCCGATGTCGTTCGACTCCTAGAGCTCCAGGGAAGTCGAATCCTAGCTTGGTTCAAGTTCATTCCTCCTCATTTGTAAGTCTTGTTGATTTTTAGTTTTTAAACATTAGAGTTTCACAATTTTTTTTAGGTTGATTTCGTTTGATCCAGTCAATCTTCCTTAACAAATATTGTTCCTTGAAGCTCAATCTACATCACTATATTTTTTTTTTATTTTTAGAACTTATTTTAATTTTTGTGAATTTTTGAATATTTTATTATTATTTTATTAATTTTCGTAAATTAATTATATAAATTATGAAATAATGATTTTTGGTATTATTAGTAGTTATTATTAATTTCAGAGTTGATTTTATAATTTTTGTGATTTTTTTGTAATTTTTATAATTATTTTTAGTTTATGTTAATTTTCAAAATATAGGTTAAATAAATATTTTTTTAGAAATAATTGGTTAATTATATGTTTTTGTTGATATTATGGAGATATATGTTGAGAAAATAATTTTTGTGTATTTATATAATTTTTATTGAATTTTTTAGTATTATTAGTATTTTATATGTATTTTTAAATATTCGGGTTAATTTGGTAATTTAGTGATAATTTTAGTTAAACACTATGTTTAATTGGTTTTAATATTATTTGAGGTATAAAAATGATTTTTACAAATTATTTACTAATTTTAACTAATTAATACTAATTTTTGAAAATTATTTTCAAATAATATATTATATGCTATTTTTGTAATAAAATGGATTTTTAGTAATTTTTAATATGTATTTGGACTAATTAAATTATTTAGATTTATAAAATGAATTTTTCATAAGATTTGTGTAATTATTGGAAAAATGGATTTTTAATAATATTATATTATTATTTAGGGCTTTTAAGTAATCATTGGAAAAAATCATTATTTTGGTGTTTTAATGTTAAATATACTATATTTTGATATTTGGAGAGCATTTATGGTATTTATTGATTTTTAATATATTTTATTATATTATTGAATTTTTAGTGTATTGTGGACCTCGGTTGGGGAATTTTTGTAGTTCGGGATCCCAACCGAGGGTTGTTGGAATTTTGAAATTAGAAGTGTATTTTTCTAGCAGGACCGACTCTACTTTTTAGTAGAGAAATGTTCGTTTTACAGAGAAGGTTCTGTCGAATTTTCAGTAGAATTCTCGTAAAATGTGATATCGGGTCTAATTTTATGTGTCTGTCTATGTTTAGTAATTCTAAATCGAGTCTCTATAAGTCTAAGTTAGATGTATTCTGATTTCGTGATCATTTTTATTGTTTAGTTACATTGAGACCGAGGCCTAGCGGACTAAACCCGTCGAACCAGTCTCGTGGAGCGCATCCATGTAAGTTGTTATTTTATATATAAATCACACTTAGGTGACATGTTTTAGAAAATACATGTCTTAAATGTATAATTATTCATAATTATTTTATTAAATGATTAGTATACCTTAAGTATATTTTTAGTATATTCTAGGTATATTCTAAATGAATGCATGTTATTTTAAATGATTTTTACTTAGCATGTTTTTAGTATATTAATGGTTTATTTTTGGTATATTTTATGATTGATTTGATATATATATACCCGAAATATACTTAGTTTATTTTAGGTATATTTCTGGTATATATATGATTTATTTTGTCATTTTGAACGATATTATGCATTATTTATTTTCTTGTATGAATGATTTATTTTAAATGAAGGATATCGACAAAATATGTTTCTTAGTGGGCAGCACTAGAATCGAGTACGTACCGGTGCGATAGATTGTAGGTTAATTATTAACTATTTGTGGATCATGACTTGATTGATATGATTGAGATTAATGTAATTGAGGGTGTGATTGCTAGAGCTCAGTTTACCAAGTGTCTCGGGGCTAATCATATTGACAGTCAGACTGCTGGAGCTCAATTGACTTAGTGTCTGGAGGCCAGTCTACTGGGAATAAGTGAATTTACTTGGAATTAAGTGAGCCAGTATAGCTAGAGTATTTTCTATTTATATTTGAGGTTGCAATAATTTAGGGTTCTATTTGATCATTCATAAATTGATATTTTTCAGTATTATACATAAAGTGATTTTCAGCATATGTGTGCATATGCCTGTATATATATTCACTATATATATATGATTGTTTGCATTTGACATTTAGTATTGCGTGTATATATATTATAACAATTCACTTAGTGAGGTCTGACTCCCCTCCATTGATATTTTTACAGGAGAGTCTTCTTCTTCAGACCTCAGCAGTAGACCTATCCGCCGAATTTCTTTCACTCCGACTTTGTTATGTAATTTATCTTCTTAATTATTTATTATTGTACTCTAGAAAACTGCAGTAATTGTATTTGTAACGATAATGAGTTTTATTTATGTTGCTATAAGAGATTTTAAATTCAGAGTTTTTCTCTGAATAGTGTATTAAGATATTATTTTTAGTATATTATGGATTTAAGATTTAAATTATGGTGCATATTGATTTATTTATTGTATATTTTTATTATTTTAAGGCTTGCTACGGGTTCTGGATTCGAAAGAATTCACGTTCCCTAGTGCTGGTCATGGCCCCCGGTTTGGGTCATGACACTTAAGCTGAAACATTACAAGTGATCAATAAAGGATAAGGTGAGAAGTGAGGAGGATCCCCACAAATCCTCTGATGCCTAAATCAGGAGATGTAAAGAGAGAGTCTATATAGAGAAAGAGAACAATGAGAATATTAGATAATAAAATGAATGAAAATGAGAGACATGAGATCTTATTTATAGGAATAGTGATGTTCAAACCTGAGAGGAATAGGATTTCTCTTTGATGAGAGTCCTATGTCAATTAGGAGAGTGTTCCTTCCTCTATGGAAGTCTCCTGATTAAGAATCTCTTTCTATTTGTCTTAGATATCCTTCCTCTGCAAGCAACCCTATATAGGAAAATAAAGGCCTTATTTAAATAGGAATATGTATGTAGGGTATCAAGAGTCTCCCCGTAGGAGTATATTCGGATATTTATGTCTGATGTTCCAGGTTTTCAAGGTGGATATTAACATTATTTTCATGTTAGCATCACGACATTTGATATAGAAAGACGAGATAATGTGACCAGCCTCAATCAGGAGAAGATACAAAGCTTGGTACCGAGTCTTGAAATCATCATATAGGAATGTCATGGGAGTGCCAGCTTGACTTGGGTGTGTAAAACCTGTAATAAAAATACGATGTAAGGAATTAACTTGCCAATGTAGAGACAGTTTAGCGAAACCAATCGTCACTAGAGTTTTTATGCTTGGTGTATTAAAAACATGGCCCGAGTGCCAGAGAATATCAGTGCATTAAAAGCATGGCCTGAGTGTCGAACCTTAGTACGATAGAAGCAACTTGAGGGTACCAGCTTCAATCACTAGACTTAGATGCTCGGAACCTTAGTATTATAAAAGCGACCTGAGGATGCCAACTTTAGTTATTAGATTTATATTCTTATTGCATTAAAAGCACGACCCAAGTGCCATATATTCTCGATGCATTAGAAGCGTGGCCCGAGTGCCGTATATCCTCAGTGTATTAGAAGAGTGGCCCGAGTGCTGAACCTCAGTACTATAAAAGCAACCTGAGGGTGCTAGTCTTCGGTTATTAGTCATTCATACTTGAGCTTTATATGCTCGATGTACGGGGCAGCCGACAGCAATGGGTGTAGGGTTAATAATCGATTTGTCATTTCAATATCTTTTTAAAATTTGAATTGCGTAATTGTCACATTTGTTCATGTGTCAGATAATGAGACATTTCTACTACCATAATGATGAATGCTTGATTAATGTGTCTTTTTCGCTTCCCAAACTGCCTTTAACAGTGTGAGAAAAATCAAAAGCATTTATAAGGGTAGTAATGGTTATTCTAAATCCATTCGTTGTCTTATAAGTACACTAGATTTTTTTATTTGTTGCATTTTTTACTTCTTGCTATCTTCCTTTCTTCTTTTTCCTTCACTTCGTGTGCATTCTATCATCAGGCTCTTTTACAGCAAAGCTTGTGTTATGTATTCAAGTGAAGCTTTCTTCTTTCATACCTTTTTTTTATTTATTAGATAAAATCTATGGCAACGAGGGAATAAATTAGCTCTAATCTATTTGTCTTTAGGATAGATGAGGACTTGTTAGGATGGTATTGAAGACTTTTTAGCATTCCTGCCGATTTCATTTTGCACACTATAGATAGAAGATTTAGAGTCCATACCCCTATATTAGACTTCAATAGACTAGTCATGTATTTTGATCAGTTAGAGAGGGGTTTAAAGTTCTCTCTAGACCCTTTTATGAAGGAGTTCTTAAATAAATATAATATAGCTCTCGGACAACTCTATTATAATAGCTACCAGATTCTAACTAGGTTTGTAGAGTTGATGCACAAGGAAGGTAGAGAGCTAAACTTGGACGTCCTACACTACCTTTACAGTTTGAATAAGAAAAAGGGAGAGCTTATGTTCTCTCTATCGGCCATTTGCGACCATAGCCTTTTTATGAAGCTTCCGGACCTTTATAAGAAGAAGTGGTATAAATTTTTTATTGTTGAACACCCTTTGGACTTTGTAGATGTCTAACGGATGTGGTCTAATGAATGCCATAAGGTGAAGCGTCCTCTGAGATTATCTGACCAAGATATAAAGATGGTCATAAGACTTCACCTTCATGGCATAGTTGATGTCTGATCTGTGAAAAATCTGTCTAGGAGATATCTTTGGAGAGTCTGCCCTGATCATGTACAACCCACTAGTATGTGTTAACCTTATGAAGGTGTCGTTCTAACTTATGTATTTTCATTTTTATTTGTAGATGGCTGACTTTTTTGCCTTTACGGATAGGATTTAGCTTGTAAATGACAAGCCAACAACTCAAGAAGATGTTCAGATATCCTCTCTATCACCTGAGCCTGTAGCGCCAGTGGTTTCAAGTGAGGTTGTGGTCAGTTTAAAGGGAAAATCTATGGCTGGGTCTTCTAAGGCAGAAGGGCAAAAAAAGTAAGTCCTTGATAGAGACTCGGATGCTGAGGGACTGTGCAAGGAAATCCTCATTAAGCATCTGAAGCTTTCCAGGTGTTCAGATATAAAGGCTTGGATCCTCAACAAGATGAAGTCCTCGAGTGTCTCAAATGCCCAAGTTAGAGATCAATATACAGAATCCATGTGGCTGCTAGTTGACATGCAATGCTAGATAAAGGAGGACAATGAGTTGTATAACTCCATGATCGGACATTCGTTAGAGGTAAGTGTCTTGTTTTATCAATCTTGTGTTTTTGTGTTTCAAGGTAATAACATTCATTCTCTTTCTTAGATGACTCAGGCTTTGATATTGGCAAAAGACAATTCAAACACCTAAAGAGCCAATATAGCCTGAAGGAGACGGAGGTGGGCACTATAGCCATCGACTTCAAAAAGAAGTTAGATAAGGCGAAGACAATGCTAGAGCTCTACCAAACTAAACATGCAAAGGAGAGGTTTGAGGCAGAGGTGAGCTATAAGAAGGTGGCTAATCTAGAGCACAATCAAGCTCAATTGATTATTAAGATCGAGGAGTAAAACTCATAGATCGTTGACCTAGAGAGGAAGCTAGGTGAGGTCAAGAAATCTTGTAAAGATGAAAAAAGGATTTACTAGAACATGGTTGGGGGTTTCTCAAGGCATATAAATTTGAGTGTCAAAGGGTCCTACGTGCATAGAATCTGGGTCTAGACTTCACGAACTTGGATAAAATAATGCTGGTTGACGTAGCTAAGATTGCCTACAAAGAGGATGCCCGGAGCAAGGCCTCTTCAGTTCGTGTGAAGAATCTGAATAAAGCTACCAAGTCTTTTATTAGAGGATTGTCTTTTAAGCCTTTTATATTTGCCAATGCTATTAGTGTTGTCCCTGCCTCTATCTCTGAGTCTCTTTTATAGAATGTCCTTTTATCTGAGCTTTCTGATGCTCAGTTATTAGATTAAAATATTTTTTCCATTCATTTTATAATGTAACATTTCTTATTAATGAATGAAGATACTTTACTGGTAATATTTTGAGCATATTTACTGGTAGTATTTTTAGAGACAATCCAAATTCCAATATTATTATAATTTCTTCCCCTATTTATCTCTAATTTTGTATGCCCCTTTAGATGTATTTTCTATGATTTGGTAGGGACCTTCTCAATTGGGTCTGAGCTTGCCTATGCCTGAGTTGCCCTTACCGATGTCTGCTCTTCTGAGCACCCAATCTCTAACTTTGAAATGTCTTGGCCAAACTCGCTGATGATGATATTCAACTATCCTATGTTTATGTGCCTCTACAACAATGAATGCTCGTTCTCTTCGTTCTTTTAGTAGATCCAGACATATCCGGGTGTTAATGATGTTGGCTTCTTAATCTAATTCCTCATTGACTCTATAACTTGGTAACCTAATTTCCATTAGTATCACTACGTCCATCCCATAGTTAGCCTAAATGGCGTCTCTCCTGTGGAGGTTCTGGGCGTAGTTTTGTAAGCCCAAATGACGTTGTTGAGCTCTTTGACCTATTTTCCCTTCTTTTCTTCAAGCCTCTCTTTTAACCCTTACATGATAATTCTGTTGGTGACCTCTATCTATCCATTTATTTATGGGTGAGCTACTAATATAAATTGGAGCTTTATTCTAAGATTGGAATAAAACTTTTTAAATTTCTCATTATCTAATTACTTACCATTATCTGTGATAAGGATGTGTGGTATTTTGAACCAACAGATGATTTCTTTCTTAAAGAAGTGCTGAATTCAGGCTTCTGTGATAGTCGGTATTACTCCCACTTCTACCCATTTAGTGAAATGGTTTATAACTACTATTAGGAATTTCTTTTAGGATGTTAAGGTAGGGAAAGGACCCAGGATTTCCATTCCCCATATGATGAAAGGCCAAGGGCTCCCAATCAGATGTTGAGGATTAGAGGGCTTATGGCTGAGGCAGGGCAAACTGTTGACACCTATGGCATTCTTGAGTCAGTTTTTGAGCGTCTTAAGATATGGTGGGCCAGTAGTATCCTTATAGTAATACTTTCTTTGTTAATGAATGATGTGATTTATGTGCTCCATAGATTCCTTTGTAGATCTCCTTGAGCACATAATTCCCTTCTTCTAGACACACATTTGGACCATAGATGTGAAAGAGATCTTCTGTAGAGTTTTTCGTGGTAGATGGAGTAGTGTGCAACCTTTATTTTCAACTTTCGGGCTTTTAGTTTATCTTATGGGAGTATCCCCTTCTCTAGATATTGAATTATCAGTTTTATCCATTCTAATTCTGCAGCTTCTCATATATCTATAATTTTTAAATCCTCGATGCTTGGTCTTATCAGTGTTTCGATGAACTTAAGTTTTTTAAATGTCTGATTGTCCTCAGCTGCTGATTTGGCTAATAGGTTAGCCTCTGAATTTTTGCTTTTGGGGATTTGGATGATTTCCCACTATCCCCCCTCTTGTTAGAGCTTTTTTAGGAGTTGCCTTACTTTTTAAACATATCTGGCGATGCTCAGATCTTTTATCTAAAATGTCCCTCTGACTTACTTCACCACTAGTTAGGAGTCTGAGTGTATTTTGAGATGCTCGGGCTTGACCTCTGTAACCAACTTCAGACCTATGATGAGTGCTTAATATTCTACTGTATTATTAGTAGCATTATATTCTATCTGGGCAGCATATCTAATGAAGACTTTATATGGTCCTTTAAGAATAATTCTTATGCTAGAGCCTTAGGTAGATAATGCTCCATCCATATAGAGCTTCCAACCTGGGCTTTTAGAAAAAGCAAGATCTTCTGGTGTTATTTCTTATACAAAGTCTGTCAGGGCTTAAGCTTTCACCTACTGCTGGGGTTCATAATCGATGTCAAATTCTTCGAGAAAGATTAACCATTGAATTAGTTTGCCAAATGTCTCAGTTCTTTGTAAGATTTTCCTCAAAGGGAAGCTAGATCTTACAGTGATAAAATGAGCCTGAAAATAGTGCCTGAGTTTTCGGGATTGTGGATGATGGCCATAGCTAATAAATATAGTGTTGGATACCGAATCTCGAATCCTCAGAGTACTTTACTGACGTAGTACATTGGGCTTTGCTGACTTCACCGAAGCTATTAATTCTCAACCAATGGAAAGGTACAAGTATAGTGTCTTTCTAGGGATTGGCCTATTGAGCAGTGGTGGTGAGGATATGAATTTTTTGATGTCTTCAAAGGTTGCCTAACAATCCTTAGTCCATATAAATTTCTTAAAATTTTTTAGGGCTTGGAATAGTGGCAGACATCATCTTACCAAACAAGAGACAAAACACCCTAAAGTTATAATCCTGCTATTCAGCTTTTGCAGCTCGTTAATTATTGTTGGAGCTTTCATATTGATAATGGCCTCTATCTTTTCCAAATTGGCTTTAATTCCTCTATGTGATATCATGAATCTTAGGAACTTGTCTGCCTTTACTTCGAAGATGCACTTCTCTTAGTTTAACTTGATCTGAGACTGCCTTCATAATTGGAGGATTTGGTCAAGGTCTGTATAGTGTTGCTCTGCATGTTTTCTCTTAATGATGATGTTATCTATATATACCTCTACATTTTTCTTGGTCTGACTTTGGAGTACATGATTCATCATCCTTTGATAAGTTGCCCCAACATTTTTTAGCCTGAAGGGCATTACTTTATAGCAGTAAAGACTTTCGTGGGTAATGAAAGTAGTTTTTTATTAGTTTTCTTTCTTCATTGGTATCTGGTGATACCCCTACCTTGCGTCCATAAACCTATATAAGTTGTGGCCGACAGTAGAGTCTATGAGTTAGTCTATTATCGATAGTAAATAGCTATTTTTGGGGCATGCATGATTAAGGTCAGTGAAATTTATACACATTTTGTATTTACTGTTGGACTTCTTTACGAGCACCATATTGGCCACCCATTCTGGCTGGGTGACATCTATGATGAATCCGGCCTCTAGCAGCTTATTTTTTTAGTAATTATCTTCTATCTCTCATATGTGAAGGTCCTTTTCTTCTGAACCATCAACTTTACCCCGGGTCTGATGTTTAAACTATGTAAGGTGATTTGGGAGTCTACTCTAGTAATCTTGGATGCTCAAGAGGCAAAGTCACCTAAATGTTTAATAAGGACTTCACTTATATCCTGCTTCGTATCACTATTAATCTTCGTTGTTGATCCTTACTATTTTTCTGTCAACAATCGTTAGCATCTGAACCTCATCGATTAGTTCAAAATCGGCTCCCTGTTTCTCCTCCTCCAATGATTCTAAGGGGAATGCCTCCATCTGTGGTTTAACTGCTATACAGTAGCATTGTCTGGCTATGCATTGATCCCCATGAATTGTTAGGACTCGGCCTTTAATAGGAATCTTCATGGTCATATGTCGAATGCTGGTGACTGCATCGGCCTTATAAATCACTGGTCGTCCTATAATGTCATTGCACGCTAGTGGGAGATCCACCATATTGAATTGAGCTTTCATGAATTTTATTTTTTCAGTATCTCGATCTCTGAATTCCAAACTCAGCTCTACTATTCCCATCAGTTGTGTAGTTCCTCTATAAAAGCTTGTAATGGGGTTTTAAATAGCCTTTAGGTCTATAACAGAGCCTCCCACTACTTTGTAGGCATTCTAAGATAATGTATTGATGACACTCCCATCATCAATGAGCAATCTTTTCACTAGGTAATTATTGATGTAGGCACTTACTACTAGTGCATCGTTGTGGGCTTTCTTTGGCTCTGGTCTATCTCGGTCTTGCCCATCCTGCTTTCTAGTCTCTTTGAATGTATCAGTGAAGTTGTTGAGTTTGCCATTTTGAACTAGTCTCTCTATAGCACTTTTTAGTTCATAACAGGCTTCGGTATTGTGCCCGTAATCTCGGTGATATTAACAATAGTACCTTCTATCCTGCACAGCTCTCCTATTCGAGCTTATCCTTTTGGCTGGAGTAATGTCCATGCTATTTTGCCTAATCCACATGAGGATCCTAGATCTAAAGGTGTTTAATGGCATGTATCTTTTGATTTCCCTTTCTATTTGGCTTTAGAAGCTTGTTGGTGGAAAACTCGGTCTCTTAGATCTCGATTTTTCCTTTGTCTTAGTAGGTGTTTCTCATTATCCCTTCGCATCCTTTTGTCTTCATCAATCTTTATCATTTTAATTGCCATTACCATTACCTTCATGAAACTTTTAAGTTCTTTTATTATTATCTTATCTTTGAGTTTGCTGAGTCTGGTGCCTTTTTTTAGAGCCTCAATGGCTACTTCATCTACTAGATTTTCAATTTGCATAGCTACCTTGTTGAATCGATCCAGATAGCTTCGTAGTGATTCATTAACCTCTTGCCAGCACATTCGAAGCTCGTTGATGTTTTTGGTTGGGAGAACGTTAGTAATGAACTAAGTCCAAAATTTCTTCGTTAGATCTTCAAAAGAGGTGATTAAATTTTCAGGAAGCCGGTGAAACTACTTTTGAGAATTCTTGGTGAGTGTACTTAGGAAAACCCTACATATGATTTCATCATTCATGTTTTAGAGTAGCATTCTCGTTCTGAATGAGGATATGCGGTTGATGGGATCTCCGATTTCATCATATAAATCTAGTTGTGGCATTATAAATTTAATCAAGATCTCTGTTCGGATTACCCTGCTTACAAATGGTGTCCTTCCTTCCCTTTTTTCCTTAGTCTAGTACGGACTTTGTGTATAGCCTCTTCAACTTTTTAGGTTAACTTTGAATCATCAAGAACTAGGATTGTTGAGTTGGATTCGCCTTCTGGGGCCTTGCCTTTTCCTTTGTCACCTTTGGATACTTCTGGAGGAGTGGTATTATTTTTCGTATGAGTTGACTTGATATTGCCACTTCGAATCAAGGCGTTTAACTGTTGTTGCATCAGGGCCATCTAATTTTGAATGTTTTATATCATTGCTTTTGTGCTTATTGGGATAAGGTTGAGTATTTGGGCTATAGTGTTTAAGTTTAGTGTGGTTATAGTGGGTGTCTTTTGTAGATTCAAAAAAGGTATGGAAGGTAGAGGTACTGTCGTTGGAGTAGGTGCTGATAAATTAATTAGAGGAATGGAAGAGGATGGGTTGATGTGTATGTCAGGGGTCAAGGTCAATGGTGGGTTGAAAGCCATGATATTAAAGTCTTAATTTGGTAGACACACGAATAGCTTTTATTCAAGAGTTCCCTATAGGTAGGCACCACTTGATAACTTATTTTCTAGAACCCTTAAACTAAAACCCTACAAGTGATCAATAAAAGTTAAGGTGAGAAGTGAGGAGGACCCCCACCACAAACCCTTCGATGCCTAAGTCAAGAGATATAAAGAGAGTCTAGAGAGAGAAAGAGAATAATGAGAATACGAGATAATAAAATGAATGAGAACGAGGGACATAAGGTCATATTTATAGGAATAGTGATGCTCAAACCTGAGAGGAATAGGATTCCTCTTCGATGAGAGTCCTATGCCAACTAGGAGAGTGTTTCTTCCTCTATCGGAGTCTCCTGATAAGAAATCTCTTCCTATTTGTCTTGGATATCATTCCTCTGCAAGCAATCTTGTATAGGAAAATAAAAACCTTATTTAAACATGAATATGTATGTGGGATATCAATGTCTATTTCAATCTAACATATTTTATTGGAAAAGAATTCGTGATTTTTAAATATATTTATTTTTTGATTATGGAACTTTTGGCACTTTAATTTACTAAAAATTTAATTTATAAATATTTTAACTATTTAAAATGTTAATATTAGTACATGGCTTAATCGACCCACGATCAAAGTTCTACCGATGAAATTCCAGTAAAATTAAACTCAAAGTGTAAAACTCAACTTCTATTTCTCCCCTAATAGGCCAGAAGCTTGCGCAGCTTAGGAAATTTGGGACCACGCGTTGCCTTAGTGCATTTAGGCAACACTTCAATAATTAAGGCAACACCTTAATAATTAAGGCAAGCTTTAGCAACTAAGTATAAGAGACATAAAGCGTATAATATAAGGGATAAAACAAAGAGGAGGATATCAAAAAAATTAAAAGGGTTCAATGAAGGAGAAAAATAATTGGTTTTATATAAAAAAAAAATGTTTGGTTGTGAATCATTGAAATTCTGAAGGTCAGAGACATGACATTTAATCAGTAGTATTTGGTTAATATAATTGAATGAATTATACTGTATCAATGAATATATAATTTTCTATGACATTTTGTGTTAGATTACTACTTTAAATATAAATTGTCAAAATTTTCGTTTGAGTGAGAACTTGTAGGAGTTAAGGTGATACCTCACTAAGCAAGCACCGCCTTAGCGCGTTAAAGAGATTTTTTATTGCCTTAGTATGTTGAGGTGACACCTTAATGTTTAGATGTCACCATTGCATTCCTGACATAGCAGATTAGGGTTTCAAATATTTCTTTAATTTCGTTCATTGTGAAATTATACTTTGAGTGAATTATGTGTATTATGTGTTTCTTTAATTAAATTAACTAGCATACAGGATATTTGTTTTATGATTTACATGTAATTAGTTTCATTTCTTTTAATCACCTTTACTTTAAGGTGTTTTGTTGATAATTGTGAGTTGATGATTTAATTGTTTCTAATTCACGTTTAGAACATGTTTTGGTCATTTTTAGATGAGTTGAATTTGTTTAATTAGTTTCTTTATTTACTACTCATATTAGATTAATTCTACTTCTTTTTTCCTTGTAGGTTGATTTCTGTTATTAATTTAAATTTTTTTTTTTGTATTAGGCATAATAGAAATGTAGTTATTGACACTTGACTTAAAAAAAAAATCTGATGATGAAAAGTCCAAATAAGAACAAGTAAACTAAAATAATAGTAAAAAAAGTTGGAATAATTATATTCAACATGATGTTTTAGAAAATTTTTTCAAAAATATGGTTCCTTTTTTTTTTTCCATGAGAAACCGTATGCTTTTCTTTCTTCTTTCTTCTTTTCATTTTTACGTCATTTTCTTATAAATATTTTATTTTGATATTATTATTTATTCCATATTTTTTTATTTTTATACTCTATTTATTTTTTTCTCTCCCAATTTTGTTTTAATTTTTATTCTTATTGTTTTTCATATTGTTTGTGGTTTTTTCTTTTTTATTTACTTTTTAATTGTTTTTATTTACATTTTTCTAATTGTTTTAATTATTTTCATAGTTGTTTTTATGATTTTTTTAAAACAACTAGAAAATAACTAGACTACAAACTCATAAAATTGCAAAACAACCAAGAAAAAAAAAAACCACTGTAGGCAGTGGTTTTCGTCGCTCGCCAAAGTGTTAGCAACCATGACACTGTGTGAGTTCGGGACTCACTAGGAAATACATAGTGGGTTTGAGGCCCAAAATGGAGATGAGGTTGCCACTCGGATGAAAGTTGGGACACACTATACAACAACTGGATTCCACGGAGGTTCCTAGAAGCCATAATTAGAGATCGGGTTCGGAAACTGGGTATGGACTTTTGGAATGTCCACCCAACCTTGCGGTTGGCCTCCATGTGTGTTTTGTATTTTATTACCTTTGATTATTAAATTATTCCTTTATTAACATACAAATCCTTTATTAACATACAAATCGCGAGTAATTTTTAATTTTATATTTTATTTCCAGTTTGCACATTAGTCCCATTTTAGGCTTATATCCCAGGCATTCAATCATAAATAAATAAAATAAAATAAATAAAAATAATTTACAACTATTCATTCTAAATAAAAAGGGGAAATGGATTAAGAATTACAACTTTTGGTGCAAATAAATATAAAAATACTAAAAATAAACCATACACAAACTAACAATAAACCAAAAATAAACTAATTAATTATACAAATTAAAACTCTAAAAATGATAAATAAAGTAAACATCTAGTGATTAAAAATCACCAAATAGTTCCTACGACAGATACAAGTTAATTCCATATAATAACAACAATAATATCTACAAATCATCAACACATAATATTCACAAAAATAAATGAACATAAACTTATAAAATGATCCACTAAATAACAAAAAAAAAAGAAAAATAACATAGAAACAATATTGATCGACATAGGAAATCACTGATTGGGTTTTGTTGGCCTGATTAGTTACTCATTATAGTTTGGCGTGAATCTTGAGCATGACCTAGTCTTCACTTAGTAAAAAAAGATGAAATGTAACTGTGTTCCTTGGGTTTTCTTGGCTCGATCAATTACACATTATATTTTGGAGTAAAACCCGGGTTTTCCTGGCCCGAGAATTACTCAGTAAAAAAAGAATGCACTTCAAGGATTCAAACCCGACCAGATACCTCCTGAAATGCGCACTTTGGGGATTCAAACCCAATCAAACACTTATTCTTTCACGCACTTCGGGGATTTAAACCCGACCAAACGCTTGTTCTTTCGTGCACTTCGAGGATTCAAACTCGAATAGACACTTATTCTTTCATGCACTTCAAGGATTCAAACTCGACTAGACGCTTGTTCTTCTACATACTTCGGGGATTCAAACCCGACCAAATGCTTATTCTTCTGCGCACTTCGGGGATTCAAACCCGATCAGACGCTTGTTCTTCTACGCACTTCAGGGATTCAAACCCAACCAAACACTTATTTTTCTACACACTTCAAGGATTCAAACCCGATTAGACGCTTATTCTTCTGATACTTTAATCATGTCATTCTTGTCCAAATATTAATTTTGGGGTACACCGGAGCAGTGATACGAAAATTTTCTTTTTTTTTATAGGCCTTGGGCCATTCAATGTTTTATTTCATCAAGTGGGCCTCACCCTCTTCTCCTCATCTTCCTTTCTCTTAATTTTCCTCTCTCACCCTAACCATATAAATTCTCACTTTTCTTCTCTAAGGGTCACTTTCACATTTTCAATTCTCTCTCTTGTCTCTTTTCCTCCATTTTCTCTTTCTCTTTTATTCTCCGTATTCTCTAACATGGATGTCGCACGGACCTTAGATTTACCAATATGGGACCCAGTGACACCTATAGTGCACCCTTCTCAGAGTTTCAAGCTCAGTATCAAAGATGATGTCACGACCTAAACTAGGAGTCATGACCGGTGCCAAGGGATGAAAATTCTTTCGTATTTGGAACTCGTAGCAAGCCTTAAAAAATAAAAGCATGCAATAATTAAAATAAAATATGCGCCAATATATTAAAAATATATTTCTCATATCATAAAATAAAATATATTAATACAATATTCAAATAAAGACCTCTGAATTAACATCCAACATATAATAAAAACCAAAAACAACTCACTACTACAGTTTTCTAGAGTACAAATAAAATTAAGTAAGTAGTTCACATAAAATAACCGATGTGGAAAAAATTCAGCAGATAGGCCTACTATTGAGGTTTGAAGAAGAAGAATCTCCTGAAAAAAAATCAACTGAGGGGACTCAGACCTCACTGAGTGAATTGTTATAATATATATACATGCATTTCCTAATGTTAAATGCAATCAATCATCCATATATAATAAATATATATACAAGCATTTCACACAGATGTTGAAATCACTTTATATATAAATATTGAAAAATATATGTTTATGACGGATCAAATAGAACCCTATTTAATCACAACCTCAATCAACAATAACATCACTTTAGCCATACAGGCTCACTTAATTCCAAATAAATTCACTTATTCCATATGGACAGTAGACTGGCCCCGAGACACTAAGTCAACCGAGCTCCAGCAGTCTGACTGTCAGTGTGATTGGCCCCAAGACACTAGTGCAACTGAGCTCTAGCAACCACACTATCAATCATATCACATCTCAATCAAATCATAATTACCACAAGTAATTCTCATTCAACCTTAAATTGATCGCACTGGTACGTACTCGATCCTAGTGCTGCCCACTAGGTAGCACGTTCTATCGATATCCTTCATTTAAAATAAAACATTGATACGAGAAAATAAATAATGTATAATGTCATTCATAATAAAAAAATAAACCATATATATACAAAAAATATACTTAAAATAAACTAAGTATATTTCAAGTATATATATGTCAAATAAATTCAAATCAACCATGAAATATACCAAAAATAAACCAATAATATACTTAAAAATAAATTTAAGTATAAATCAATAGTTTAACATACATTTATTTATAAATATACCTAAAATATACTAAAAGTATACCTAAAGTATACTAAACATTCAATAAAATAATTTATGAATAAATACAATTCAAAACATGTATATTCTAAAACATGCAACCTAAGTGCGATGTATATATAAAATAACAACTCACAAGTTTGTGCTCCTCAGGACTGGTTCAATGGCCTGGTCCACTAGGCCTCGGTCTCGGCGCAACTAAATAATAAAATAATAACAGAAATCAGAATAAATCTAACTTAACCTTCTAAAGAATCAATCTAAGAATACAGAACACAGACATACATAAAATTTTAGGATCGACCTGACGTTACGTTTTACGATAATTCTACAGAAAATTTGACAGAGTTTCCTTTGTAAAACGAACTTTTCTTTACTAAAAAGTAGAGTCAGTCCCGCAAGAAAATACACTTCTATAAACAGAACACTCAATACCTTCGATTGGGACCCCGAACTGCACAATTTCCAACCGAAGTCCACAATTTCACCGAAAATACAAATAATATAATAAATATATTAAAAATCAATAAATGCCATAAATATCCTCAAAATATTAAAATATAACATATTTAAACATTAAAACACTAAAAATAATTATTTTCACAATAATTACGTAAAAATCCCAAAGTAACAATATAATATTATTAAAAATCAAATTTCTCAATAATTCAATATTAATTAGTAAAAATTCACTTTTTATATTCAAATAACATAAATAGCCTATATACATATTAAAAGTAATTAAAAATTTAATCACTAATTTAGTAAATAATATATAATTTGAAAATAATTTTCAAAAATTAGTATTAATTAGTTAAAAATAGTAAATATTTTATAAAAATTATTTTATTACCTTAAATAATTCTAAAACCAATTTAAACATAATATTTAACTATAATTTTAACAAAATTACATAATTACCCTAATAATTTCAAAATATACATAATACTAAATAATTTCCTCAAAAATTATATAAAATCTTTAAGATTATTTTCTCAAAATATATAATACTAATATTAACTAAAACACATTATTAAACAATAATTTCAACAAAAATACATATTTAACCCAATTATCAAATACTTACATAAACTAAAAATATTACTAAAAATTATATAATATTTAGAAAAATTATTTTCTTTGCTCTAAAATTAATATCAACTCATAATAACATCAAATCAATCAATTTTATAATTTAATGAATTAATTTATGAAAATTAAATAAATAATAATAAAATATTCAAAAATTCACCAAAAATAAAAGAAATTCCAAAAATTCAAAAAAAAATATTTCTAGGAAGATTAAGCTACTAGGATCAACATTTGCAAAGGAAGTTTGTATAAATCAACCAAAAATCAACTCAAAAAAAATAAAAAATAAAATAGCTCAAAATCGAAAAATCAAAAAATTGAGAAAACTCACAAATGATCGGGTTTAAGCTTAAACGAAGCTTAGAATGAACTTCACCAGAGCTAAAGGAGTGGAAAGAGACAGGAAACGTGAAAAATGGTGGTTAGAAGAGGAAGATTGGCCAAAAAACCCAACTTGCTGCCACTGTCAGTTTTTGCGTGCTATCAACGCTAGGGAAGGAGGAGGAGGGTGGCGGAGCTATTGGTTGATAAAGGGCAGTCCGATGAGTAAGAGGAGGAGGCACACTGATGGTAAGGGAGTCGGATTGCGCGCAGGGAAGAGAGGTTTTTGTATCTATATAATATATATGTATATATATACACACACACACACACATATTTACACATACATTAACATATATATATATATAAAATAACAATAAATGATATATAATAATAATATCAATAATACAAATAAAATAAATAATGTAAGTTGATAAAAATAATAGTAGAAATAATAATGCACATAAATTAATATTATTAAAATAATACTATCCAAAAAATTAATCATCAATAATGTACAATAAATGTTTAAGATAATAAGTTTCTAAAATAAAATATTTACGTAAAATATAAATAAACATAAAATAATAACGATTAATCACTAAATAGTAAAATAATTAAATATAACTTTTAAATTTATTAACACTGCATATCTCGTTTTATATTAAAATAATTTAAAAACTAGGGTTATTACAGATGAGATCCCCTTGTTTGCAAACGTGCGATCCCACATCTGTGGCTTGGCCACCGGAGAGGTTTGTACCAATTTCTTAAATTTTTCTTGCAAATATCATCAAATAGTATTGGGTTACTGTTCATATACATATATTTATGAATTTAACTAAAAGAAATCGAATGTTCTTGATCAAAAATTAAAATTTCAAATCATCCTATCAAATTGCTAACATAAAGAGGCATCACCTCTTCGATGAGGCAATCACTTAATTGATCAGGCAATTAGCTCTTCGAATGAAGCAATCACTTGATCGTAAAGAGGCGTTTACCTCTTCGAGTCAAGCTTTCTCTTAAAGAGGCAAATCGCCTCTATGTAAAGAGGCATCACCTCATCACTGAGGCGATTACCTCTTCGACAAAGGCGTCGCCTCACCGATAAATCCATAAAAAAATTTTGAATTTTTATTACATAAAATAATGATTTTACTCCTTATTTTACTCCCTTAGCTCGATGTCCACACCCTCACAGGTGCTGGGAACTTTAGCAGTGAATGGATCTGGTATGATGAGTTCATGAGGCCATACAAACTCGAATTCACGACATCGAGTTCTCCAATTCTATCCTGGCACTCCCAACACATTAGGGGCATACAGATTACCAGCCCTTGTATGCCCTGATGGAGAGGTGGTCCGATACCACCCACACCTTTCATCTTATTTTCAGGGAGTTCACCCTGGATTTGGTGGCCTTCGCTTCAATTATTGGCATTGTTTGTGCTGGAGATTCTGTTCCCTTTGATGCTAGCCTTCATCAATTATCTCCCAACCATCTCGCTTTCATCGAGCATTTGCTTGGGATGGTCCCAGACATGAAGGGGACTCATACAGTAAAGCTTGAGTCAATCAGGATCTTCTACACCCGTACTAGAGTTGAGGCAGCCACTACACCCTTACAGATTAATTAAATGGTGTGCGATTTCCTTATTTATCTGATGGGTACTACTCTCTTTACAGATACAACCAATTCTATGGACTTGAGTGTTCTAATGCCACTGAGGGACCTAGACTTTGTGGTGACCTACGATTGGGTAGCCTGTGCCTTAGCTTATCTTTACAAGAGCATGGATAAGCTGGTGCATAGAGCTAAACAACTCTGTGATTTTTAGCACGTCATATTGGTATTTTATTTTCTCTTTTCTCCCTTCATATTCCATTCTAACTATCATTGTTCAATCTTACTAACAATCCCTTATTTCTTTTTCAGGATTGGGCTTTAGAGTTAGAGTTGATAGTAGGGATCACCAGGGTCATTGACACCCTTTTCCTTACGATGGCGAGGTAGGGTCCCAGCCGGGCTTAGAGGAGGCCTGTGTCTCACATTCATATCCATTATGATTGGCTAAACATGCTTACTTATGATGAGGTATGCACCTACAAATGTCACTGAAATTAGTAATAAACTCATTAATCGAATTAACCTACTTACTTGTTTATTTTTACTGCTATGCCCAAACTTATGGGCCCTCAGGCTGGGTGGACGCAGGCCATGGTTCGCTTCATCCCTCTGTCCAGGAAGAGGGTTTTGCATAGAGGCCCTGATTATAGAGTGTGGTTCTTCAGGGAGAGGATACATCAGTGGCAGTTAGGTGCACGAGTGAGGCGTCCACCTCTTGCTCCTCCCCGACATATCTTTTGGGTGCATGAGTTAGAGGGAGATGCTGTAAAGAGAGGATGCTGCAAACTATTGCGAGAGGAGGAAATCTCATTATGTGGACTTTACATAAGCTCATCTTTTGCAGCTAGTGCCCCTTTCTGAGCCTGCACTTTAGGTAAGCGTGCAATATTTTATTTTATTTATTTATTTATATTTACTTACAGATGTTGTTCTCTGACTTATTTTTCATCTTTTAGGCAACTACTAGGGCACCTGCTCCTCACCCTAGGCCCTCTACACAAGAGAGGCCTCATCAGCGCCCATGCATCATTCTTAGTGGTAAGGGTTCTTCTCCTAGGGTGCCATCCTCGACAGACCCCTCCCACTCTCAATCCTAAGTAGTGGCTGATAGACTCACTACTACTCTCGATCTGCTGACTCTTTGCTGGATGCCTTCTGGTGAGCTCTCTCATCAGTTTCTGATGCTGGATATGACTCTCAAGCTAACATTCTTCCCAAAGGCTGCTACCTATGTATGTTTCCTTCTTTGTCAACTGTGTTCTCAAGTCTTATAACACATCCTTAATTCTAACATTATTAATGGAACAAATACCTCGAGATCAGGGAGAGTACATGTACTAGGTGGTTGAGGCCCATAGGGACTTCCTGATGTAGGTGATGCAATAATGGAAGGTACATACAAAATATACTCTATTTCAATATATATGCATGCTTTCATGATTTCTTACCTCTTGTTGTGCTTCAATAGGATCGAGATAAGGCTAGCTAGGCTAGGATCACTAACTTGGAGTGTCAGCTCGTTACTCTTCAAGTCGAGGGAAATAAGGAGGAGGGGGTAGCCGATAAGGAGTCTAAGGATAATAGTGAGGATGACGGGACCGATCCTACTGATGCTTCTATAGACGAGCCAACTGATGTGCTTGTGGATGAGCCAGCTGATGAGGAGGCCAACGAGTCTAACAACGATGAGTAAAGAGGACCCTTTGTAGATTTTTTATTAGTATAGGGGTGTCCTTGTCTAGAAACATTGGAGGTCCTTCATTGTTGACCTCTTACTATCTACATTAATTTTTATTTGCTTAACCCTTTCTTTTTATGCCTTCATATTTTGCACTGATAATTTTTGGAGGAATTTTGAATGAATGAAGGCCTTTTTATTTATAAAATGCCTTACTTTGACTCTTCATATGCAACTTAAAAAAATTCCCAAGAATGTGAAGATTTGCTCTGCCTATCATAGAGGCATCGCCTTTAAATGAAGAGGTGACATATGATTCGCCTCTTCATATAGAGGTGTCGCTTGATCATAGAGGTGAACACCTCTACACACCTACCCTATAGCTATAAAAATCCTCAAATCTTCTTTAGAATCCCTAATCTCTTCATCTCGATGCTTTCCCCTATTCTTATTTCCCAGATAACATTTTGACCCCTAATCATGACTGAGAGAAGCTTAAAACAACTACAATCAATTCTAAAAAGACTAGAAGGTGAGTCATGGGCTAGAATTGAGCCATTTCACCTATTCCCCTTCTGATCTTTGCATGTTAGGAAGATCAATTTCTCATTTCTTTATGTTTTTGCTCAATTTTGGGATCCTCAAAAACATATTTTCCAGTTCAACATAGTGGAGATCTGCCCCTTACCAAAGGAATTTGAAGCTATCCTGGGCTCTTATATAGATTTCACTTGATAGATTATTATTCCTCTAGTCGTAACCCCAAATTTGCACATCATCCAATACCAAATGGCAAGATCGCTTAATATGTCCCTTTAATTCTCTCTTCATCACATTTTCTATAATGAAATCCCGCTTAGCCCTTTTGTAGAGATGGTAGCGACTGTAGATAGCAGTAAGGTTCCCTGGTCTCGAATGATGGCACTTTGCCTATATGCTCGGTTCTTATTGTCTCCCTTTTTGGTAACTGTGACTCGAAGATCCTGCATGTTCTGGACCAAGTGGAGAGTGGGACTGAACCCTTTCCCCCTCATTTTAGTTGAGACCATTATTGGACTTGATAACTTTTTCGAGACTAGAAGATTCTCTAGGAGTCCATTTCTACTAGAGGTGAGTCTCTTCTTTCTTTTACCATTTTTTGCTTTCCATTATTCTTACCCATTTGTTAATTTTATAAGCTTAGTTGCAAAAGAAACTGAGATTGCTTGAACCACTTAGAGACATTACTCACTACAAAGCCAAACACTATCGCACTAGGAGACTTCATCCTGTCTCAGAGGATATCCACAGCTGGTTATCTACATTCCCTGATACTCTGATTCAGTGGATGTGCCCATGGTACAGACTGCAACATGTGATCCTTCGGTCCTATACCTATTGTGTTCCTTTAGCTGGCCTCCATTTCACCACCTTCTATAATCCAGCTCAATTTTACACACAACATAGATAAAAATAGTGGATTATGGAGCTAGTGCATGAGTTTGAACCAGGGCCTCTTTCTCAAAATTTTTAGGACAACCTAGTTGCTACTTGGCCTCAGAGGATCATTTAGAGGTTCATTGACTACAATGGAGATCAGTTTACCGATGATTAGTACAAGGCATGGGTTCAACTACAATAAGTAGAAAAGGATGAATTTATAAGAAATAGAAGGATAATGGCATTACAGACATCGAGCGCTAAGGGGAGTCACAAAAGAAGTAGACAATATTAGATCAGTTTATGAAACTTAGTCTTTTTATGTACTTTCTTTGTTGAATGAGATTTCCTTTTGAATTAGACATATGTGTAATAAGCATTTAATGTAATGTTTATAATAATAAAGGCAATCCATTCCATTTAATTTAAGCACAATGTGACTATACAATTTTGCTTCTTACATATCTCCTGTCGTTAATTGGCTTTTCCTTACAAGTTTTTTAACTAACTATTTTCTCTTTTTTCTCTCTCTCCTTTTACATGTCCTTTACTTTTGCCTGGATTGCCTTTTCAAGTTTTCAATCTAGCAAGACTTGTTACTTTTTCCCTCTTTTTCTGTCTTTAACTTTTGCCTAGGTAGCCTCTTTTAAGGTTTTCTCCCTAGCGAGACTTTACAGAAAGTATTTCTTAAGCTTGTCCATATTGATGGGCTCTTTGAATTCATTTCCCTCCAAGTTAGAAAAAATAGTGACCCTTTTTGAAAATAATTTCTTCACTTGATAGGGACCTTCTAGTTCGGCTTGAACTTTCCCCGTGGATTAGTCATGATTGACCTAGTGAGCTTTAAGACCAAGTCACCCTCTTTGATCTTGCCTGGCTTAATGTTCTTATTATAAGCCCAAGCTACCCTTTTCTGGTACAACTGAGAGTGATACATAGCCTTCAATCTCTTTTCATTCAACAAAGTTAGTTTTGCCAATCAGTTTTCTACCCACTGGTACTCAGGGATTTTAGACTCTAGGAGAACCCTTGGTGACTAAATTTTGACCTCAATTGGCAATACAACTTCACATCCATATACCAGAGAATACGAAGTGGCTCTTATTGGTGTTCTAGCAGTGGTTCTGTATCCCCATAATACAAACTATAGATAACTTGCTCAATCTTTATAATTTTCCAATATCTTGGCCAATATTTTTTCCACATTCTTATTTGCTGCTTCTACAGCTCTGTTCACTTATGGTCTATAAGGGGATGATCTATGATGCTTAATTTTGTATTCTTCCAATAGACTGGTCGCATCTGCCCTAAACTGAATACTATTATCAATGATGACCTGATGAGGCAACCCATACCGACAAATTATGTTCTTCTCTATGAACCTGGCCATTTGTTTTGCTCCTATAGTGGTGAATGATTTCGCTTTTATCCATTTAAAGTAATAGTCAATTGCCACTATGATATAATGATGTCCATTGGATGCTTTCAGCCTTATCTTTCAAATAACGTCAATTCCCTAAAATGTAAATGGCCAAGGAGAGGTTAATCCTTGAAGTTCCATAAAAGGCAGGTGGCTCACGTTGCCATATACTTGGCAGTTATGGCATTTCTTTATATATTTCATGCAATCTGCCTCCATGGTTAGCTAGAAGTACCCTTGATATGTTATCTTTTTAGCGAGGACTGTCCCATTCATATGCGGCCCATATACACCCTCATGAACTTCTTCTATGATTTTCTGTGCCTAGCCCTTATCGATGCAACTTAGGTGTACGCCAGCTAGCATCCTTTTATATAACATCCCGTTGTGCCTAATAAACTGCCATAATAACATCCTCAATGACATCCTTTCTTTTCTATCGATTTTCTTAAGGAATTGCCCTGTCTCAAGATATCGTTGTAGATTATAAAACCAAGGCTTCTCCATTAGGTTGATCGACATTATTCTGATATCCTTATAATAAGGAATTTGAGCCCATACTAAGATAAGAGGCTTCATTTCTACTTATCTGCTTCCTTCCTATATCGAAGCCAGGGTAGCCAATGCATCTACCATCTGATTCTCCTCCTGGGGCAAGTGTACAAATTTGTATTGTGCGAAGGACAATAGGATCATGGTTGAATAATCCTAATATGGCTTTAGCTTATTTTCCTTTACTTCCTATTCTTGGGCGATCTGCTTCACTACCAACATCGAATCCCTATACACTGTCACCTCTTCTGCCCCCACATTCATGAGTGCTTCTAGACAAAAAATGTTGGCTTCATATTTAGCTTGGTTATTAGTGACCTCAAATTCCAGCCTCTTTTCCATGGGGATTACTCCTCCTTATGGTGAGACCAAAATCATATCAATGCGTGCCCCTCTACTGTTCTCTGCTCCATCAAAGTAAATTTTCCAGGTCTGGATTTCTATTGCCCCCAGGTGTTCATCTGAAAATTCTAACTCCCATTTTTGTTAATCATCTACCGAATTTTGGGCTAAGAAGTCTGTCATAGCTCTTCCTTTTATCATCTTTTTAGTAACATAGTCTCTATCAAATTCAGTGAGTAGGACTAACTATTTGGCTAATTTCCTTGTTAGTGACAGAGTTTGCTGGAGATATCTAAGAGGATCATGCTTAGAAACCGCTTGAATCCTATAGGACTGAAAGTAATGTTGTAGCTTCTTTATTGCCCAAATTAAAGCTAAACAGGTTCTTTCTACTAGACTATAATTGGTTTCATAGGGCAGAAGCTTTTTACTAAATAATATACGGTATGCTCAACTCTCCCTTCTCCTTTTTGAGCCAACATTGCACCAATTGTATATTTTTCTATAGCCAAGTAGAGAATTAAGGGTTTCCCCAGTCTTAGTGGCTGCAAAAATGGAGGATTCATCAAATACTACTTAATAGTTTTAAAACCTTACTGACACTTATCATCCCAGATAATCGACTGATTCTTTTTTAAGAGTTTCAAGATCAGCTCATAAATGGTTTTCAGTTTGGCTATGAATCTGCTGATGTATTGTAGCCTTCCTATAAACCCTCTGACTTCTTTGTCATTCTTTGGTGCATGGATTTCTCTGATTGCTCTGACTTTGTCTAGATCCACCTCTATGCCTTTCTAATTGATAATGTGTCCCAATACTTTCCAGAAGTCACCTCGAAAACACATTTCTTTGGATTCGGTTTGAGGTTATACTTTTCAGCTCTTGCCAGGAACTTGTCTAAGGCTTTAAAATGCCCTTCTCTAATCAAATATTTCACCATCATGTCATCTACATACACCACTATCTCTTTGTGGATTAGGTTATATAACAGTGTAGTAGCCATTCTTTGGTAAGTAGCCCCTGCATTTTTCAATCTCAATGACATAACTGTGTAATAGTAAACACCCCACTCAGTAATGAAAGAAGTCTTGAACTTGTCAATCACTGCCATCATGATCTGATTGTATCTTGAGAAGCTGTCCATAAAAAAGTACATGGCACTGGAAGTTGCACTATCGACCAAGGTGTTAATATGCAGTAAGGGAAAATCATCCTTAGGACAAGCCTTGTTCAAGTCCCTATAGTCCACACACATCCTGACTTTACCATATTTCTTAGGAACCAGGACTATGTTAGCCAGCCATTGGGTGTCATCTACCACTTTTAAAAACTTGCTTTCAACTACTTTTCCACTTCTTCTTTGACTAAGAGGGCCCATTCTAGTCTTAATCTTCTCTTCTTCTACTTTATCAGAGCGATGTGAGAATACGTGGGAATCTTGTGCTCTACAATCTCTCTATTGATTCTAGGCATATCTTTATAACCCCAAACAAATACTTTCTATCTTCTTTTAAGAGTTTCTTTCATTTTTTCTCTCTTATCAGGAGTCAAGTCAGAAGCAATAAGTATATTTTTATGGTTATCACTTGTGCCTAGATTAAATGATTCAATTTTCACTAAATTAATGTCAAACATATGCATGAAATGATCATTACACACAACATAACCATTAGGAAACACATCACACAAATAAGTATAATTAGACTTCATCACATTAACTTTAGAAAGAAAAATGTCATCAGTTTTAAATAAATTAAAAATAAAAAGGTCAATGTCATCATAGAAAACATCTATAATAGAATTAAGGAAAAGGTTTCGAAGTTGAATTCTTCTTCTT
Organism: Mallotus nudiflorus; assembly: GCA_947683625.1. Lineage (NCBI taxonomy): Eukaryota > Viridiplantae > Streptophyta > Magnoliopsida > Malpighiales > Euphorbiaceae > Mallotus > Mallotus nudiflorus. The sequence goes on from CANTUR010000702.1 coordinate 320,381, forward strand.
GGTCAACAACGTCCTTCAGCTCCATTACAGGAATGTCCCCTTCTGATGCCGGAGTTAGTACCAATTCTTATACCTTAGGCTCTTTAATAATAGGTTCTTTGATCCTATTCACATACTCAGTGAAGATTTTGAACCCAAGGACCAGCTTCTTAGCAATCATCAGGGGCTTAAGAGCTCCTTAGTAGGGGTAATTGGCACCTTCCTCCACAAATGTTTCCTGAAGTGTCTTCTTTTTCGACTCAGCCCTAATTCTTTTTTTCCTAAACTTGCCCTTAATTTCTTCCTTCTTACTAGACTCATCCTCTCTTGAATATCCTAACCCATTGCTTCATAATCAGTACCTTGGGTTCGATGAATTCCAGCGGGCCCTGCTGATTCTTTCCTAGTCCTAACCCAAGCACTAACCATATGCTCTTCATTATACTAACAACCTTCGGGTTTAGCTCATCTTCATAAATCATGCAGACTTTAAAACTTGAGCTGTTCGAGATTTCAGTAAGAGCTAGTTTCAATGCAGCAACTGCAGCCTCTGTCTCAACCATTATAGTAACCACCTTCCCCTAATGTGAAAACTTAATCTTTTGATGAACGGTGGATGACACTCCCCCTAAAGGATGGAACCATGGTCTTTCAAGAAGAATAGCGAAGGTGACTGGAATATTTATCATATAAAGGCTAACCCAAACTTCAATAGGTCCCGTCTTGACTAAAGCCAGGAAAGTTCCCTCAACTGGTCTTTTTGTATCATCATAAGCCTTTACGACTACATCAGAGGGTTTCAAATTAGCTACCATCAAGCCCAGCTTCAGTAGGATCTTCTGAGGACACATATTGATGGTTGACCCATTATCAACCATGACATAACACGTCAACTTGCCTTTCACTTCGACTTTAATAAACAGGGCTTTGCTGCAATCCCTTCCTTCTAAGGGTAAGTCATCATCTTTGAACACAATTTTCCCTTAAGGACTTTTAGTTAGCGAGTTCACCATTTGCTCTGAAGTGTGTGTCAAAGGTATTTTCTTATGATCAAGAGCAAAAACTAGTGCTTCCCAATGGGGCTGGGAGTTCATAAGCAGCTCCCAAATACTGGTAAGAGTTTTCTCATCACTTTTGTCCTCAATAATCTCCTCAACTTTCTCATTTTTCTTTGATCCCACTTTTGAACTACTTTCCTCTTTCTCTGCCTTAGCCTTCTTCACTTCTTCCTTCCCCTCCTTTGATTTCTCAGTGGATTATATTGCTCTCCTCTCATTGTTCTTCAATAGATCAACTGCTTCTCCCTCTTTGCCATCAGAATTCCAGATATCAAGCACATTTACATGAGACTCAACATCTTGCTGCCTCAGATTCAGGGTTTTTAGTTATGGTTTTGATGGAGTAGGTGTGACATCAATAAAGGAATTAATAACTTGTTCCTCTGTTAAGCCCGTGTTGATCATTAAGATACAGGGATTTGGTGGTAGTACATTTTGGTAGTTGGGTAAAGGGTTACTTTGGGTATTTGGTTTTTTAGTTTTTTGGGTCAGTTATTTTGCCTAAATTGATTAAATCTTGAATCTTGTGTTTTAGGCGAGTGTAGCTTTCTGTATCATGCCCAATGTTCTTATGGTACTTGCAGTATAGTTTTGGGTCAATATTTAGGAAAGGAGGTCGTTTAATTAAGGGTTGTAGAAGGTTACTCTTAAGAAACTTTTCTAGGACTTTGAAGAGGGGTCTTCCCAAATTAAAAAATCTTCATGACTGCTTAACTGCATTGATCTGTATATTATTGCTCGACCCGACTCCGCCGCCAGACCCAAACCTTTCTCTATTCGCAGATCTTAAACTGAAGAACTTCTTTTCTTGTGCAAGTGTAGACGACAGGGTTTAGCACGCGTCTAAGATTTTAGCAACCGCGACACTGTTTGAGCTCAAAGTCCTAGAGAACACACTAACCACTATCACAAAGACATGGCATGGAGATGAGAAGTCGCCACCCAGGGTAATAAACTAGGGCAAATTGAAAAGGTGGTACTCGATTCCTAAAAGAAAGCTAGCACCACAACCAGGAGATTCTGGATACAGAATACCAACTACTTTCAGTCTTGTGTTCATTTAGAAATAACCTTATGAATTATTATCTTATTCTCTATTTACATGCGATTTCATATAAACCCAAAACAATCAACTTCAAGGCAAACTAGTTATCAAATATACAAGTAAATAATGCATTCAACAAATCACATAATCCATAAGTTAGTCTAATCTACATGGATTTTAAATAAATGAGCTAAAGTCTACATGTTTTAAATTATAAGGTGAACCTAAAGACCTAATTCCTTTTGATTTTAATTAAATGAACCTAAGTCTACTAATTTTAATTCTAAATATGGGCCTAAATCTACAAATTATGGAATATTTACATTAGTGGGCCTAATTCTACATATTTTAATTCTAAGATGATCTTAAATCTATAAATTATGAAAAAAAAGCTTAAATTAAATGAGCTAAGTCTAAATTAATTAAATTAAATTAGGTGGGCTTATGTCTAATTAACTAAATGGGTCTAAGGATATTTCTAATTTAAAATCTAATTAATTATGGGTCTAAAGGTATATTTTAATTAATTAAACCTAATTAATTATTAAATGAGATGGGCTAAAAGAATTACCTAAACTTAAATAAAAAAATCAAGACTTAAAATGGGCTTAAAGCCCAAAACACATAAAAATAATAAATAAACCCAAAAATAAATAAAAACATAAAAAAATAATTAAATAATATCAAACAAATAATTAAATTAATCCTTACTAAAACCCTAATTTTATTATCAAGTAACTTAAATAATCTATTTCCTCCATTGATTTTAAATAATTACATGATTAAAAACCTAAATTTACTAACCAATTTAATCAAAATAAACATGCAATCACATACATAATTTCATTACTCCCACTATTGGGGCTATTATATTAATTTATAAAATAGTTAATAAAATAAATAAATAAATAAAAGCAACAAATAAAATAAAACTCTAGAAACTAAGTCTCTACGAGGCTTTATCCATAGTTTTCCATGGACTTCTCATGAATTCATCCCTCCCACATGATTACCATGCGTTTTCCTCCATAATCAACACAAAAATAGAAGATAAAATTATGATTAATGAATAAATTATGATAATAACTCGAAAGAATAAAAATAATTAATAATAAAATAAATAAATAAAGAATAAGAAAAAGATAATGATGCTTATGAATGACTTGGGGTACTCTTCAGATTTGTAATTCACCGTTCTTGATAATCTTTTGAATTTTTTTCTTCAAAAATTCTCCATGAATCTTAAATTAATTGTTAAATTAAAAGGAATTTTTTGTAGAAAAAAAAAACTCAAAAGAGAATAAAAAAACTAATTCAAAAACGTTTCTCTCTTTTCTTTTTCTTTCCGTCTCTCTTCTTTTTTCTTTCTTCTCTCTTTTTCCTCTTCATCGTCCCCTTTTCTTTTCTTTTTTCTCTTCCGCCACCTCTTCCCTTTATATAGTGGAACTAGAAAGGCTAGCCCCAATCCTAATGTGATTCTAATTTCTAAAGTATAAAAATAATACTTAAAATTATATTTAAAAATTTTAAACCAGTTAGGATTGAATTAACTAAAAATTTTAAAACAATTAAAACTGAATTAAAATAGGAAACGGAGGCCGGAAGAATTCAATTCCGATCGGGATTGTGTAATTCCGATCGGAATGATGGAATTCCAATATATATATATATATAACATTTAATTATAAAAAGGCCCCTGAAAGAATTTAAATTTTGCAATTAGGTCCTAAAAAATCTTGCAATTTAGTCCCTAAAAATATTAAATCCTTCCTTTAAAAGTTGCATTTAAGCCCTTAGAATTTTTAAAGATTAAGTATCAAAGACATTTTCATCACTAGAGTTCTTTGCTGCATCCATAACATGTCATTCCGAAATTGGGTGTTGTCACGACCCAAAACAGGGGCTATGACTGGCGCTAGGAAACGGGAATTCTTTCGAATCTGAAACTCGTAACAAGCCTTAAAATAAAATAAAACATGCAATAATCATAATAACATAAATAAAGTAATAAATAAAATACCCGCAGCGAAAATAAAATCATAAATAAAATAAAATAATAATCTGTCAATAAAATTAATTATACATCCTCATCTCATATATAAATAATACCTTTATACGAATCCAGTTCAAATCTTTAAAATACATAACTCACACAAATAAAATACATAAACCCCACAACTGTTTACAACTACTGCAGTGTCTAGATTATAAAATAAAGCTCAGATAAGCAGTTTACATAATGAAGTCGGGGCGGAAGAAATTCGGCGTATGGGTCTGCTACTGAGGTCTGAAGATGATGACTCTCCTGAAAAATAGTCAACGAAGGGGAGTCAGACCTCACTGAGTGAATTGTTATAATATATATACATGCATAACTAAATCACAAATGCACACAATCAATAGTATATATAATAAATATATATACAAGCAAATACACACAAATGCAACAAAATCATTTTATATATTTTTACTGAAAATCACAATTTATTAAGGATCAAATAGAACCCTAGAAAATCACAACCTCAAACAGTATTAGACAACACTCTAGCCATATAGGCTCACTTATTCCAAATATATTTACTTGTTCCATTTGGACAGTAGACTGGTCCCGAGACACTAAGTCAATCGAGCTCCAGCAGTCTGACTGTGAGTGTGATTGGCCCCGAGACACTTGATTAACCGAGCTCCAACAATCACACTCCCAAATCACATCTCACATCAAATAAATCAATATAAACAATATCGACAAATAGGTTAGCAATAAAGCCTAAATGCTATCGACGTACCGGTACGTACTCGGTCTTAGTGCTGCCCACTAGGTAGCAGATTCTATTGATATCCTTCATTTATAATATAAAATATTCATTCATAAATAAATGATGCATGTAATTGAATAAAATAGCAACATAAACCATATATATACTAGAAATATACCAAAATTAAACCAGGTATATTTCGAGTATATATACGTCAAATAAATCCAATATAGTTACAAAATAAACTGGAAATAAACTATAAATATACTTAAAATAATTTAAGTATAAATTTTTAATAAAACATGCATATAATTTGAAAATATACCAAAAATATACCAATTATATACTAAAATAAACCTAAGCAATAATTAAATCGTTTATACATAATTCACTAAAATAACCCATACATTTCTAAAACATGAAATCCTAATACAAGTATATATAAAATAACAACTCACTGTTATTGCGCTCCTCGAGACGAATCTGACGGGCCTGGTCCACTAGACCTCGGTCTCAGTACAGCTAAACAAACAAATGATAACAGGAAATCAGAATAATTCTATCGAAATTTCTAGAAACTCAATCTAGAATACTAGACACAGAATCAGAATTTGATCGGACATCACATTTTACGAGAATTCTATCAAAAATCTGACATAACCTTCCTTGTAAAATGGACATCTCTCTACTCAAAGAGTGAAGCCGGTCCTGCAAGAAAATACACTTCGAAATAACACAATTCACACCCCCTCGGTCGGACTCCAAACTACAATTCACCGACCGAGGTCCACAATTCACAAAATAATCACAAAAATACTGAAAAATACTAAAAATACCAAAATACCCTTAAATACTCAAAATATAGCAAATTTAAATATTCAAACGCTAAAAATATTTATTTAATTGATAAATACACAAAAACCCTAATTTTAATATACTATTATTAAAAATCGGTAATTCTCAATAAATTCATAAATATTAACCAAAATATATTTTATAAATTCAAATTACATAATTAACCCTAAAGCTTACTAAAAACCGATAAAAACTCATTTATTTAAAAAACTTGTATATTATATATAATTTGAAAATAATTTATGAAAAATAGTTTTAATTAGTTAAAAATACTAAATAATTTGTAGAAATCATTTTTATACCTCAAATATCTAGTAAAACCAATTTAATTACATTTTTAGCCAATTTAATGTCAAATTACCAAAATACCCCTAGTTTCGTAAATTCCCTATAATTAATAAAAAATTCACCAAAAATAGTATAATTACTCAAAAATTAATTTCTCAACATATAATTCAATAATATCAATAAATATACTCAATTAACCAATTAATTTCAAATAAACATATAATTAACCTAATTTTCCCAAAATTACATAAACTAAATAAATTCAAAATAAATTTATAAAAGCCACAAAAATTACAAATAAATTTCTAAAATTTATTTCAACACCTATAATCACCATAAAACACAATTTCATAATTTAATTAATTAATTTTTGAAAATTAGAAAATATTAATAAAATAATAAAAAATTCACAAAAATCAAAATAATTCCCAAAAATTCCACAAAAATTCACAGAGGTAGATTAAGCTACAAGGATCAATGTTTGTAAAGGAAGATTGCATGAATCATTCAAATTGAAGCTCAAAAAAATCAAAAACCCTAATAGGCTAAAAATGAAAAATCAAAACCTAGGGAAATCTAGACCATTTCAAGTGAAAAAAAGCTTGGAAATGGACTCACTGGAGCTCAAGGAGAAGATAGAGATCGGTGGCGTCGAATTAGGTGGTCAGAAACTTGCTGATCGATGGTGAAGAAGTTTTCGGCTTCTCTTGGATATTCCGGCCAAAACTCGTCGGAAAAGGAGGGTAGCAAGTGTCGGGAATGGCTGGAGGTGGTGGTGGCTCACCAGACTGCACAATAATGGTGAGGGATCGACGCTGCAGAGACCGAAAATGGCAAGGGAGTCGATCAGAGAAGAAGAAGGAGAGGGAGTGGCAGACTTGTAAATATTTCAAACTTTTTTTTTAGTTATAAAATTATATGTATATATATATTTATACTTTATATTATAATAATATATAATATCACACACATAATAAATATACAACACACACATATTTTAATAATATATACACATATATACTTAATTAATTAATTAATATAAAAACTATATTATATAATTTATTTATAAAATAAACCCTAATTTAATTTTAAATAAATGTACGTATATGCACTTTATTTAACACTTTAAAATTACGCATGAACTCATGAAAATTCATAAAACTATTTCAAATAATTAATATTAAATTATTTACGTCTTAATTTCTCCGAAAATAAAATTCCTGAGAAAATTTTACGTAAAGAACTTAAAATAATTAAAAATAATTAAAATGACTTAATAAATAACAAACTCATGAAAATAATCATACATATATATAAAAATTATTAACATTGCATATCTCGATGCTGTTTAAAATTATCTAAAAACTCGAAATATTACAGTCTCCCCCTTTTACAAGAATTCATACCCGAATTCCAGAAAAAGAAAATTACAAGATCAATAAGGGAAGAGATACGGGTAAGAAGCTCGCATCTCAGCTTCAGTCTCGCACGTATGCTCCTTAACTCTGTTGTTACACCACAAAACCTTGACCATCAGAATCTCCTTCGATTGCAATTGTCGAACTTGAAAATCAACGATCGCCACAGGTTCTTCCATAATTTTCAGGTCTTCGTTCATTTCTACGCTGTCGAGCTGCAACACATGTGAAGGGTCTGAGACGTACTTCCTCAACATCGAGATATGAAATACCGGATGCACTTGAGACATACTCGGAGGCAAATCCAATCGATATGCAACAGTGCTAACTCTCTCCAGAATCTCAAACGGTCCAATATATCTCGGTGCTAACTTACCCTTCCTTCCAAATCTCATCACGCCCTTCATTGGAGACACCTTCAGAAAAATAAAGTCTCCAACCTGAAACTTTACATCTCGACGCCTAGGATTCGCATAGCTCTTCTGCCTGCTAACTGCGGTCTCTAATTTGTGCTTAATCACGGTGACTTTCTTTGTAGCATCCTAAACCATCTCAGGTCCAGTCATAGCTCTCTCCCCAATCTCATCCCAACTCAGAGGGGACCTATATTTCCTTCTATACAACGCCTTATATGGTGTCATCCCAATACTGCTATGGTAGCTGTTATTATATGCAAACTCTATAAGTGGCAAATGATTATCCCAGCTACCTCCTAAATCCAGGACACACATCCTCAACATATCTTCCAGTGTCTGGATCGTCCTCTCAGACTGACCATTTATTTGAGGATGAAAAGCAGTACTGAAATCCAACCTAGTGCCCATCGTTTCCTACAACTTCTGCCAAAAATGAGAGGTAAACACTGAACCTCTATCTGACACAATGGACACAGGTACTCCATGAAAGCACACAATATGCTTCACATATAGCTTCTCCAATCTAGCTACAGAATAGGTGGCTTTTACAGGCAAGAAATGTGCAGACTTAGTCAACTTGTCTACAATCACCCATATGGAATCATATCCATCCTTAGAACGAGGTAAACCAACCACAAAATCCATAGTTATCCTTTCCCACTTTCACTCAGGAATAGGAAGAGGCTGAAGCTTCCCAGAAGGCTTATGATGTTCAGCTTTCATTTGCTGACACATCAAGCACTTAGCAATATAATCAGCGACATCCTTCTTCAGTCCATCCCACCAGTATAAATCTCTGATACTGTGGTACATCTTAGTGACACCCGAATGTACGCTATAGGCTGTAAAATGTACTTCCTCTAAGATCTCTTCTCTTAAATCATCCACATCAGGAACACACAATCTACCACTGATCCACAAGACACCATCATCATTGAGTGTGAAATCAATGAACTTCCCTGCTTGAACATTCTCTGCGAGCTCTTCTAGAATAGGATCTCAGCTCTGAGCTGCTTTAATCCTATCCCTCAGTACAAATCGCACCTTAAACTGAGCTAGCAGTCCACCTGACCTACTAATCTTCATCATCAGACCTTGATCCACCAACATATGCAACTCTTGGATCAATGGTCTCCTCTTAACACTGATATGAGCAAGAATGCCTAGGACTTCCTACTTAAGGCATCTGCTACTACATTAGCCTTGCCTGGATGATATAAAATCTCATGGTCATAATCTTTCAACAATTCCAACCATCTCCTCTGCCTCAGATTTAGATCTCTCTACTGGAAAATGTACTTAAGGCTCTTGTGATCAGAAAAAATCTCATAAGTCACCCCGTATAGATAGTGTCTCCAGATCTTGAGAGTAAATATCACTGCAGCCATCTCAAGGTCATGTGTAGGATAGTTCTGCTCATGCTTCTTTAACTTCCTCGAAGTATAGGCTATCACCTTACCATTCTGCATCAACACACAACCAAGGCCAACTCTAGAGGCATCATAATAAACTGTGAACTTATCCATACTATTAGGCAATGCTAGCACTGAAGCTGTGGTCAATTTCTCCTTCAACAACTGAAAACTATTGTCACAAGCTTCTGACCACTTAAATCTAACATTCTTCTGAGTCAAGCGAGTCATAGGGGCTGCAATTCTGGAAAAATCCTATACAAACCTCCTATAGTACCCGGCTAAACCCAGAAAACTCTGAATCTCAGTAACAGAAGTCAGTCTAGGCCACTCAGACACTGCCTCAATATTCTGTGGATCAACCTGGATACCTTCTTTAGACACCACGTGCCCAAGTAAAGAAACACTCTCCATCCAGAAATCACACTTCGAGAATTTAGCATAAAGCTGATATTCTCTTAGTGTCTGTAGTACAGTCCTCAAGTGATATCCATGCTCCTCCATACTCCTTGAATATACTAGTATATCATCAGTGAAGACTACCACAAACTGATCCACATACGATCTGAATACCCTGTTCATCAGGTCCATAAAAGTTGCTAGTGCGTTAGTCAAACCAAAAGACATCACCAGAAACTCATAGTGGCCATATCGAGTGCAAAATGTCATTTTAGGAACATCGGCTTCACTGATCCGCAACTGATGATAACCCGACCTCAAATCAATCTTAGAAAAGAACTGTGCACCCTGTAGTTGATCAAACAAGTTATCTATCCTTGGGAGAGGATACTTGTTCTTTAATGTCACCTTATTCAGCTCTCTGTAATCAATGCACAGTCTCAGGGTACCATCCTTCTTCTTCACAAACAGGACTGGTGCACCCCAAGGAGAAACATTGGATCTAATGAAACCCTTATCCAATAGCTCTTGCAACTGCTCTTTCAACTCTGCAGAAGCCATTCTGTAGGGTGGCATAGATATAGGAGTAGTACCTGGAACCACATCTATACAGAACTCAATCTCTTTGTGAGGGTCACGACCCAAAATAGGGGCCATGACCGGCGCTAGGGAATGGGAATTCTTTTGAATCCGGAACCCGTAGCAAGCCTGAAGATAAAATAAAACATGCAATAATAATAATAAAATAATTTGTAGTGGAAATAAAATCATAAATAATTAAATAATAATCCACCATGGGATTTAAATCAACAACTCATCTTGTATATATAAATAAACTTTTAATACAAATCCAGTTTAAATATTTAAAGTACATAACTCATACGAATATAATACAATATCCTTTTTCAATTTTACAACTACTGCAGTGTCTAGATCATAAAAATAAAACTCAGGTAAGCAGTTTACATAATAAAGCCGGGGCGAAAGAAATCCAGCGTACGGGTCTGCTACAGAGGTCTGATGACGATGACTCTCCTGAAAAATAGTCAATGGCGGGGAGTCAGACCTCACTGAGTGAATTACTATAGTATATATACATGCATACTAAATGCCAATGCGCACAGTCAAAAGTATATATAATATGTATGTATACAAGCAAATACACACAGATGCAATAAAATCATTTTATATATTTTTATTGAAAATCACTGTTTATGAAGGATGAAATAGAACCCTAGAAAATCGCAACCTCAAACAGTGTTAGACAACACTCTAGCCACACAGGCTCACTTATTCCAAATATATTCACTTATTCCATTTGGACAGTAGACTGGCCCCGAGACATTAAGTCAATCGAGCTCTAGCAATCTGACTTTCAATGTGATTGGCCCCGAGACACTTGGTCAACCGAGCTCCAACAATCACACTTCCAAATCATATCACACATCAAATAATCAAATCCAATCAATAGCCTCAAACAGGTTAGTAATATACCCTAAATGCTATCGGCGTACTGGTACATACTCGGTCCTAGTGTTGCCCACTAGGTAGCACGTTCTATTGATATCTTTCATTTTAAATATAAAACATACATTTATAAAAATAAATTATGCATGAATTTAAATAAAATAGCAACACAAACCATATCTATACTAGAAATATACCAAAAGTAAACCAGGTATATTTCGAGTATATATATGTCAAATAAATCCAATATAACTATAAGATAAACTAGAAATAAACTTAAAAATATTTTAAGAATAATTTATTAATAAACATGCATATAGTTTGAAAATATACCAAAAGTAAACTAAAATTAAACTTAAGTACTAATTAAACCGTTATGCATATTTAATCAAAATAAACATATATTTCTAAAATCATGCACCCTAGAGCATATATAGCAACTCACTAATTATTGCGCTCCACGAGATGGGTCCAACGAGCCTGGTCCACTAGGCCTCGGTCTCGGCACAACTAAACAAACAAATGATGATAGGAATCAGAATAAATCTAACAGAAAATCTTAGAAACTCGATGTAGAATACTAGACACAGAATTAAATCAGAATTCGACCGGACATCATGTTTTACGAGAATTCTACCAAAAATCCGGCAGAACCTCCCCCGTAAAATGGACATCTCTCTACTTAAAGAGTAGAGCCGGCCTTTCAAGGAAACACACTTCGAAAATAGACACAGAATTCACAATCACAATCCCTCAGTCGGACTCCAAACTATAATTTACCGACCGAGGTCCACAATTCACAAAATAATACAGAAATACCGAAAATACCCTTATATAATAAAAATACATTTTGTAAGTAGAAATTACGTAATTAACCCCGAATCATGTTAAAAACCAATAAAAATTCATTTTATTACAAAAATAATATATTATATATATAATTGAAAATAATTTACGAAAAATAGTTTTAATTAGTTAAAAATACTAAATAATTTGTAGAAATCATTTTTATACCCTAAATAGCTATCAAAACCAATTTAATTACATTTTTAGCCAATTTAGTGTACAATTACCAAAATACCCATATATATATAAATTTGCTAAAATTACTCAAAAATTCACCAAAAATAATATAATTACTTAAAATTAATTTTCTCAACATAAATCTCAATAATATCAAAAAATATACCCAATTAACCAATTAATTTCAATTTAACACATAATTAACTATTTTTCAAAATTACATAAACTAAATAAATTCAAAATAAATACATAAAAATTCACAAAAATTACAAATAAATTTCTATAATTCATTTCAACACCTATAATTACCATAAATAATTTCATAATTTATTTAATTAATTTTCAAAAATTAGAAAATAATAATAAAATAATAAAAAATACCCAAAAATCAAAATAAATTCCAAAAATTTCACAAAAATTCACATAGGTAGATTGAGCTAAGGGGAGCAACATTGTTAAGGCACTTTTCATGAATCATAAGGGAAAAGTTCAAAAAAATTCAAAAAGTCAATATGGCCAAAATAGAAAAATCAAAAAACAGAAAAATTGAGGTAGTTAGAGCTCAAACTGAAGCTTGAATCAAGTTCACCAAAGCTTGAGGAGCTCAAGAACACCGGAATCACTTAGAATAACGGCCGGAGGAGGAAGAACAGTGAAAAGCTTGAATTTCGGCCAAAAATGGTGGAAATGAACTTCGCCGGCGTCGGGGAAGATGACAGGGACGGTGGAGCTCGGTGGCGAGGAGGTGGTCGACAGTGGAAGGCTAGAGGCGCTCTGGTCGGAGGAGAAACGAACGGTGAGGGTGAGGGGAAGGGTAGAGGGTCGGGAAGAAGAAGGGAAAATAGGGAAAATATTTGTGTTTTTGTGTATATATATATATAATAATAATAATAATAATAATAATAATAATAATAACTTTATTAATTTATATTAAAATATATTAATATAATACTTGGAAAAATCACACATCACATGTTTAAAATAAACAATATATATATATATATATATACACACACACACACACACATAGTAATTAGATAACAACTATATAATATACACATACATAATTAAAATAATTACTAAACCCTAAAATAATTAAATATAAGAATGTATATGCATGTATATATATGTATTCTAATATGACAATTAAAATAATGCATGGATTCATGCAAATTTGTAAACTGATTTAAAATAATTAATACTAAATTATTTACGTGTTAATTTTTTCCGAAAATACCATTCCTGAGAAAATTTTACGTAAAATACTTAAAATAATATAAACAATTGATTAGTTTTAATTAAATAACAAACTCGTAAAAATATCATAATTATATACAAAAATTATTAACACTGCATATCTCGATGCAGTATAAAAATATTTAAAAATTTGGGATATTACAGGTGGTAAACCTGACAACTCCTCAAGAAAAACATCAGAAAACTCACAGGTAACAGGAACATCTGTGAGTGACAACTTCTCCATTGAAGTATCCTTGACCAATGCCAAATATCTCTGACAACCTTTCCTCAGCAACTTCCTAGCCGTAATAGTAGAAATAAGATTCTGAGGTACTGAACTCCTATCACCCATAAACTTAAATTCTTCTTCACCAGGAATTCTGAAAGTCACATCTTTACTCTGATAATCCACCACGGTATAGTGCTGAGATAACCAATCCATACCCATAATAACATCAAACTCCATCACATCCAACAGAATTAAATCAGCGGATAATTCTCTATCTCCTACGAGAATTGGACAACCAGAAAGAACAATATCGGTGTCCAAAGAATCACTTAGAGGAGTGGTGAAAAATAAAGGAAAAGCCATCCTCGAAGCTTGGCAATAAGACTTGAAAGCAAAAACAGGAGAAACAAATGAATGCATGGCACCCGGATCAAATAGAACCCATGCATCGAGGTAACAGACAGAAACAATACTTGCCATGACTGCATTGGATGCCTGAGCATCCTACTAAGTAAGATGGAAGACTCTGGCCTATCCTCAACCTCCCTGCTGACTGGTAGAAGCCTGGCCAATACCTCTGGAACCTCCTTTAGCACCTCTACCACGACCTTGCTGGGGAATAAGCTGAGTGGAACTCTGATGCTGGGTTGGAGGCAACTGAAATGGAATAGGTGCAGCACTAGCAATCGACTGTTGTGGAAATTATGGAATCTACGGCTGCTGTTACTCGTAATAAAGACATGATCTGGTATAATGTCCTGTCTGCCCGCATCTGAAGCATATCAGCGGTGTCAGGTAAGATGGTCCTTGATGGACTCTGCCGTAGGTCTAGCAAACACTGGTAGCTGACCTAGAACTACGTCCACTGCTATTGCTCGAAGCACCTGACCCGAGTCTGAACGGTCTACGCTGACCTCCACGACCATGTCTACTGCTCTGATGTACCCGTTGTTGTCTTTGACTCTGCTGAGCCGAACCTCTCTGCTGACTACTCAAACCAACATGAAAACTCGAATATGGAGTAGTCTGAAATCCACTTGACTGAACACCCAACTGGTAATAATCAAGCATAGCTCCCTACCTGACTAGCCTCAGCTCAATCTCCTTGGCCAACTCAATAACAAACTCCAGAGTAAGGCCCATTATAGGCATACCAACAAATGCAGAACCTAATCCAGTGACATAGGTAGTGACTGTGAAATACTGGTCTCGCATCAGATCCTCTGCATATCTACCCAGCCGAAGAAACTCTCGGGTATCCTCCTTTACTAATCGATCACTGCGAGATATACTGGTCAATCTAAGATGATAACTCATACGACGTGGCTCTGGACAGAATCTCCTCATGAATCGCTCTCTGAACTGAGCCCAGGTCATCGTCAACATATAAGGCTGGATCATCTGAATAAACCAGTCTAAGGCTGGTCCCTCAATAGACAGCTCAACGATCATAATCCGTTGGTACTCGGTATGAGTAGTCCGAGTCCGAGTCTTGATTGCATGTAAGAAATCTAGAGGATCAGAAGTCCCATCAAAAGCAATCCTGCCAACTCTGGCATAGAATAAAGCTGCCTCAGGGTCAAACATACCCTGCTGATAGGTAGGCTGAACAGGCTGAACGACTGGAGGTACAGGAATATCCTCATACTCAAGCTCTACAGGCTCCTTATCCTATATCTCTCTCTGCCTACGGCGACCTGTCACTCCTCGAGGCTTACCTCTACCATGACCTCTGCGTCTAATTAGCGACTCAGGCAGTAAAACCTCGTCCTGAAAGGACTTATCATCCTCACCCTCAATGACCTGTGGAGCGACACGCGCTCGCCTCCTCATTTTGAAAAGACAAATAAAAGAGTTCATATAAAACAAACAACGGGGGAATAATGCAGAAAACTAAATCAAGGAATACTCATCAAGACATACTCGAACTTAATTCACTGCAGTAGTTTCCAAAAGAAAACATAATACTGAAAACTAGGGCCACAACTAAGGCCCTGACACAGAACTCCGCTTTGATACCAACTTTGTCATGACCTAAAACAGGGGCCATGACCGGCGCTAAGGAATGAGAATTCTTTCGAATCCGGAACCCGTAGCAAGCCTTAAAATAAAATAAAACATGCCATAATCATAATAACATAAATAAAATAATAAATAAAATACTCACAGCGGAAATAAAATCATAAATAAAACAAAACAATAATCTGTCAATAAAATTAATTATACATCCTCATCTCATATATAAATAATACTTTAATACAAATCCAGTTCAAATCTTTAAAATATATAACTCAGACAAATATAATACATAAACCCCACAATTGTTTACAACTATTGCAGTGTCTAGATTATAAAATAAAGCTCAGATAAGCAGTTTACATAGTGAAGCCGGGGTGGAAGAAATTCGACGTATGGGTCTACTATTGAGGTCTAAAGATGATGACTCTCCTGAAAAATAGTCAATGGAGGGGAGTCAGACCTCACTGAGTGAATTGTTATAATATATATACATGCATAACTAAATGAAAAATGCGCACAATCAATAGTATATATAATAAATATATATACAAGCAAATACACACAAATGCAACAAAATCATTTTATAGATTTTTACTGAAAATCACAATTTATGAAGGATCAAATAGAACCCTAGAAAATCACAACCTCAAACAGTATTAGACAACACTCTAGCCATACAGGCTCACTTATTCCAAATATATTCACTTGTTCCATTTGGATAGTAGACTGGCCCCGAGACACTAAGTTAACTGAGCTCCTACAGTCTGACTGTCTGTGTGATTGGCCTCGAGACACTTGGTTAACCGAGCTCCAGTAATCACACTCCTAAATCACGTTTTACGAGAATTTTATCAAAAATCCGTTAGAACCTCCCCTGTAAAATGGACATCTTTTTACTCAAAGAGTAAAGCCGGTCCTACAAGGAAATACACTTCGAAATAACATAATTCACAACCCCTCGATCGGACTCCAAACTACAATTCACCGACTGAGGTCCACAATTCACAAAATAATCACAAAAATATTGAAAAATACCAAAAATACCAAAATACCCTTCAATACTCAAAATATAGCAAATTTTAATATTCAAATGCTAAAAATATTTATTTAACCGATAAATACACAAAAACCCTAATTTTAATATAATATTATTAAAAATCGGTAATTATCAATAAATTCATAAATATTAATCAAAATACATTTTATAAATCCAAAATACATAATTAACCCTAAAGCTTACTAAAAATCGATAAAAACTCATTTATTTAGAAAAATCGTATATTATATATAATTTGAAAATAATTTACGAAAAATAGTTTTAATTAGTTAAAAATACTAAATAATTTATAGAAATCATTTTTATACCTCAAATAACTAGTAAAACCAATTTAATTACATTTTTATCCAATTTAATGTCAAATTACCAAAATACCCCTAGTTTCGTAAATTCCCTATAATTAATAAAAAATTCACCAAAAATAGTATAATTACTCAAAAATTAATTTCTCAACATATAATTCAATAATATCAATAAATATACTCAATTAACCAATTAATTTCAAATAAACATATAATTAACCTAATTTTCCCAAAATTACATAAACTAAATAAATTCAAAATAAATTTATAAAATCCACAAAAATTACAAATAAATTTCTAAAATTCATTTCAACACCTATAATCACCATGAAACACAATTTCATAATTTAATTAATTAATTTTTGAAAATTAAAAAATATTAATAAAATAATAAAAAATTCACAAAAATCAAAATAATTCCCAAAAATTCACAGAGGTAGATTAAGCTACAAGGATCAATGTTTGTGAAGGAAGATTGCATGAATCATTCAAATTAAAGCTTAAAAAAATTAAAAATCCTAATAGGCTGAAAATGAAAAATCAAAATCTAGGGAAATCTAGACCGTTTCAGGTGAAACAAAGCTTGAAAATGGACTCACCAGAGCTCAAGGAGAAGATAGAGACCAGTGGCGTCAAGTTTGGTGGCCAAAAATGTGCTGATCGACGGTGAAGAAGTTTTTGGCTTCTCTTGGATATTCCGGCCAAAACATGCTAGAAAAGGAGGTAGCAGGCGTTGGGAATGGCTGGAGGTGGTGGTGGCTCACGGGACTGCACAATAATGGTAAGGGATCGACGCTGTAGAGAGCGAAAATGGCGAGGGAGTCAATCGGAGAAGAAGAAGGAGAGGGAGTGGCAGACTTGTAAATATTTCAAACTTTATTTTTAGTTATAATATTATATGTATATATGTATATATATATCTATACTTTATATTATAATAATATATAATATCACACACACAATAAATATACACCACATACATATTTTAATAATATATACACATATATACTTAATTAATTAATTAATATAAAAACTATATTATATATTTTATTTATAAAATAAACCCTAATTTAATTTTAAATAAATGTACGTATATGCGCTTTATTTAACACTTTAAAATTACGCATGAACTCATGCAAATTCATAAAAATATTTTAAATAATTAATATTAAATTATTTACGTCTTAATTTCTCCGAAAATAAAATTTTTGGGAAAATTTTACGTAAAGAACTTAAAATAATTAAAAATAATTAAAATGACTTAATAAATAACAAACTCATGAAAATAATCATAAATTATATATAAAAATTATTAACACTGCATATCCCGATGCTGTTTAAAATTATCTAAAAACTCAAGATATTACAGGTGTCTACAGCAAGGTCTAATTATTTCTATTCTCCAAACCTGTGCAACTCCTCAAAGTTTCAAATCCCTAAATCCCTCAGTTTCTTAAAGAGAGGGAGTGCACACCCTTTCATAGTTATTACCAGCTAAGAAGATTCCGGAAGCCGTTGTTTCATCTGTGCTAATTTGGCTCTCCACCTGGTCAAATAATCTACAAAAGATTCACTGAATTTCTGCTTCAGGTTCTGCAAGTCTCTCAGGGAAGCCTCTATCTGAATGTTGAGACTATACTGCTTGATGAATGAAGCGCATAATTCCTCCCAATCAACTTGAACACAGGATTCTAGTGCATAATACCATTTGATGGGTGCTCCTTCCAGGGATAGAGGGAATTACTTCATAATCTGTGCTTTAGTCAATTCAGTCGTCTTCATGTGGGTCACATATTACTTTAAATGGAGGTAGGGGTCTTTTGCACCAGTGAACTTCTTTATGTTAGGAAACTTGAACTTCCATGGTAGGGGATCATCATCCTTATCCAGGCTTAGCTTGCAATAGCTCATTAGGGCATCGATCCCTTTTTCCTTTATCATCAGCTGCATTTGAGTCATAGACTTGATAAGGTCTTTAGCCCAATCCAGCTTCTCTATATTTCCCTGGGCATCTTCTTTCTAACGGATAATAGGTTCTGCCAATACTATCTGTTGATCATCTTCTACCACTTGCCTTTCAGGAACCTCGACATCCATATCAAAGGGTTAAGGTGCTGGTGGTTCCCCTTTAGTTGTACCCATCATTTTTCCTATAATTTCTCACATGATTGCCCTGGTTTGTTTGGCCATTTTAGCTTTTAATTGTTCCTTGAAGGTTTCAGCATCAAATTTTACCATTTTATTCCCTCTACAAATTCTAACCAGACGGCCTATGTCAGATCGTTTCCAATTGGCAGATTATTGTGGATCTATATCTGCAACCATTAAGGGTCAAAAACATGTATAATGTGTATGCATGAAATGTAAGCCTACTGGTAAGAAGGAAAACAAAACATATATGCACATATCAGAGGACAAAACAAAAAGCTCTCTAACAATATCTCCACCCTTATTTCTCCGACACACTTATTCAATGGTGAGTTCCTTGTCCTAAGATTTTTATTCTAGGTTTTGATTATCAATGGTGGATAATAAAACCAACAGATACAAGATAACTCTCAAGACAATACAAATAAGTGGTAATTCCTCCAAATAATTTCAAAGTCCATTTTAAATGGGCCAGGAATGATATCAAAGACCCACGTTGTCAAGATCCCTCCAAATGGGCTAATAATAGGCATGAAAGGCCCGTCTTATTAAGGCTTATTTTTTAATGGGCTTGGGCCTTATTTAGAGGATTACCATATGACATAAAACACATGCATTTGGAAAAAAGAACTTAGTGGAAATTGTTAGGTCATTATATGAGTTGAGTCTTGGGTAATAAGCTTTGGCTCCCACAATTATATACATCCATTACATCTCCCCACTCAAGGGTCTGTGCTACACGGATATGTATGTGCTATGAGTGACAATAATCAAATACCTCACCACCAGGTTTGAATGAAACACAGGTAGCAAAGCAAAGATTATTGTTGGTTTATTTGGGACTTAGAGTGCATCGTGTGAAAACGTGTAGTGAATGCAAAATTTACAAAGGAAATAAAGAAATAATCAAAGATGATAAATTACAAAACACTTGGAATCAGTTTCTCTATCCCTAGTGGAGTTGTCGCTGTAGGCAGCGATTTTGGTCGCATGCCCAAGTGTTGGCAACCACGGCACTATGTGAGCTCGAGGCTCACTAGGAAATACATAATGGGCTTGGGGCCCAAAATAGAGATGGAGTTACCACCCGGAGGAAAGTCGGGACACACTATACATCAACTAGATTCCACACAGGTTGCCAGAAGCCTTCATTAAAGATCATATTCAAAAACTGGGTATGGGCTTTTAGAATGCCCACCCAACCTTGCGGTTGGCCTCCGTGTGTGTTTTGTATTTTATTACCTTTGATTATTAAATTATTCCCTTATTAACATACAAATCGTGAGTGATTTTTAATTTTATATTTTATTCCCAATTTGCACATTAGTCTCATTTCAGACTTATATCCCTGGCATTCAATCACAAATAAATAAATAAAATAAATAAAAATAATTTACAACCATTCATTCTAAATAAAAAGGGGAGAGGAATTAAGGATTACAACTTTTAGTGCAAATAAATATAAAAATACTAAAAATAAACTATATATAAATCAAAAATAAACAAAAAATAAACAAATTAATTATACAAATTAAAACTCTAAAAATGATAAATAAAGCAAATATCTAGTGATTAAAAATCACCAAATAGTTCCTTTGACACATTCAAGTTAATTCCATATAATAATAACAATAATATTTATAAATCATCAATATATAATATTCACAAAAATAAATGAACATAAACTCACAAAATGATCCACTAAATAACAAAAAAAGGAAAATAACATAGAAACAATATTGATCGACATAGAATCATATATAATTGCAAAAATATAATAAATTAAACAAGAAAATCATGTTAAACATGCAAAATACTAGTAAAAAATTAAGGCATAAAAGGCAAAGTTATGTCAGAGGGGCGACGCCTCTTCAAAGAGGCGTCGCCTCCTGACCCAGAGGTGATACCTCCATCACCTCTTTGTGAAGGGCGACGCCTCTATGAAGAGACATCACCCCTTTAACAGATACAGGAACACTCTATATTTTTTAAATCCCAAGAAATAATGATGATTAAGCACGTGAATGAGAAACAGACACAAATATACACGTACCAACAGTCAATATTCAATATCTCATACAACCATGCTTCTATATAACATAAAATAAGTAATATCATTTAAGAAAACATACAAAGAGCAACCAATCAAGGTTTATAATGAAGGTAAAGAGTTTAAAACTTAGAAATGAGGGGACTCACTGTCTTGGACGAGTTGATGCTGCAAACTGAGCCCTCAGAGCTTAGTTGATGGAGAGGTGGCCTTGAATGGAAGGAGGTTCCCTCTTCTTCTCAAGAATCACGTCCCTTAGCCCTCAAAGTCTCCTCCCTTCTTCTTCTTTTCTTTCTTTTTTTTTCTCTGTGTTTTTTTCTTTCAGGTGTTTCTTTCTAACAATTAGCCAACCTTTCTCTTTTGCCTCCCACATTCCCTTTTAAAGTCTCTCTTATTTTCTCCTTTTTTAAATTCTCAAAAACCCATTCTCACTCTCTCTTCATTGCCTTTTTTCATTCCTTAGGCTCTTTCCTACCTTCTTTCCTTTTCTTTTACGCCAAAAAATGACCAAATCTCAGCGGTGGACTTCTAATCACTGCCATTAATGGCATTTAATATTATAGAGAGTAGGTGTGATGAGGCGATGCCATCGATACTTGGAGTGAAGAGGCGACACCTCTTCATTGAGGTGATCGCCTCTTCACCTGGGCCAGGTCAAGGCCCGTGGATCAAGAGGTGATGGGCTTGGGCTTAATTTTTGGGCTTAGACATGGTTTTTGTGGGCTTAGCTTAGTTTTTTTAGCTTTCAAAGTCAATTTTAGAGAAGTCTCGGGCTCCCTTTGCATTCAAAACTCAATGTTTCTCATCATCGTGCTTTCGTTGTGGGCTGATCAAACTGACAGTGTCCACAACCACCAAAACAACTAGAAAAATAACCAATATAAACCACTACAAAACAAGCTTATAAAATTGAAAAAGAATCAACAAAAAAAAACTATTAAAACAACAAAAAAAACTGTTAAAACAACTAGAAAAAAGAATCGCTAAAATAACTACTAAAGTAACCATCAAAACAACTATTGAAACAACCCAAAAAAAATTCAATATAAATAACTACAAAACAAGCTCTTAAAATTGAAAAAGAACTAACAAAAAAAACCCAAAAACAACTATCAAAACAACCAGAAAAAACAACCACTAAAAAACTATAAAAATAACCTCATAAAAACTGAAAAATGAACCAACAAAAAACAACAGTTAAACACAAACCAGAAAAAAAACCAAGAAAAAAATTGAAAAAGGTAAAAGATAAAAAAAAAATGACATATTAGCTATGAAAACTCTGCTTTTATAAAAATAAAAATCCAATACTCACTAATCTTTTTCTTTTGATTTCTTTATCTGCTTTTTTGTATTTAAGATATTTGATGGCTATTAAATGAAAACAATAGAAAAAAGTAAAATTTAGATAAATAAATTAAAAAAAGGCCATGATAAATGAAATGAGAGAATTTTTTTTAGAAGAAATTTTTGGTTTTTTAGTTCTATTTTGAAGATGATGTTGATGATATCATGCAAGAGTAGAGAATGGAAGGAAAGAAAAAGAAAAAATTGTCAGAAAAGAAAAAAAAGAGAAAAGGAAGAAGAAGATTGTTGTTTTGATGATATCATTTAAGAGTAAAGCATGAAAAGAATGGAAAAAAATTGCTAAGAAAAAAATAAAAGATGAAGAAAAAAAAAGGAAAAAGAAGACCATAATTTTGAAAAAGTATTTTCGTTTTTCATGTTTTTGAAACATTAAATTGAGGGACATTTATTTTTGAAAATGTTTTAGTTTTTGATACATTTATGAAAATGTTTTAAAAAAGTTTAAACCTAATTTTCTTTTAAGATGGACTTTTAGCTTTAAAGAAAAAGGAAAAAAAAAGAGAACATTTTTTTAAAAAAATTTAGAAGAAAGTGAATATTTTTTGAGGTTTTGCATTTGAAAAAAGATGGAGAAGTGGGGAAAGGTGGTTAGAGGAGGAAAAAATTTAAAGAGGAAAAAGAAAAAGGAAGAAAGAAAAGGAAGACGAAAAAAGAGAAAAAAAAATTGTGAGATTCTATTAAAAAATAGATAGAGAGAAGGAATTTTTTATAAGTTTTGAAAGACAACAAATTATAATATTTTTTTCTTTTACATATGATATTTTTAAATCAGCAATAAGCGAATATTAACAATTTTTCAATAATACAATATGTGATTAGTGCCATTACAAAGTAAGTTCTTCTTTTATCATTACAAGTGATGATATGAGAACTAAGGGTACTGATAATTTTTTTACTTATTTTTAATTTTTTTACATGTTTTAATTTTACTTATTTAACATAAAAAAATATTAAAAAAATTACTAGGAAAGTACCAATATGTGTAACGTGAGTTTTGTTAACACCCAATACTTGCCCATGTGTGGCCTACCAATACTTCAGCCAACCCACGCAAGTATGCTAGTAAGCCTCCTTAACCATAATTTTAGGATCATGCCTTACCTTTAGAAAGCTAGCATACCCACTAGCAAAAGTGTATGCTTAAGTAGGAAAAGGTAGCACAAGTGTTATGTGTAAAGGAACCTTACTTTACACTATATTAATAAACAAGAATGGCTATAAGAAAGTATGCTTCCTATGGCTTTACAAGGCTTAGCTCTCACTTGGCTATCACACACCTATATAGCTCCTAAGACACTTCACCACCCTCTTTTTATCTTTACAAATGATGAGTAGAGGTATTTATAGGAGAGGGTTGGGTACTATTCCCACCTCCTTACTATTTCACCTCCATATAGGAACTTTCTAGAATATTCCCTTGGCTTACTTAAGGAAGCTTCCCTTCCTCTCCTTCTATGAAGAGTTCTAGACACCCCAAGTCTAGATAATTCTACTAGCTTCCCTGACAAGCCTTTAGGACTCTTTACACACTTCTATAACATGCTAGAGTACTCCACATAACTCTCACTTATTCTAGCTTATTTTAGAATATTCTATAGTATTCCTACATACTATAGTTGAGCTTTGGAGAATGTATGCCTTCAAAACCTCTTACCATGGTGTTAAAACTCCTTAGGCATATTTTTTCGTGACATTCTCCCCCACCAAACCTAGCGACATCCTTGTTGCTCATAAGGCTTTGGTGATTCCAAGAGCTTCACAAGCTTCTTCAAAGCAGCTCCTTTGTCGCCTCCATGTCAAGACCCTTGTGCTTGAGTAGTCGACTTACGCCTCCCATGATTCTCCAAGACTCCCTTGTCTTGGTCATGACACTTTCGTGCTCTCATGGTTGCCCCATTTGATCATCCCTTTAGATTGTGCTCGTCGACACACTCCTTTGTATACCCTCGTAAACATCTTCCTTCCTTGGCGCACCCTATGATGCCTTTGTGCCACCCATATCACCCTCGTGGATGATCTTGCACTTGTTATCCACCTTATCCTTTGATGGTGAAGTAGGCTTCCTTCGCCTACCCTTATACTTTTTCCCTCGTTGCGTAGGCCTCTTTGCACCCTTTTCACCTTATCCCTCTCGAGATTCACCCTTTGAGACTTGTATGTTGAAGATCCCCATGTCTTGACACTTCTCCCTCTTGATGGGTACGGGTAGCATTTGGCCATCCTCTATAAAGTACATGGTGTCAGCGTAGGGAACCAAGATAGCTTTCACCATGTTTAGGAAGTCCATCCCCAAGTAGAACTTCCTTCCACCAAGTGGAGCCACCAAAATGTCAAGTTTTCTATACCACAGACCAATCTCGATGTCCACTCCACAAGCCTTCCCCTCGATCTTGAACATTTTATTATCCACCCCTTTGGCAAAGCCACTTGACTTTCTATATAGCATACCTATCTCATCGGTAAGTTCCTTCGCCATATAGATCACATCAACACCCGTGTTGATCATGGCTTCTAAGGTTTTCCCACACACCTTAGTCTTGATCAACATTCAGCCACGATATTGTTCTTCACTCTTAGGTTGAATGGAATCAAGGAGAGTGATGCTAGCAAGCTCCTCCTCATGTTGCTTCTCTCCTTCCATTCTTACTAAAGCAGTAAGCTTCCCTCGCTTGGGGCACTCATATGCTCAATGTGGTCCATTACAAATGAAGTAAGCAAGTTCAGGCTTAAAAGGCTCACCCTTATCCTCCTTGCGCCATGCTTTGGATGATCCCTCTTTGTTATCCCTCCTCCACTTGCTACGTCCCTTATATCTTAGGCCAGAGCATTCTTCGTCATCATTGGAAGACTCCCTATTGTCTCCCCCACCATTGTTATCATACTTGAGCTTCTTGCCTTTGCCTATCGAGTCCCTCCTCGTGAACTCTATTAAGCTCTCGGCAATGGCCATCGCGGTAGCAAGGTCTTTGACGTCCTGTCGCTCTAACTCTTGCTTGGCCCAATGGGACAATCCATTGAGGAAGTTGAATAATGCCTCCTTCTCTCCCAAGTCGAGTATCTCCAATATTAACTTGAAGAACTCTTTGACATACTCTCATATGTACCCCTCCTTATGTTGAAGGCAATGAAGCTTGGCCCTTGCTTCATTTTTGACATCCTTAGGGTAGAATTGGGCCTTTAACTCCCTCTTAAAATCTTCCTATGAAGTGATGGTGCATGTCCCCCTCTTAACATCCCACTCCTTCTTCTCCACCATATGGTAGCCATATCATTCAAATAGAGAGATACAAACCTCACCTTGGCATTCTCGTCTATAATGCCTATGGCCTCAAAGTACCTTTCTAAGCTCCAGAGGAAGTTGTTTATCTCCCTCGCATTCCTCGCCCCACCATAGGCTTTTGGCTTGGGAGCATCCACTTTATGAATGGTCGTAGCTTGGACTCCTTGTAAACACCCAATTTCGGGATGATGTGTTATGGATGCACCAAAAGACTCCAATGATGAAAATATCATGAATAGGTCTTCAATACTAAATCTTTAAAATTCTAAGGGTTTAAATGCATCTTTTAAAGGAAGGATTTAGTGTTTTTAAGGACTAAATTGTAATTTTTTTTAGGATCTAATTACAAAACATAAATTCTTTTACCAATTTCGATCGGAATTGCACAATCCTAGTCAGAATTGAATTCTTCCATTTGTTTTTTATTTTTAAATTCAATCTTAATCGGTTTAAAACTCCTAATTGGCTTTTAACTCAATTCTAATTAAACTAAAATTCCTAAATATAATTTTAAGTATTAATTTTATATTTTTAGGAATTAGAATCACGTTAGGATTGAGCTAGGTTTTCTAGTTCTTTTTCCACTATATAAAGAGGATAAAGGGTGGAGGGAAAAAAAGGAGGAGAAAAGAAGAAAGAAAAAAGGAGGAGGCGTGAGAAGAAAGAAAAAAGAGAAATGTGTTTTTGAAGAGAGTTTTTTTAATTCTTTTTTTTTTTATTAGTTTCTATAAAAATTCCTTTTGATTCATCAATTAATTCAAGATCCTTGAAGAATTTTGAAGAAAAAGATTCGAAAACTTATTAAGAACGGTGAGTTACAAATATGAGGAATACTCCAAATCGCTCATAATCATCATCATCCTCTTCTTATTCTATTTTTATTTTATTTGTTATTAATTATTTTTATTATTTCGAGTTATTATTATAATTTATTCATTAATTTTATTTTTTTTGTGGTGATTATGGAGAAAAACTCATGTTGATCATGTGGGAGGGATAAATTCATGAGAAGTCCGTAGAAGATCATGGATAAAGTCTTGTAGAGACTTAGTTTCTAGGGTTTTTTATTTTATTTTATTTATTGCTATTTATTTTTTATTTTCTTAATTATTTTATGAATTAATGTAACAGCCCCAATAGTGGGAGTAGTGAAATTATGTGTATGGTTGCATGTTTATTTTGATTTAGTTGGTTAGTAAAATTAGGTTTTTAATTAGGTAATTACTTAAAATCAATAGAGGAAGTAGATTAATTTAGGTTGCATATTAATAAAACTAGGGTTTTTTTATAAGGGATTAATTTAATTATTTGTTTAATCTTATTTAATTATTTTTTATATTTTTATTTATTTTTGGGCTCATTTATTATTTTTATGTGCTTTTGGGGCCTTAAGCCCATTTTAGGCTTTGATTTATTTATTTTAAGTTTAGGTAATTCTTTTAGTCCATCTCACTTAATAATTAATTAGGTTTAATTAATTAAAATAGATTTTTAGGTCCATAATTAATTAGATTTTAGGTTAGAAATATCCTTAGACCCATTTAGTTAATTAGACATAGGCTCACCTAATTTTATTTAATTAATTTAGACTTAGCCCACTTAATTTAAGCTTTTTTTCATTATTTGTAGATTTAATATCACTATTTAATTAAAACATGTAGAATTAGGCCCACTAATTTAAATATTCCATAATTTGTAGAATTAGGCCCATTTTTTTTTCTTAAAATTAGTAGACTTAAGTTCACTTAATTAAAATCAAAAGGAATTAGGTATTTAGGTTCACTTATAATTTAAAACATGTAGATTTAGCTCATTTATTTAAAATCAATGTAGATTAAACTAACTTCAATATTATGTGATTTATTGAATGCATTATTTACTTGTATATTTCATGACTAGTTTGCCTTGGAGTTTATTGTTTTTAGGGTTTATATAAAATTGCATGTAAATAGAGAATAAGATAATAATTTATAAAGTAATTCTAAATGAACATAAGACTGAAAGAAGTTGGTATTCCGTATCCAGAATCTTTTGGTTGTGGTGCTAGCTTTCTTTTAGGGAATCGAGTACCACATTTTCGATTTGTCCTAGTTATTACCCTGGGTCGCGACTCCTCATCTCCATGCCATGTCTTTGTGACAGTGGTTAGTGTATTGTTCTCTAGAGCCCTGAGCTTAAATAGTGTCGCGGTTATTAAAATCTTGGACGCCTGCTAAACCCCGCCGTCTACACTCCCCCATTGCTTGCCAATGCAGCCATTACCAAGCTAAGCTCCATCTCGAGCTACTCGACCTTCTCCTTGTAAGCTTGTAACATCGCCTTATGGGTTTTGTCTTCCCTTGACAACTTGTCCATGACCTCATTCAAGGCACCTTGCATCTCCCCTCAAAGCTCCTCGTCACCACCCTTAGACTTGAGCTCCATAATGCGTTGGTCCATGTCTTCGATTTTATCCCTCCAATCAGATATGGTGGTCTCTACTTTGACCAACCTTTCCTCCATGGCCGTTAGTACATCATAAGACTTCTCTTGTCCACCCTTCTTTGCTCCACCTTGTACTTGGCTTGCTGCTTGCTCACTTAAACCTACCATTCTCTTGTGCTAACACTTCAACACACACTCCAAAGAAGGCAACCTAAATCCTTGAACTCAACTAAAAGCTCTAATACCAACTGTCACATGAGTTTTGTCAACACCCAATACTTGCCCACGTGCGGCTTAGCAATACTTCGTCCAACCCATGCAAGTATGCTAGTAAGCCTCCTTACCCACAATTTTAGGATCGTGCCTTGCCTTTAGAAAGCTAGCACACCCATTAGCAAAAGTGTATGCTTAAGTAGGAAAAGGTAGCACAAGTGTTATTTGTAAAGGAACCTTACTTTACACTATATTAATAAACAAGAATGGCTACAAGAAAGTATGCTTCCTATGACTTTACAAGGCTTAGCTCTCCCTTGACTATCACACACCTATATAACTCCTAAGACACTTCACCACCCTCTTCTTATATTTACAAATGATGAGTGGAGGTATTTATAGGGGAGGGTTGGGTACTATTCCCACCTCCTTACTATTCCACCTCTATATAAGAACTTTCTAGAATATTCCCTTGGCTTACTTAAGGAAGCTTCCCTTCCTCTCCTCCTATGGAGAGTTTTAGATACCTTAAGTCTAGATAATTCTACTAGCTCCCCTTACAAGCCTGTAGGACTCTACACACTTCTACAACATGCTACAGTACTCCACACAACTCTAGCCTATTCTAGAATATTCTATAGTATTCTTACATACTATAGTTGAGCTTGGGAGAATATATGCCTTCAAAACTTCTTGCCATGGTGTCAAAACTCCTTAGGCATATTTTCTCATGACATATGTGCCTGTGCAGTTGCACCTATTGGTGCCTTCATTTACTTTCACTCTATGAAGTACCAACACCTTAAATATGATGAATTATTCGTGTCTGATACTTTTTGAATATCGATACATGTTCAATACGTGTTTTATTATTTTATTATTTTAGAACATGATAAAGACAGAACTGAGACACGTGTAGAACATAACATGATACTTTTTATGATATAGTATGACACTTTTTAGAACACAATAAAAATAAATTTAAAATTATAAAATATAATAAGAACTATTTAGAAAAAAATATTTGAATTATCGATTTTACTTGCATCGTATATATTAGTTAAAACAAAATTTAAAAGTTAAAACAATAAAAAAAATTAGAAATCTTATCTATGATAATGATTTATAATTAACAAAATGATTATAGTAAATGTTTAAAATTTATGAAACTTCTGTTTTATCACACTGGCTGTTTCTTTTTTTTTTTTTAACAATATATATAATGTATTCTCTTGTGTCAAGTTTTTAAAATTAAAAAATTACTATATCACTCTATTCGTGTCGCGCTGCATCCTTGCTTCTTTGCTTTCTCTTGATTGTTTTTTTTTTTTAAGATACTGTTGGTTAACACAATATTACCTTCATCCTTTATTATTATTTTTTTTGAACAAAACCTTCATCCTTTATTATTATTATTTTTTTGAACAAAACCTTCATCCTTTATTATTATTATTTGTTTTTTTTTTTCTTGTTGTTTAACGTTGCATACTTGCATTGCCGTTGATTTTTTTGTCAGGCAACATGACACTGTAATTTTAATATTTTTTATTCTTTTTTTTGGTAAAAAAAAGAATGCCCTTGTTATTATTATTATTTTTATATATTTTATTTTTTATTTCTATCTATTTATATTTATGTTTAGTTTATATATTTGTATTGTATAATTTCATTTCTGTTTATAAAGTTTTATTATTTTTGTTTAGTTTTATTTTTGTTTATTATTCTTAAAACTATCCTAATTATTTTATTTTTAATAAAATCTTCACTTTTATTAGTATTAATAATGAAAGTAATAATTTTTTGATATATTCCATAAATTTTTTTGTTATTATTTTTTCAGTTGTTGATTTTTAAATTATTTTTTTATTGTTATTTGTAGTAATCATATTATTGTGTATAACTTTAGAAAATAATATTGATTTACATAGTCAATTGTGAGCCAAACTATAATCTTAGTTTCTAAAATTTATTTTCTTTCTTTTGTTATAGGTTGCTTCCTTATGTCTATCATGGATATCTTTTTGTATTGGGTCAGACAAAGACTCATGTTCTAAAATTGGTTGAGCAATCGAGACGGGGTTTGGCAATGGAGGATGCAAAAAAGAGCATAAGTTTATGAGGGCAGCTCCTCGAGATAAAGTGTCATTATAAAAATATTAACGGTAAGTATAAAAAAATATCATGTAGTTAGATGTATTTTTACTTAAAAGATTGTGGTATTTTTTATAATATTTAAAGATTTATAGTTTGATTTTATTTGTATTTTAATACCTTACTCAATAATATTATTAAAAAATATATATAATATAATATTAAAATAATATGAATTTTCAATAAAAAAAATTATTTATTAAGTAATATAGTATGCAATTAGCTAAAATAAATTCACAATTAATAAACAATTAGTCTATTAAGAATAAAAATAAATAATTTTTAAAAGTATTTAAATAGTTATATTGATGATACATCACATGTAAAATATTTTTATTATTGAAAAGTATTGTTATATTAAAATTTTATTATAAAATAATGACAATATAAATTGATAGGGTATTAAAATATTAAAAAATAAAATAACATTTCTCTAAATGTTACATAAATACCATAAACCTTTAAATGAAAATATGTCTAACACAAAAATACTTTTTTACAGGTATTCCAAAATATTATTTCTTCCATCATCATATTATTATTATGTTTTTTTCCTGAGATCAAGATTCAAAACCCAACTTGCATTTAGTGATTTTTGGCCAAAATCACCTCATCTCATCTCTTCTTTTTTTTCTTATATTTTGTTCATAAATAAGTTATATATAAGGAATCTACATTATTTTTGCTGCTAGTGCCTTCATTTAGTGAGGTTATGATGGGTTTTTGCTTTTGAAGTGCTATGGTTGATTTTTTTTAGATCATGGTTGAAGCACTATCAAGTTAATGGTGATCTTAGATCTTGATCGATGCCCTCTACTCCAAGTTATGTAGTTATACTAGTCTTCCATTAGAAGAAGAAAACTGTTGTTGCAGGAATCCAGCCAAATCTTAGTATCTTTACTCTCAGTGAAGATTGGTCCTACCAGTGAATCACTAAGGATGGTTATGGGTGCATATAATCTAAATATTAATAGAGATACAATTTTGTATTGTTATATTTGTAGTTGATAGATTTGGTTTTATGCTTAGTGAAGCACTGTAATCCCTTTAATTGTTATGTTTTAATGAAATGGATATTTCATTGTTGACCGAAAAAAAAAAAAGTTAATTCCTTACATTGACTGAATGTCCATTTTGCATATTTATAAACATTTTAGGCTGCAGAAAATATTTTTTTCTTTATTTTTCAATGTTTGGATTGTTAAAGAAAATAAGTTAAAAGAAAATAAATTGTTAATCAAAGAAAAGTAATTTCAAAATAAGGAAAAATGATTTCTCTTTTTAAAGATTGGAAATCATTTTCCAATATATTTTTTAATATTTTATTTATTTATTTATTCTATTTTCTTTTATTTTTTTTTATGTTTTATCTCTTTATTTATTGCTTTTTAATATTGTAGTCAAATATCAATAAATATTTGTAATGACCAATATTTTAAATAATATAAATATATTTTGACATATGCAGTGTTAATAAAAATTTTAATTTTATTTATATATTATAATTAATTGTATATATTTTTCATTTATCTTATTAAAAAAAGTTTTATTTATGTAAAGTAATTTATTTGGGAGCTCTATTATTTAAAAATATTAAAGTTATTAATATACTATTGTCACTATTATTATTATTATTATTATTATTATTATTAGCATGCATGTACATTATTTTTATTTTAATTGTTATTATTTTTTTATAGCATTATTATTATTATTATTTCTATTGTTATTAATATTATTATTTTAACTAGGGTTATTTTTATTATTATATTATGTTGGGTGTTTGTTGTGTGTATATATATATATAAATATTGGTCAAAGAGGAACAAATATCCGGTCAACCCCTCCCTTCCTTCTTTCTTCCTTCTTTTTTTTTTTTTCTTTTTCCCGTTTTTTTTCTTTCCTTGTTCTTGCACAGAATCAGCAGCCTCCTAACTTTGCCGGAGCAGCCATAACCACCGCCTATCACCACCATCTACCTCCCTCTCCTTCCTGTCACTTGAAGATCCTCGAAGCGTCGTCGGAACTCGCTGGAACAGCAACTGCAGCAGAGGAAGCTTACCTCGTCGGCGTCAACTCCGGCGGATCCAGCTCATGTTCTTTGGCCTTCCCAGACTCCTTGAGCTATGGTGAGTCTATTTCTAAGCTCCATTGAAGCTCAATCTCCCTTAGTTTTGAGTTTTGTCAAGTTTTTGTTTATATCCATTTAGGGTTTTATTTTTTTATTTTATTTTTGGCTTTGATCCATGGTTTTTCTCTTTAGTAATATTGTTTAGAATAGCTCAAGCTTCTCAAAAATAATTTTTGTGTATTTTTTTAAATTAATTTGATTTGTGGGTATTTTTGAATATTTTAATAATATAAATTGAATTTTTGTTAATTATGTTAATTAATTATTTTGGAGGAAAATTTACATTAGTTAGTGTTATTAAGTTGAGTTAGTAATTTTAGTATTAATAAAATAATTTTTAGTGAATTTATATAATTTTTGAGAAAATATTAGTATTATGTGATTTTTGGAATTATAGGTTAGTTGTGTAATTTTATTGAAAATATAGTTAAATAATATGTTTTAAATGGTTTTAGAATTTTATAGGGTATTAAAATAATTTTTATAAATTATTTAATATTTTTAACTAATTAATACTAATTTTTGAAAATTATATTCAGATAATAAATTATTTACTATTTTGTGATTAAATGAGTTTTTAACTGCTTTTATAATATATTTAAACTATTTGAATAATTATATGTGAAATTGACTATTTATGTTGAATATTTGAAAATTTGAATTTTTATAAAATTATATAAATTATTTGAGATTTTTATCAACAATTGTGAAAAATATTTATATTTAGTGTTTTGATGTTTAAATAAATTATATTGTGATTTATTATTGATTTTATGGATTTTTAGTGATTTTAATATATTATTATTTTATATTTATTTTTATCGTGTATTGTAAACTTCGGTTGAGAATTGTATAGTTAGGGGTTCCAACCCGAGGTATTGAGCTATTGTGAAGTTTAGAAGTGTGTTTGCTTGTAGGATTGACTCTATTTCTGTAGAGGGATGTTCATTATATAGAAGAAACTCTGCTAAATTTTTGATAGATTTCTCGTAAAATGTGACATTCGATTAATTTTAAATTTTGAATTATGGGTTCAAGTTGAGTCTTCCTTAAAAATTCTAGAAGTTAGGGTTTCTATTTTCTGATAGTCATTTTATTTTTTGTCTTTGATGCGCCCCTCCGGTTGCATCTACTAGTCGAGGTTGAACATGATGTAGCAGAGGAGCGCATCCATCTTGCAAGTTAATATTTGATTTGCATGTCGGATTTTCAAATTAAATACACAAATTTCTAATGAATTTGATTTTATGAGATTCAAGTCGGTATTTTTCAAATGGTATTGCATGATTTAATTTATAGTTGATTTATTTTATTTTTATTTATTGTAATTTTTCTTGTTTTATCTATATTCATTTATTTTATATAAACTACGGTAGAATGAGCTACCTGATGAGTTTCATCAGAACCGTGTGCGCACCGATAAAATATTAGGTTGCATTGATTATATTACTAGGGCCGAAGGTCTGGTGATGCTTTGCTTTTAGACACCGCTAGTAATATGATATTTGGTTGGATTGATTTATACTAGGGCTGAAGGTTTGATGATACTTTGCTTTCGGACACCGCCAGTAAAGTTGGATTATATTTATTAAATTACTGAAGCCAATAGCTTGGTAATGCTTTGCTCTCGGACACAGTCAGTGATATTGAATTAAGTGACGTGATTGCTGCTGTGCATCCTGATGGTGCTTTGCTCTCGAGATCCGACAGTCTTTAATATAAGTGAGCAGATTGACTGTTAGAATTGAGGACTAGAGTTCTACCTAGTTTTTATACTATAATAGTTTAAAAGCATTTAAAAATTTATTCCTCCTTATGAAAAATGAATTTTTTATATTATATTTTTATAAAAACCTATTTTAAAGGAGATTTTCAAACCGTATTCATTTCTTTTACTAACTTACTCAGTGAGGTCTGACTCTACTCAACTGTTTTTTTTAGGAATTTGAGAGTTTTCTGTTAGACTTATTTCTCTACGTCGAGTAGCTTCCTCACCAGCTATTTTATATATGTCTACATAGTTTGCGTGTTTGTAATACTATCTGTGTACCACAGTAGATAAATTGTATAACTGCATATTTTAATTTGAATATTATATATTTGAGATTTATGCATTGAGATATTATTTTGTATAACTGATTATTACTATATTATGTATGATGATGATATGGTTTATTTTGTATACTTGAGAAAAATCAGTTTGATAATGTGCATTATGATTTAATTATGGCATTGTAAAGTTTTAAAGGTGAAATGTTCCGTATTTTTCTTTTAAGGCTTACTACGAATTTTGGTAGGTTTAAACTTTTCTATTCTCTAATGTCGATCATATACCTCAGAGTTTGGATTGTAACAATATTTTTTTTGAAAAATATTTTCCACTGCAATCAAACCAACCATAAATTAGTATAATAAAAATGCTCTTTTATCAAGTGAAAAATGTAACCTAAAACAACTTTTTATACAGACAGGTCAAGTAGAAGAAACTTTGATTACACCTCCTTGGGTTATAACAATGTTACCTGTGCTACAAGGAAGAACTCCCATACAAAGTGTACACTGATTTCATGAGGAGCTTTCACAATAAATTCAGAGATTTCCTTGGAGATGTAATTGTGATAAGCTTTGAAGCTCTAAGACTTTTGAAGTAAGGACAAATTCATGAAAAGTCAAATTTGTAAAAAATATTCACCAAATCACATAAAAAAAGAAACAAAAAAATTAGCTGAAACTAGTATTTTGTTTTTTTGGTTTAGTTTAAGAAAAAAAATATGTTTCACCTACTTATCCATGAAAACACATCAAAAAGAAAATTATGTGTGTTCATTTGAAAAAAATAATGGGTTTTTGATTGATAAGAAAGTCATATGATATAAATTTCAAATTTCATTGAAAAAAATTAATAAAAAGTTCATATTTCAAATCACATTAAAAAAGAACGTAAAATTAGGTGAAACCAGTATTTTTGGTATAGTATAAGAAAAGGTCATATAGCCTAAGTGAAAGGGGCAACTCTCTTTTTATTAGTGAGGTTGAATCAAAATTTACACCTTATGATGCTGTTAAAAATTAATTATCATTTGAGTATTTTTTCATTAATAGTGGAAAAGGAAAGAAATATTTTAAGGGAAGAAGCTTGGAGAAGGGTGCTACTATGAATCCAAAATTAGAATTATATTTATTTAAAAAAATTAGTTTTGAAATAATAAAAACTTTTAGCACTTTTTTTTAATATGTTTTTTAATTTTTAGATTATCTCTAAAAATTTCCCTAATTTTTTGAGAAAGAGACTTTATTAGATGCATATGAAAAAGGGCAAAGAAGCAGGTCGAGCCCGATCCTTACGTTAGGGCTGACTCATCAGTCTCAAATGTTTCCAACAAAGCAGTTTAACTTCTAGAAATTATTACTTTATCTCAAACTTAATTATAAATAATAATAATATATTATTATTATTATTATTATCTGTTAATCATTTTAAAATATATATTTTAAATGTTTTTATTAATATTAAATAATTATCTATTTAACAGAAATTTTTCAATTTATAATTTTAATATTTTCTAGAAAAGAAATATAAAATTTCGTAAATAATTTGTTTTGACATGAAATAAGTGTTTACATTAATTAAATTTTAATAAAATGATTAAATTAAAAAAAAACGAAAGAAAGAGGAGTTTAATTTCAATTTGAAGTTAAATATAAATTTCAAATAGTAGTTAACAATACAAAAAGAGGTAAATATGGTGATGCAACTGCTGATTTATCGGAGATGTCGCTCTCCTTCTTCCAATCTCAATCTTCCTCTCCCATGTCCAACCCACGCACTTTCCTCTTCTCTTTCATTTCCTTTTCTCCTTTCAGCAATTAATCAATTTTTTTTTTTTTACGATCCGGCAGCTCCACGTCAATCCATCAACCAGTAATATCATGAATTAATAATCATATAACCAGGTACTTTTTAATTTTTATGTATATACATTTCTGTTTTTTTTTTTTTTTGAAAATTTTTAGCTCAATTTCTGTCTGTTTATGTATTGATTTTTTTTTTGTTTGATCTGTTTAGGTTATTTGTGTTTTCTGATGTACTTAATGTTGATACGACGTCGTACTGTACGGTACTGGATTGGTTTCCATTTATCTCTGTGATTATAGTTTTGGCGGTAAATAAGGGAATTCCATATAATAAATAAATGTATTGTATATAGAGCTCAATTTTGGTTCTTGATTGGATTTTGGTGTGTTTTATATTTGCATTTTTGGAGGAATTTGTAGGTTTTTGTTATTGAATTTTGCGGAGGTGTGTATCAAATTTTGTTGGATTTCATTAGATTTTCTTTTTTACTCATTTTTGTGGAGATTAAGGAGCTGGATTTGGTTCATTTCGTGTAGTTTTATTTTCTTGTTGGAGATGATCATTACAGTTAGATCAAAAAGCAACATCAGAATGTTATTGTGCAGATAAATATGCTGAAGAAGTTTTCTGATTTCACCTCAAGTGAGGTGCCTAGTTCGTCCAGTCAACGGAGCCACAACCAACAACAACAGAATAAACAACAGGGATTGGCAACTTCAGTGGTGCCCAAGACAGGAACGAATGTAGATAATAGTAAAAGTAAAAATATATCTGTTCAGACAGGTGAAGAATTTTCGATGGAGTTTCTCCAAGATCGTGTGCCCACTAGAGGTATTGGACATAATGATGATCGAAATTATCAACGGGGGTATGAGGATCTTGCTAATATACTTGGCTTAAGGAGAGTGGATTCTGAATGTCCTGATGATGTTCCCGATTTTGTGTCTGCAAAAGGGTCCTTAAAGGAGACTGAAAGTGGGGCTTATGTTAATAAGTTGAACCGATTGAAAATGGAAGATAATGATACTGTACATAGATCAGGGAAGAGTTTTGGTCAATTGAATGGTGATAGGAGGCCTGGTTTGGTTACATCTGCTTCAGCTGTAAATGTATCGGAATCCCCTTGCTCTGCTGATGCAAGAATTTTTCCTGATAAATTTCAACCTGGAAAATTGAAATTTCTTTGCAGTTTTGGGGGAAAAATTTTGCCAAGGCCAAGTGATGGCAAACTTAGATATGTTGGTGGAGAGACCCGTATCATATGCATTTCTAAGAATCTTACTTGGGAAGAACTAGTCAAGAAAACTAAAGGTATTTGCGCCCAACCTCACTCCATTAAGTATCAGCTTCCAGGTGAGGATCTTGATTCTCTTATATCTGTATCTTCTGATGAAGACCTCCAAAATATGATGGAGGAATACTATGGACTTGAAAGGCTTGAGGGTTCTCAAAGACTTCGAATATTTTTGATTCCTTTGGGTGAATCTGATAATTCATCTTTTGAGGAAGCTACCATCCAGCAGGACAGTCCCAACTACCAGTATGTTGTTGCTGTGAATGGTATCTTAGATCCTAGTCCTAAGAGGAACTCTGGTGGAAAAGGTTCAGCTCAAACTTCAGAGATCAAGAGTGGTTTTAATGCATTTGATTCCAATAAATTTTCAAATGATTCGCTCAATATGCACCAGTCTCCTCCTCTTTCTCCACTTACTCTGCAGCATCGAGATTCTGGTAATGCTCACGTAAAAGTGCATGCCAATAGCTCCAGCATGGAGAGCAGCAGTTCCTTCACTACGGCTCTGTTGCCACCTGAAAACTGCAACATTACTGCTGTTCCCAAACACCCTTCCCAGTGGCCAGTAACTTCGATGAATCATCATCATCCTTGCAACAATGTTGACATTGCTCTGCCAAGCCAACCACATAGAGTGCAATCCCATAATCACAACTTTGACACAGAACTTGTAACAACCTCTTCAGTTTTTCATCAGAGTGAAGGCAGTTTTGATGGTTTCTCTTGTGAGAGGCCTATGCATAAGGAAAGGACATTCCACTCTGAGAAGCCTCTTGGCTCAGAAGATCCCATGGGTTTGTTGTCAGGATCCATAGACTCCATTGATTCTCACCATGGAATGCCACATGCTTTTTCTGATTCAAAGCTGCAAGAACATGGAGGGTTGTCAGCATATTATTGTCAAGAAGGAATGAGCCAATCATCTCCCTTGAACTTTGCCAGGACACAGTTATCTTCACTAGATAATACTAATTTTTCCCATCCTACTCTTCAAAGTAAGTCACAAGACTTTGAGGCTACTGGCTCGCAAAGTAGGCTGGATTTGCTGAATTTCTCTTCATCCACAAAATCCACAGGAGTGAATGACCATAACCAGAAAATTACAGCCAATGCTGGTGACCAATGTCCAATTCCGGAAAATTGCAAGGAAAATCTTTTGGGGTTGGAAACACTGAATGCAATTGACAAAAGTAATTTACTTTTGCATCCAGGTGAAAAGCCTTGTGAGGAGAAATCATTAACTGCACGGTCGGAATGCAAAAACAAATTATCTTATGCCCAAAAATCTTCTGATGTTGATACATTAGGACAAAGTACGCCCATCTCTGAGGATAAGCTCTCTGCATCATCAACCATTGATTACAGACCTTCTGTAAGCATCCTTATGGAGCACCCACAGAAATGCCATGGAATGGACCAGTGGACTGCTGGTAATCAATATTCTAATTCGAGTAGAAAATTTAATTGTGAACAAGGAAGCAACATACCAAGAATCATAGGGTCTGGAGTTCATGAGTTAATTCAAAATTCCAAGCTGCATGCTCGTGATGAAGATTCCTTGGTTGATCTTATATCTGGGTCACCTAGTAGTTCATTTGTCCCTGAACCAGCACAAGTTCAACTTGATTCCAGTCCAAATGGTAATTTGTCTTTTAATGAGCTCCATGCTTCAACAATTAATACCACGGAAAATGGTTTATACCAGGGGAATGTTAATCTTGTTGATAACCATGGAATTTACCCTCATCAGAATGTTGAGAAATTAGGTTTTGGAGTATCTGTTTGCAAAAATACAAATGTTGTAGATCTTTTGTTGGCTCAAACAAAAACACCAAGTAAAAATATCGATCAAAATCAGCTGGAGCCATTGGTCACTGTGGAAGCTGTAGCTAGTGATGTGCCTCATAGTGTTCAATCTGCCCATGCAGCTGTTCCACATGTTGCTGCCCCACCCAGCAGTGATTGTATATCCCCACTCAATGCAGAGAGCATCATGCCACATTTTTCTATGTGTAGTACTGAACCAACCATTAGCGGCTTTACGTCTCCTAGTGGTGCAGAGTTGGAGAGTATCATCCCACATTTTCGCCCACTTACTGCGAATCGCACTGGCAGTGATTTTATATTTCCTACTATAACAGAATCTGGAAGTATCATGCCAGAAACTAATTTCGATGTAAGAACAGCTTTTTGCCTGTCTATTTCTTTATTTTTTTCTTTATGATCTTACTTCTAGATATAATATGCAGTGTGGTTTTGTTTAGGACATAAATGATGATGACGATGAAGATAAGGATAAATCTATTACTGATGCAGTGATAGCTGAAATGGAAGCCAGCATCTATGGCTTGCAGGTTATGCCCAGCCTTTTAAAATTGTCTTATTGTGATTGTGACTTTTATTCTTTTGGTATTTTTAGTAGTAGAAATTTGTTTTGTTCTTGCTTTTGGAACAATTAACTTTATGTGGACTTAATTTTCTCCCATCACCAGATTACAGATGCTAATTTTGTTAATAGATAATATGTTCTACTTCTAGTGATTGTCAACTGCAGTTACATCTTAGCAACCTAAGTTTTTTACAATAATATGGCTGTACTAATGTCGAACCACAAAAGCCACTGGCATTTTTAAAAGATTGGATAATTAAACAGGATGGAAAATTGCAGTGATTCCTAACCTCACTTCAATAATTTATTATCCATGCCTCGCCAACTCTAAACTCAGTATTTGTTAACTAAGCAAGATATTCCAAAACTGAAGTTGCAATTTTGCCGTCTGTTCTAAGTCAATTCATCAAAATTGTTAGCTTCTATTCCACCTGCTAATTTATGACGGTTAATGCTAAATTGGGGTAATATTAGGTAATCGTTTTATATTTTTGCTGGTAGAGACTTCAGGGAGGATATGATGTTTCATCTATAAATTGGTTAGAGGCTCACTTTATTTGAGCTATATCTTACTAGGTGATGCATTTTTGACAAGGTTTATATGCAACTTCTTTTATGCGCTTGTGAAGGCCCATTGGTTGGCATGATTATTGTCAATCTATTGTCTATCCTCTATCCTAAATATTCCTGAATTTTCTAGGCCCTTTGTACTAAAATTATGGTGCATTTCATTATTTTTATAAGTTTAGATAGGTTTAGAGTTGGAACTTGGAAGTTCATT
This sequence comes from Mallotus nudiflorus, assembly GCA_947683625.1. Lineage (NCBI taxonomy): Eukaryota > Viridiplantae > Streptophyta > Magnoliopsida > Malpighiales > Euphorbiaceae > Mallotus > Mallotus nudiflorus. Next base: position 361,428 of record CANTUR010000702.1, read on the forward strand.
ATTACTTATATGTTATTACAAAATGTGGCACTAAAATTTTGGCTTCATCTATGAGTGTAAGTTTGATTTGGTTGAATGGGCAATTACGTATGTTTTTGCTGGTTAGATGAGTTTCCACTGGTTGAGATAATCTGGAATTCCTAATTTGCTGCATTTGTCATGATTTAGCATTTCTTGCGCTGAAAAACTGTGGAAATAGTATGCTCTATTTTTCTTTTATCCTTACAATTGGTCTCTGTTTGCAACTGAATTTTCCTGTGGCTGTGCAGATTATAAAGAATGCTGATCTTGAAGAACTAAAAGAGTTAGGATCCGGTACATATGGCACTGTCTATCATGGAAAATGGCGGGGCACAGATGTTGCCATAAAAAGAATTAAAAAGAGCTGCTTTTTGGGTAGATCATCAGAGCAAGAACGATTAGTAAGTTGCTCTGACAAATTTTCTTATTGGTGCCTTCCTCACCTTTTATTTCCAACAACAACATATATCTATTTGGGTGGCTGCTATCACAGAAGAAACCTGGTGTTGTTTCACTGTCTTTTGGCATATTTATAAATTCTGACTAAGGACCGTATGTGCTCTGTTCATGGAGTAGGTATATGGTTTCCATTATAAGATAAAAACAAAACTTTGCAAAATAATTTAAATTTTTGAAGGAAAACAGCTGTTGAAAGGCCATTACTCCTTGTATTGTTCTCCAAAGTCTGCTATTCTCATTTTCTGATCCTAAGATTTGCTCTGCCATTGTTCTTCCTTCTTTTTCCTCTTTTAAAGAATCTAACATGTTTTGTCCTTACAAATATGATCTTACATAGAGTTGTGATTGGGAAAAACTATTTTGTGACTCAAAAGCGGTTCCTATAAAAAAATAGGAAATGTAAGGTGTCAATTTTCCTTGTTTGTAACTTTAGAATAGACACTCAGGAGAAATCAATTTAATAGGATCATGAGCTGCCTAAAATTTGGGAATACAGTCAGCATAGGTGTGCGACTTGATTGATGTGGGAACCAATGAACATAGTTGAGCCATTCTGCTGTTTGATCTAAAGAGTCAATGCTGTTTTATGCCCTGTTTTGGCAAGTAAATTGGCCTCAACATGTCTGGCATTTCAATGGGCGAAACCAAGAAAAGACTGAATGGAAATTCACTTTCAAATGTAGCATTGTCCTCTATATGGTTGTGGCTTTTCACTTTCTAATTATTACAATTACCATTGTGTAAAGCAGATAAAAGACTTTTGGAGAGAGGCACATATCCTCTCAACTCTACATCATCCAAATGTGGTTGCATTTTATGGGGTAGTGCCAGATGGGGCTGGTGGAACATTAGCAACTGTAACTGAATATATGGTGAATGGATCACTTAGGCATGTCCTCCTCAAGAAGGATAGGTAATTCAATCTCAATTCTTTTATTGAATTTGTTTCATCATTAAGTTATACACATTTATTTCATGGAACCTTCAGTTTTGTGCAGGTCACTTGATTGGCGTAAAAAGCTTATAATTGCCATGGATGCAGCTTTTGGCATGGAGTACTTGCATTCAAAAAACATTGTCCACTTTGACCTGAAGTGTGACAATTTGCTTGTAAATCTAAGGGATCATCAACGCCCCATATGCAAGGTAAATAGTCCAAAGACCATTGCCATCTAAGTTGATACAAAAATACAGACATTGTCGCATCATAATCTCTTGAGCACCTCATGTGATGCTGAAGATTATGAATGACTAGCCTAGAATGTTAATTTCTAGAAGTTTCAACACAATTGTTTTTATCTTAAGTGTTGAGTAGTCGGATTTTTTTTCTTTTTTTTTTTTTTTTTTCAGGTTGGAGATTTTGGACTATCAAGAATCAAACGCAATACTCTTGTATCTAGTGGTGTGCGAGGAACTCTTCCATGGATGGCACCAGAATTGTTGAATGGAAGCAGCAATCGGGTTTCCGAGAAGGTTAGTTAATCTTGGTCATTCTATGCATTGTTGCTATGAAATTGTAGGAAGCTAGTGGAAAAGCAATCTGATTAACTGGTGTTTTGGTTGGTCAGGTTGATGTTTTCTCATTTGGAATTTCATTGTGGGAGATATTGACTGGGGAGGAGCCTTATGCCGATATGCATTGTGGTGCAATCATTGGTAAGTTGTCAAGCTGGTACTGAAAACTGGTTCCTTAATGGGAATTTACACATGCAGTGTTGGACCTAAATGATGACTAAACAAAATGGCAATGGTACTATTTTTCGTATAAAAAAATTCTTAGTTTTTTATGGGTCCACATGATAAGCTCTACAAATATTGCCACAAAAATGAATTTAGCTTATACCAAATAAATTTAGCTATTGTCCATATAAAAAACATATGTTTATTTGATGCATATAAACTGTGCTTCTTTTGAATTAGGATTTTTGAATGCAACCTACAAGCCTACATTTTTTTGCTATTAATGCATATTTTTGGTGGAAGTAAAGGTTACAAGCTTTGAGTACTTCAATTTATAAGCATCTATGTTCCAAGAGGCTGAAAGATTTTTTGTTTTTCACTTTGATCATATATCACATATTTCTGTGTAAAGAAATGTTTGATTTGTTAAATAAATATAGTTTTAATGCTGGAAAAAAGCTTCAAATGTGAAATCATCCTGTTACATGAAATTTGTTTATGAAAGTAACTGGAAATTCAGGAAAAGATTCCAGATACAAAATTTGAATATCAATGGGGAACGTGTAATAAAAACTATCTTCTTGAAATAAGACATGATACTATGTGCATCATGAATAAGATGGTCTTTTGTACAAAAAAAAAAAAAAAAAAAAAAAGATGGTCTTATTGCTGGAAGCAAAGTTGTTAGTACGTTACAGGGGATCAGGGAATAACTTGAGCTTCTTTTGTTTTTCAATTTCTACCTACTTTTCCCAATTCCCCCTTGATTTTAGCTTTTCCAAATTTAAGGGGAGTCTTTAGCCAATGCACCTCTAAATTTACTGATTTGAATGGGAGTTCTTAAAATTGACAGTAGTGGGGGCTATTTGGGTCCATTATAGTCCACTTCTGTCCGATGTCGTTGTATTGAATTCAGTACTGACACAGTTTATGAAAATATTATTTAAAACTCTAGAAGGATTCTGGAGTATCCTAGATGGTAAAATGCTAGCCAGGTTATGGTTAGGACGTAAGTTATACAGGGGAAGAATTTGTTGTCACTGAAAAAGTGGATCATCCATTATTGAACTAAGGATTTTAATAAACTTTAAGGCACACTTCAAGGGTTCCTCAGCCCGCTGGAGACATATAATATATTTCATGTTAATGAATGACACCGTTAGTTAGAAGTCAAAGCATGATTTCAGTCCTAAATCTATCGATCTACATTGAACCTGTTTTTTTTTTCTTTTTGTTTTCTAGCCCACTTTCAGGATTGTTTTTCTGTATTTTTTTTTAATTTGTGTGATTGATTTTTTTTTTTTTCATATATATTTCTGGTTTGTTTATTCTGAATGTTAATGAAGGTGGGATTGTGAAAAACACTCTTCGACCTCCCATTCCAGAAAGTTGTGATCCTGACTGGAGGAAGCTAATGGAACAGTGCTGGTTACCAGACCCTGAATCTCGACCATCATTTACTGAGATAACAAACACGCTTCGAAATATGTCTATGGCGCTTCAGGGGAAAGGACAAAATATTCAGGCAAGACATGTTAAGGCAAAACAGTTTTCATAAATCAAGGGTCTACACATGCATGTGTTTCTATCTTCAACCACCGGGATCGGCAAGTACCTTGTATAGAAGCCCTACAAACGCTTTTGAAGGTGAGCATGAATAGAGGTTAATATTAATGAAATTTTTAATATATCTTCATTTGTTTATTCTTTTGTAACAAAAATACAAGTAAATGACAAATGGAGTATTATGTTTCTCCGATTACTGCTTTTTGGCTAGAGAAAACTCGGCAAATATATGTGTATATGTGTATATATATATATAGATATACACTCATTAAAGAGGCAGAAGATTAATAGAATTGTGCTTTGGTTAATTAATCTAAGTCAAAACCCTTTCTTTTCATAAGTCATCTTAATTCTTTTGGCAGCACTTTCTCTGCTGTGTTTTACTTTGATCAAGAATTTGGTCATGTGTGTATCATAAATCATTGCCCTCAATAATTATGAAGTTAAAAAAAAAATTGATTATCATGGAGAAGCAGATAAAAAAATGGATTTTTTTTTTGACATAATTGTTTTAGCACTTAAAGAGTTACAACCCTTTGTTGAGGATTGAGTAGTTGGTAGTATAATTTCCTGGTTTGATTCTTCCCTCTTCTCTTTCCGTTAAAAAAGAAGAAAAAAAAAAGATTTACATCCCTTTGTTGTTTTTATTTTGATTGTAGTAGAATGTGAAAAATCTCTAACAGTATTACAGTTTCATTATATTGAGATTGATCGAACATTTGTGCATTTTAATAATGGGGAGTTATAATCTTGTATTTATATCAATATTAGAAAAAGAAATAAAATAAATTGATTACGGTTTTAAAATAAAAAAATAAACAAGAAATAAATAATTATGTGAGTGAATTTTGTTTAATCAATAAAATAATATAACTCACATTGCTAAATAAGAGAGTGATATTTGTCCAAAAAAAAAAGGTTCATTTGAGCTAAAATTGACAAGTTTTCGTTTAATATGGTCTAAAAAGTCATTTTCAAAAAATTTATCAAGCCCTTCACTTAAAGTTTAGGAGCCAAATTACCGTAGTTCTTCATAAGGGCCATAGCATTACTAACACAAATGGTAGATGCAACCTAATGACCTCCATAAGAGGGCAGTATTTATTATTCGGTGGTCCATCTAACAACCTTCATGAATTTGTGATTGCACAATCGAACTCCACAATAACTTCAATTATTCCCTACAATTGAATTTTAGAGCAAGTTTAATATAAATAAATTTCATAAAATTTTATAAATGTCCAGTATTTGATTTAAATAAAAAATTATAAAATTGTAGACACTTGATTCGGTCGGCCCGTATCAGGGGACGAATTAGGGATGCTCAGTTTGATCGGCCTGTTGTCAAGCCTGATGATGAGAACGTGAAACTTGGACATGAGAATAAAACCTAAATCTCTAATAGAAAGTGGACTTGAAAATCCAAAGCCTAAAAAGCCCAAAACCTAGCCCAACTATCCAAAATTGGCCCAAGCCTGCTTGGCCCAGCGCATGCCCGAGCCAAAGGGGCATCACCTCAATGCAATGAGCCGATCGCCTCATCAAAGAGGCGCTGCCTTTATGACAGCCTACTTGTAGCTGTAACCATGGTGGCCAAGTGGTATGGGCCCCAGCCTCCAGACCTGATTCTTGCATGAGAAAGAGATTTTTGGGGAAGAGAAAAAGATTTTTAGGGAAGAGAAAAAGACTATGGAGGCTCATGATGAGCTAGAGGGCTTAGGGGCATGGGGAAGCTAGGGAATAAAAGAGAAAGAGAGAGAAAAGGAAAAGGGGGGGTTGACCATTATTGAAAAAAAAAAAGAGAAAAAGAGAGAGGAGAGCTCTAAAAAAAAAAAGACAACAGAGAAACTCAAGGAAGAGGGAGAGATTGAAGCAAAGAAGTCCACTTTTGTCCTAAAAGAAGAAGGAAGAAGCTTGTGTCAAAAGTAGAGATCATATCCTAGCAAGGATCACAATAAAAAACGTCTCCGAGGGCCTTTCATTTTGATAGAAAACTTGCATTTAAACTTGACATGTGCATCATTTTGTGTGTTTTTGCTTGTGTGTGACTAAGTTATTAGTGTATTTTAGGTATATTTCTAGTTTCTCTTGCTTAATACCTCATTTTATTGATGTGATCTTTGAATACTTTTGCATGTAGTTGTAGTTTGATGATTGTAGAGTATGTATATGCATGTATTGTTACTTAAAGTAGAAGTCTGAACATTTGAGAGTCGGAATTGGCCTGTTGATCAGGCGACGCCTCTTCATAGAGGCGTTGCCTCTTGTCAATGAGGCGATCGCCGGGCGTCGCCTCTTTTCAATGAGGCGATCGTCGGGCGTCACCTCTTGTCAATGAGGCGATCGCCGGGCGTTACCTCTTATCAATGAGGTGATCGCCGGGCGTCACCTCTTGTCAATGAGGCGATCACCCCATTGACAGGCTTCTAGGAGGTTTATCTCCTTTGTTCATGTGTGTTGTATGTCTTTTTTTTTTTTGCCTTAGAAATACTAGGGGCCTTTGTTGATGAGGTGTCGCCTCATCAATGAGACGATTGCCTCATCTCAATGAGGTGATTGCCTCATCAATGAGGCGATCGCCACGTTGACAAGTTTGGCCTGCTTTTAGTTTCATTCTTATTAAATGTTTGTCGTGATTTCCGCTTTGGTATGTCCTTTTTTTACCTTAAACACGTCTGTATCATTGTATGATGATGTTCAATCTTTGATTGTTTGGTGGTTTCTTTAATTCATAATGTGAGAACCACTTTCTATAGAGACTCTTTGTAAGTATCATCATATGTGGTTTCATTTTTTTTAGGAAGGACTAATTGTATATTATTTGCAAGAATTACTTGATGCTTTCCATCATTGAGTAGTCTTCATTGTTAGTTATCCCTTGTATATTACCGCCTTTATGTTATTTTATCAGTTTATTTTCGGTATAGGTTTGGTCTATTTTTTATATATTATTCTTTTTATTTAGCCTAAAAGCATTGTAATCCTTAATCCTTTTCCCCATTTGATTTTGAATGTATGGTTGTAAATTATTATTTATTTTATTTTTGCTGAACATTGGGATTCAAAGGCATGAAATTGGACTAATGTGCAAACTTGGACTTAACTATAAAACTTGGAAAGTAAATGAAGGAAAATGCAATTTTGAATGTAAATGAGGAAATAATTATATAATTAAATGGTAATAAAATGAAAAACACAAATGGAGGCCAACCACAAGGTTGGGTGAGCATGCAAACGCTCATACCCAGTTTCCGAACTCGATAACTGATGACGGCTTCTGGGAACCTCCGTGGGATCTAGTTATTGTACAGTGTGTCCCAACTTTTATCCAGGTGGTGACTCCATTTGTGAATAGGCTCAAGACCTATATCGTATTTCCTAGTGGGCCTCGAGCCTACACAGTGCCATGGTCGCCAAACACTTAGGCGCGCACTAAACCCCGCCGCCTACAGTGGTGACTCCGTTGGGGATAGAGAAACTGATTTCAGTGTTTTGCATTTTATCATCTTTAATTATTTTCTTATTTCTTTTTGCATTTATGCATTCACTACACATTTTGCACACAATGAGCACTTCAATCATGAATAAAGCTGACAATAGTCAGTACTTTGCTACCTATATTTCACTCAAACCTGGTGGTGGAATATTTGGTTATTATCACTCATAACATGTACTAATCCGCGTTGTTTGACCCTTGAGTGGGGAGATGTATATGGATGTATATCGTTGTGGGAGCTGAAGCCTTTTTACCCAAGACTCAAGCCCATGTAATGACTAAGCAACTATCCTTAGGAATTTTCCCACATGCATGTGTATTATGCCATATAATGGACCCTTAAAATAAATCTTGAGCCCATTAATAAGTAGTCCAAAGTGAAATGGGCCCTCATGTCCAACCAAAGCCCATTATAAACAAACTAGTCAACAAAGGCCTCTCATGCCTACTCATAACCCATTTCAAATGGGCCTTGACAAGCAAGTTTATGGTGCTAAGGATCTTGGCTCATATAAAGTGGACTCAGGCTTTATTTAAAGGAACCATTACTTGTTTAAATCATTTTGAGAGTTTTCTTGCATACATCGGTTTTATTATCCCTCGCTGATAATTAAAACCCAGGCCAAAAATCCTAGGACAAGATACTCACCATTGAATATGTGTGTGGGAGAAATAAGGATGGAAGTTTGCACGTTTAAGCTTCATGTTTTGATCTTGTATATCTTTTTGTGTGTGACCTTTTGTTTCTTAAATTTTTAAATAAAACAGACTTGCATATCATGCATACATGTCATGCATCATTCTAACCAATTGTTTTGTAGCACTATAGATCCTTCAAGCTCAGCAGGGTGGGTCCAAGCTAGTTTAGGTTGCCTGGTCAGGAATTCAGAAATAGAAATGGCAGAAGGGTTCAATCCAGAAGCATTTGGGGCATGGTTAAAAGAAGAAGTAATGGCAGAAACCTGAGCTATGATGAGAGAAATGATGGGGAAATTACTAAGCTCATCAAAGAGAGTCAGCCAGCACAGCCACCTAATGCACCACCAATCGATCCGGTGGATCTCGATGAGAAATCCCAATTAAAGGTAGAGAGGAGGATGATATGACAGTGTTGGCTAATCTGGCAAATCGAAGAAATGTTATCCTAGCTGAAGATGTGGGTCAAATTGAGTGGGCTAAGAACATGACCAAGGTGATGAACCAGATGCAGGTGATGATGAAAGAGAAGGGTATGGTCGCTCCTCTAGATTATGATCTAAATCTAGAAAAGGGTGATGAGCCACTGCCTTGTAAGTTTAAATTCCTTGACATGAAGAAGTATACTGGCGGTGAGGATCCCCATTTACATTTGAAGTAGTATGTGACTTACATGAAGGCTACCGAGCTAACTAAAAGCCAAATTATCAAGTAGTTCCCTATTTCATTGGAAGGGGCACCAATCCATTGGTATTACACCTTGGAACCACATGTTCAGTCAGATTGGAAGAAATTGTGTGCCATTTTTATCAAGCAATACGATCTTAATATTCAACTAGAGTTGTCCTTGAGAGATCTACAGAATACCAAACAGAACTTTAACGAGCCTTTTGCTGACTACCTGACTCGTTGGAGGAGAAAGTTGTCCTTAACGAGGCATAGGTCTACTGAGTTGGACCAGTTAGTCCTGGTAGTAGAAGGGTGTGTTCCAGCATTGTCTAAGAAATTGAGAGATCTGGGAATCAGAAGCTTTGAAGAATTATATAGATTTGGGGTCCAGAAGGAGTCGGATTTGACTCAAGAGAAGAAATTCTTCGGAAGAGGATTTGGGGGCAAAGAGGGGGCTAGCTTAAGCAGTAATGTTCGGATTTATGCCATTCGACCACTAAGCAATAATGTACAAGTTAGTGCAGTTGGACAACCTCGAAGATTTTCAAATCTGGGACATCCTATGTCCAAGGTCCTTGATAAGCTTATTGAGAAGAACCTACTACGACCTTTACCTTCACAACAACCCTTGCCTGGAGCCAACCGAAAACTTTTTTGTAAATTTCATCAGACCATTGGACATGACATAGATAGCTGTGCCCAGTTAAGGCATGAAATCCAAGACTTAATAAACTCAGGCAAAATTACCGACCCAAAAAATAAAAAACCAAACACACAAACCAACCCCTTACCCAATTACTAAAATGTACCACCACTGAATGCACCCATTTTGGTGGTCAACTCTGGCCTAATAGAAGAGCAAGTCCTAAACTCCTTCATTAATGTTTCCCACAATTCCTTAAAAACTAATCCTGAAAATCCAAAACTAAATAAACAACCTATGGAGTTGTTGGTGCACGTCTTGGACATATGGAGTTCCGATGATGAGAGTGAAGAATAAGTTGACCTGTGGGATAGCGAGGGGTGTGAGCCAAGTTAGTATATAGGGAAAGTCGAAGAAAAGAAAGAGGAAACTGAGGCTGCCAAGTCTGGGCCCGAAAAGGCAAAAGGTGCAGAGAAGGGAAAGGAGATAGAGCAAAGCAAAGAGACCATTGCCAGTTTCTGGGAGTTACTTATGCATTCTAGGGATCATAGGGAAGTCCTGGTCCTAGCACTAGACTAGAAAAAGATTTCTACTAATTCTACTCAAGAGTAGATGGTCCAATCACTAATGGAAACCCCTCAAGGAATGATAACATTTTCTAATGATAATCTGCCTTTAGAAGGGAGGGATCACCACAAAGCTTTGTTTATCAAAGCCGAGGTGAAAGGGAAGATGACCTATTGTGTGATGGTCGATAACGGTTCTGCCATTAATGTGTATCCATTAAAGATTCTACCAAAGCTAGGGTTGACGGTGGCCGACTCAAAGCCTTTTGAGGTAGTTATCAAGGCTTATGATGACACCAAGAGGTATGTGGAAGGAACTTTTAGGGCATCGATTAAAATGGGACCTATAGAAGTTTAGGTTGACTTGTATGTGATTGATATCCCAGTAACATTTACCATTTTATTGGGGAGGTCATGGTTTCACCCTCTAGGTGGCATTCCATCCACTGTTCATCAAAAGATTAGATTCCCACATGAAAGAAGGGTTATCACCATCTCAGCTGAAACTGAAGTCGCCATAGCTGTGCTGAAGTTAATCCTTAAGGAGAGTTCCCTTAGCCTTAGTTTTAAAGTTTGTGTAATCTATGAGGATGAGATGGATGAAAAGGTTTTGAGAATGATGCGCAATATGAAATTTTTCCCCGACATGGGATTGGGGAAAAATCAGAGCGAACCTTCAGAGTTTGTGAGAAATAATGTACCTATTTTGAAGCACGAGTTAGAATTCAAAGAGGCTGATGGAGTTGGGGAAGAGATAAGTGTGTGGGGGCAGTCTGAAGAAAAGGAAAAAGAGACCATGGCTGGAAATAAAACTCTATGGGAAATCTTTGTAAAGGAAGGCACTGGGCACCCTTACAGGGGGACTCCAGAACCTCTCCTGATAGTTGAGGGAGTTATCCTACGGTTTGAGATTTTTGCTGAATTTGTGAACAAAGCCGAAGGAGTCACTGTTGAAAAAACCCTTACTGAGGAGCTGGTACTAGCTGAAGAGGAGTTTAAAGATGACAAAGCTACCTCGGAGCAGAAAGGCATTGATGATCAAAGCAAAGACTTTGACTTTGAAACCTACGTCCTCAACTCTATTATAGATACCTCTTATAATGACTTTGATGTTTCTTTTGCTTCTCTGTTTGAGACTGATGATCTTTTCTTTTCAAAAGTGAATGCAATGAAGTCTGAGTTTGCTTACTTATGTGATGTGTTTCTTAATGGTTATTCTGTTTGTGATGATCATTTCATGCATATATTTGACATTAATTCCACATAAAATGAGTCATTTAATTTAGGCACAAACAATAATCCTAAAAATATATTGCTTGCTTATGGTTTGACTTATGGTGTGAGAGAAAAAATGGAAGAAATCTTAAAAAAGAGATAGAAAGTATTTGCTTGGGGTTATGAAGACATGCCCAGAATCGACAGGGAGATCTCTGAACACAAAATCCCCATATATCCTCACATAGCACCAATAAAGTAAAATCAAAGAAGGTTAAGGCCAGAATGGGCTCTTTTGGTCAAAGAAGAGGTTGAAAAATAGCTGAAGGCAAAGTTTTTAGAAGTGGTAAAGGACACTTAGTGGTTAGCAAATATAGTTCCTATTCTTAAGAAGGATGGAAGGGTCAGAGTGTGTGTAAACTATCGAGATTTGAATAAAGCCTGCCTCAAGGATGACTTTTCGCTATCGCATATCAATACGTTAATTAATAGTGCTGCTTCCAATGTAATGTACTCATTCATGGATGGATTTTTGGGATACAATCAGATCATGATGGTAGTAATAGATAAATTGAAGACATCTTTCATCACCGAATGGGGCGTGTACTGTTACCGAGTAATGCCTTTTGGGTTGAAAAATGTAGGGGCCACTTATCAGAGGATGGCAACTGCCTTGCTAAATGACATGATCCATAAAGAGGTGGAAGTATATGTGTATGATATGATGGTGAAGTCTGTAACTAGGGAAGGGCATTTCAAAGTGCTAGACAAGTTTCTAGCTAGGGCAGAAAAGTACAATCTCAAACTAAATTCAAAGAAGTGTGATTTTAGGGTCACATCCAGGAAACTGTTGGGACACATTGTCAGCCAGAAAGGAATAGAGGTGGATCCATATAAGATCAGAGAAATCAGGGATATGCCTGCATGAAAGAATGAAAAAGAGGTCCGAGGGTTTCTGGGGCGTTTACAGTATATCAGTAGGTTCATAGCCAAATTGACAGCCATCTGCAATCCCATTTTTAAGCTTCTAAAGAAAGACCAACCTGTTGTGTGGGACAAAAGATGTCAACAAGCCTTTGAAGCTATCAAGGATTATCTAATGAATCCTCTTATTTTACAACCGTCGAGACCGGGTAAAGCCTTAACCTTGTATCTAGCAATTGAGGAAGACATAATAGGGGCAATGTTGGTATAGGAAGGTGAAAAAAAGATAGAACATGCTGTGTATTATTTGAGTAAGAAGATTCTGCCTTACGAAACCACTTATAGTTTGGTGGAGAAAATGTGCCTAGCAGTAATTTGGGTGATGAAAAAACTCTGATACTATTTTTAGTTTTATAAAGTGCAGGTAATTTCTAAACATGATCCTCTCAGGTACCTCCAACAGACCCCGTCCCTTACAGGAAAACTGGCTAGGTGGCTCATTTTACTCACGGAGTTTGACATAGAGTATATAGCCGAAAAGATAGTGAAAGGAAGAGTGGTAGCGGACTTTTTGGCACAGAGCCCAGTGGATGATGACCAGGAATGGAAGTTGGAGTTTTCTGATGACAATCTAGGGGCGATATAGATACAAGGTTGGGAAATGTACTTTGATGGAGCTGTCAACAACAAAAGGGCCATAATAGGGGTAATTTTGGTTACGCCAGAAGGAGAAATGATCCCAATGGCAAAAAGACTTGAGTTTAAAGCAACTAATAACCAAGCATAATATGAGGCCTGCACTTTTGGTTTAGAGGCATTGCACAGCACGGGGGCAGAGAATGTTACTGTCTATGGGGATTCCATGCTAGTCATAAAACAAGCCACCAAAGAATGGGAGATAAAAGAAGACATATTACGGTTGTACTAGGAATACTTGGCCACTATCCTGTGCTCCTTTACTCAATGTAAATTTGTCCATTTGCCAAGGTAAGGAAACCAGGTAGCTGATGCCCTAGCCACACTAACCTCCATATGGGAAAGTGGGAAATAACCAAAAGCCAGGCCTTTAATTCTCATGAAGTCCCGAGTACCTTGTTATGAAGAGGTAAGAGTGACGCCAGTTGATGCTACTGAGAAACCTTGGTTCTATGATTTACAAAGGTATTTAGAAACTGGGCAGTTTTCGAATGACGCTAATAAGAAAGAAAGAATATCTCTGCAAATATTATCTCGACAGTTCATAAGTCATAACGAGATGTTATACAAAAGAATGCCAACCGAGGTACACCTTAGGTGTGTTGATAAGGATAAAGCTTGGAAGCTTATAGAAGTGATTCATGAAGAGGTGTGCAGGCCACACATGGATGGAATCATTTTGGCAAAGAAATAGCCCGCCAAGGGTACTTTTGGCTCACCATGGAGGCAGATTGTGTTAGTTTTGTAAAGAAATGTCACAATTGCCAAACTTATGATGATGTTAGCCACCTACTGTCTATGAAGCTTCAAGGAATGAATTCTCCTTGGTCATTTGTTGTATAGGGAATTGACATCATAGGAGAGGTAAGGCCAAAAGCAACTAATGGCCATCAGTATATCATTATGGCTATCGACTACTTCTCTAAATGGGTTGTGGCTGAATCTTATGCTACTGTGGGGTCAAAGCAGATGTCGAGGTTCATCAAAAAGAACATAATTTGCAGATTTGGTTTGCCATACCATATAGTTATAAACAATGGTGTTCAATTTCGAGCAGAAATGATTACACTACTGAAAGACTATAAGATTGAGCACCACAAGTCATCTCTATATAGGCCGTAGGCAAATGGGGCGGTGGAAGTAACAAATAAGAATGTAAAAAAGATCCTAGCCAAGATGCTGAAAAATTATCGAGATTGGGCCAATTACTTACAATTTGCATTGTGGGGATATCGAACCACTGCTAGAACTTTGACCAGAGTCTTGGTTTATGGGTATGAGGCTGTTTTACCAGTAGAGGTTGAGATAAGGTCATCGAGAGTCCTTCTAGAATCTAAACTCCCTGAGTATCAGTGGGTCAAAAGTCAGTTGGCTCAGTTGACACTGCTGGATGAAAAAAGGATGAAGGCTATGTATCATTCTCAGCTGTATCAAAAAAGAATAGCCTGTGCCTATAATAAGAAGATCAAGCCAGGCAAGATTCGAGAAGGGGATTTGGTATTAAAACTTACAAGATCAGTCATGATCGACCCTCGAGGAAAGTTTAAGCTCAACTGGGAGGGACCGTATCTGGTAAAGAAGTTATTTTTGAAAGGTGCTGCCATTTTGTTTGATATGGAGGGAAACGAGTTCAAAGAACCCATCAACCTAGACAAGCTCAATAAATACTTTCTGTAAAAGTCTCGCTAGGGAGAAAACCTCGAAAAGAGGATGTCTAAGCAAAATTTAGAGACTAAAAAGAAAAAAAGAAAAAGGTCTTGCTGGATTGAAAACCTCAAAAGAGGCGGTCCGGGCAAAAGTTAAGGACATGTAAAAGGAGAGAGAGAGACACAAAATGATTAGTTGGAAAATTTGTAAGGGCAAGCCAACTAATAATATGAGATGTACCAGAAGCAAAATGTATATACGTTTTGTGCTTAAATGAAATGAAATGGATTGCTTTAATTATTGTTAAACATTGCATGATATGTCCATTACAAGCCGTTTAACTGGTACAAAAGGAAAATTACATCTAACAAAAGGGGAAATGACAACTTGATTTCATAAGCTAATTTCGTTTTCTCTTCTTTTGTTGCCTACCTTGTGAAATTGACATTTGTAACTCTCTTATCCTTTTGTATTTAATAAATTCATCTCTTTCTGTTTGCTGCAAACAAACCCATGCTTTGTAATGATCATCAGTAGTCTGATCTCCATCGTAGCTTAAATTTCTTTCGATGACTCTTCGAGGCTAAGTTGCCACCAGGTGGTCTAGGAAATTTTGAGAAAGGGGCCTTGGCTTGAACTCATGAACAAGCTCCACAATCAGTTGTTTGTGATCGTATTAGCGGCAAAGGCGAGCTGGATTATAGAAAATGGCAAAATGGAGACCAGCAATCGGGGCATAATATGTGTAAGACCAAATGGTCACATGCTGCAACCCCCACCAAGGGCATATCCAGTGGATCAGTGTATCAGGAAATGTCGATAGCTAGCTGTGAATATCTTCAGGAATGGGATGTAGCTTTCTTATTCAATAATGTTTCGCTTTGTAGCGTCTGATGTCTTGAGGAGGTTCGATTAGGACCAAATTTTCATAAAACCACATCTGCAGGTTTATAAATGATTACATGCAGATAGTATGATAGTTGGAAGTTAGGGAAGTACAATGAAGAACTTACCTCTAATAGGAATGGACTTCCTGAGAATCATTGTGTCTTCGTGAAGTCGTCCAATCCAATAATAGTTTCTGCTAAGATGAGAGGGAAAGGATTGAACCCTGACCCTACTTGATTAAGGATGGAAAGGATCTTCGTATCACAGTGTCCTGAGGAAGAAACCAGTAGAAATTGAGCATACAAATAGAGGGCTATCATGCAGGGCCAATAAGTTTCTTCTTTGTCCACATTCATGGTGACCTCAAGAAAAGACTCTAATTTGATTTCTGAACCGAAGATATAGTGAAGAGAAGATTGGGGTGGAAGGTTGAACATACGCGCCATTTGTTACTGAATGGAGTGAGAATTCAGGTTTTCAAGGTCAAGAATCACAAGTCGGTAAGTAGAGTCCGTATGATGGTCGAGAATTGCCTCAAATTACTCTGATAGGGAACATATTTCTATTGTGTTGAACCGAAAGATGTGTTTATGGGGATCCTAAAACTGAACCATGGCATGGAGAAAAGGGAAGTTAATTCTCCTAGTGTGGAGTGATTTGAAGACTGGAAGGTGAAAAGGTTCTAATTTAGTCCAAGATTTATTATCTAGACCTTTCAAGATTGATTGTAGCAGCCTTAGACTCCATTCAGACATGGTTGCAACTTTTAGAGGTGCTTGGAGAGAGAAATGGGAGGTTAAAGACGAAGGGAGCTCAAGAAGTGGGTTGAACATAAGGATGTGGGTTTTTATAGGGGCAGGACCACCTGCTGCTGAGGCGATCGCCTCATCGATGAGGCACCGCCTCAGCAGCAAGAGGCAATTGCCTCTTCACCAAAGCTCAATGAGGTGATCACCTCATTAGCAGTATGGGCCATTGCACTTCTTCAAATCACGTAGTCTATATAGGTGCAAGTCAGAATATAGTGGGGTAGATACATATGTAACCATTGAAATTCGCTCATATGTGAAAAATGAAAAAATAAAACAAATGAATTTAATCGAGGAGAATGATGAATTCTGTAAACATTCTGTCTATAAATCAATAACCAAATTTTGTGTTCACTATTCAAAGACTACACAAGTTTCAACCTTAGTACATAAAGCATCTGATCCAGTACCCTCAGGGTTAGCCTCTCCTCCAGTGCCGCTGCCATTCCTGTCTTCATCCTTGTCGTCCTCATCGATTTGAAATATGTCAATCTGACACTCGAGGGTGGCGATCCTCGCCCTGCTGGCCATGTCCCGATCCTGTTTAGACAAATAACAAGTTAGTAAACCATGCGAGCATGCATACATGCAGAAAATAAAGAGATTCTCACCCTCCACTGCTGGGTGATCTCCAGCATGTAGTTTCTCTAGGCCTCTATCATGCAATACATATATAGGCCTTGCTCCAGATGAATCTACATTATTGAAATAAATGTTAAAACTAATGGTTGGTTTGAGAATCATAATAAAAGCAGGTTAGAAAAAAGCTTACACGAGTAGCACCACCAGGGGTGCATGCAGGGGTCAGATCCTTATCCAAGGTCAAGAACTGATGCAACAACTCTCCAGGAGGAACCCAACATCGGGCTAGAGGGTCGGGGATATGAATAAAGCTGCCTGGGACGAACTCAGAACTGGGGGCAATAGTCGGCCCGACTTGCTCGCCAGCCACAGAAGTCTCCTCCCTACCCGGATCCATTCGATGACTCAAGGGCTCTCTCTCCCATACTTGAGACCTAACTGGGGCCATGAGTCTAGCAGGTGCAGCCTGAAGACAAATACATAAGAAACATATTGAGAGTGCAATCAATTCTTAAGGTGAGGAAAGACGATAAGGACATACCTGAGAGGTAAAAGCAGCCTGGAAAGGGACAATCAGTAGAAGATGAGTGTGAACGAACTCTGCATACTGGCTTTTCACACGAACTGTATGATCCACAGCTGGTGAGCTTGCAGCAGCCTGAGCGAGGTCATCACCCTTTAGCTTATGAGCCCAAAGCATACTCTAAGAGGAGACCTAGGAACCCGCCTCGCTCTAACGCCTGCCCTCCAGTTCAGGACCCACTCCCCCAAATATCAAGCTCGATACCCAGGGCCACAGAGGAGTACCCACTTCTAGGCTAAGGGCTTGGAGCAAGTCATCTCAATGGTCTAAGTATCCTTAGGCCCCCACAAGTCATTCCAGATCTACAAAAAGGGAGATGTCAATATGTAAGTGAGTTGAATATGCATAATTTACTAATAAAAAAAGTTGTGCTTTGTAGGTACCACATCCTGTGTCAGAGAGTTCAGATGCCGTATGTGGATGTGAACTCGTGCAAGGTGCCTCTTCACGATGCGGCTGGTGCCCCACTTGCCAAAGGCTGAAAAGTAATCCCCCACTTGTGTAATATCGACAAGCAACTTTAGCTCTAGAGTTCAGACCTGGAAAAATAAAATAGGAGAAGTTGAGAAAACTAATGTAAATAATGGGGGTCAGAATAAGATAAGGATAAAGAGGATCGTGACGTACTAAAACAACATGCCAAAAGCCGTAAAATATCCTAGCCCCTCGGACAACCTCATCCATACTCCGGTACAAGTACACCAGAGCACAGTTACCCTAATCGAATGGAAGAACCTGGTTAAGATCCCGAAGAGTCGGTAGGAACATCAGGTCGATGGAGTTGGCAGTGTCAGCGAAGAAGGTGGTACTGAGCAGATAGAGCAAGAAGGCCTTTTCTACTTGGTCAATCTTATAGGGAGTAATCATCGCTGCAACCTGCTCTTGGGTGTAAAAGCTCCTGATCGAGTCCAACTTAAGGGTATGAGTCCCTTTCATGTCAGGAGTCATCCCCAAAAGTCGCTCGATATTTGTAGCCTTATTCGGAGACAGCTGATGTAGACTCACATCAAAAAGGATGGGGTCCTCGGCGTAGGCAATCCCTATAATGGTAAAAAATGGCATAAGGTCCAAAATAAGCTCACAAAATGGCAGATGGAAAGTATGAGTCGTATCAAACCACCTCTCCATCAGAGTGTGCAGTGGTTGATAGTCCGTGCATCCTTGCTCAGAAGGAAGCGAGAGTACGAAGTCCTTGAACCCTGTCTCCTGAATCTGATCCCTTTGCTCATTGGTCAATTTGCTGTAGAAAACTCGGGCTCCATAGAAATTCCTAGCACCCTTGAATGTTTAAGCGTCATGTTGCAAACAAAGAGATAGGGAAGTGAAATTTATCCATTTTATGGTTTCAGAAAGAAATCCAAAATGAACGGACATATAAATAGTGCAGTTTGCCCTATTGATGAAGAGATCGCCTTATCATAGAGGTGATCACCTCATCACAGAGGTGATCGCCTCATTGAAGAGGCGATAATCTCTTTGAAAGGGTGATAGATAATCTCCTCTTCAGAGAAGCTAATCGTCTTATCGATGAGTTAACCACCTCATTGGTGAGACGATTGCCTCATCGAAGAGGCAATCACCTCTGTGAAGTGCGGATGGGGATGATTTTCAATTTTTGGCAATTAAAATAAAAATTTCATGTTTGTTTAATTAAATAATGCCCTAGAATGATAATTATGCAAGATTAATCACTGACCCAACATGATTTTGTAGGAAATTTTGGGGTACTAACCTTTCTAGATGCAGATGAGCAGATATGGGACCCTAAGTCTGCTAGAAGGGGAATCGAGTCTCCTAAGGTCAATCCTAGACTCCTAGAAGCACTAATAAAAGGTGGGATATGATCCCACTCAAGCACAAGGGGTGTTCTCTCATTCTCCATTGAATGTAAAAAGAGAAAAGATGCAGAGAGTATAGGAAATGCAGGAGGAGGAAAGAGGAAAAAGAGAAAGGTGGCAAAAGTAAAAGGAAATGGAGATAAGGAAAAAGTCATTTTTATAATGGGCAAAGGTGTAGGGTTTCCCAAAAAAAAAAAGAATGAAATGAAATGAATGAATGAAAAATGATGGTTATTATTGCATACTAAGAAGGCGGAATTCAGAGGTAGAGATTTCCAAGATAAAATTTTGGGAAGAGTGGGCCAGAAAAACCCACATCGTTAATAGAGAGGGCTGTTCAGGTTTGAATCCCTGAAGCTCAAGGACAGGGCTGTTCAGGTTTGAATCCCCGAAGCTCAAAAACAAGGCTATTTGAGTTTGAATCCTCGAAGCTCAAAGACATGGCTGCTCGGGTTTGAATCCCCAAAGCTCAAAGAGAGGGTTGTTCAGGTTTGAATCCTTGAAGCTCAAATAAGGCTGTTCGGGTTTAAATCCTTGAAGTTCAAGGACAGGGTTGTTCAGGTTTGAATCCCTAAAGCTCAAGGATAAGGCTGTTCGAGTTTGAATCCCTAAAGCACAAAGATCGAAATGACTGTTTGGGTAGTATCCCCAAAGTCAAAAGTGAATGACAATTGGGCCAGGAAAACTCGGAAGTCTATGTCCCTGGAGGAATGATAATCGGACTAGGAAAATCTGAAAACCATATCCCCAATTAGGATCGGGCCAGGAAAACTTGAGAATTGAGTTTTAGTGTTGTGAGGATCGGGCCAGGAAAACCTAAGAATTGAGTTTCAATATTATGAGGATTAGGCCAGAAAAACTCATGAATCAAGTTTTAGTATTGTGAGGATTGGGCCAGGAAAATTCGAGAATCGAGTTTCAGTGTTGTGAGAATTGGGCCAGGAAAACCCGAGGTCAACAATGTTCAAATATCTTTATCAAATATTAATGAGTGGCTGATCGGGCTAGGAAAACCTGAGGATCATGGTCACATTTCAAAATTGAAGGATTCATCTCTCAAGTGAAACCCAAGAGTCAGGTATGTTGCTCATCTTAATGTTTATTTATTGTTGTGCATGTGATTTTTTGAAAAATTGTCATTGCATGCATTTGATTTTTCAGGGGGCAAACTGTAGACACCAGATTCGGTCGGCCCATGTTAGGGGACGAATTAGGGATGCTCAGTTTGATTGGCCCGTTGTCAAGCTCAATGATGAGAACGTGAAACTTGGACATGAGAATGAAACTTGAATCTCTAATGGAAAATGGACTTGAAAACCCAAAGCCTAAAAAGCCTAAAACCTAGCCCAACTATCCAAAATTGGCCCAAGCCCGCCTGGCCTAGTGCAGGCCCAGGCCAAAGGGGCATCACCTCAGTGCAATGAGGCGATCGCCTCTTGCTGCTAAGGTGATCGCCTCTTCAATGAGGCAACCACCTCAACAGCAGGCGGTCCTGCCCCTATAAAACCCACATTCCTATGTTTGACCTAATTTTTGAATCCCCTTTATCCTTCCCTTTCTATTTCTCCCTCTAAGTGTCTCAGAAAAGCCACAAACATGACAGAACAAAGTCTGAGGTCCCTACAGTCGATTTTGAAAGGTTTTGACAATAAATCTTGGGTCGGGTTAGAGCCGTTTCATCTTATGGTCTTCAAATCACTCCATACTATGAGAATTAATTACCCTTTTCTCCATGCCGTGGTTCAATCTTGGGACCCCTAAAAACACATTTTTCGGCTCAACACAATAGAAATATGCCCCCTATCGGAGGAATTCAAGGCAATTCTCGACCATCATACAGATTTCACTTGCCAACTTGTAATTCCTGCTCTTGAAAACCCATATTCTCGCTCCATTCAACAACAAATGGCATGTATGTTCAATCTTCCACCTCGGTCTTCCTTCCACTGTATCTCTGGCTCAGAAATCAAATTAAAGTCCCTCCACGAAGTCATCATGATTGTGGACAAAGGGGAAACTTACTGGTCCCGCATGTTAGCCCTTTATTTGTATGCTCAATTTCTGCTGGTTTCCCCCTCAGGGCACTGCGATATGAAGATCCTCTCCATCCTCGATTGAGTGGAGTCAGGGCTCAATCCCTTCCCTCTCATCTTAGTAGAAACCATCATTGGATTGGATCACTTCACAAGGACGCGACGATTCTCCGGAAGCCCCTTTTTGTTGGAGGTAAGTTTCTCGTTGCCCCTCCTTTACTTTCAACTGCCAATACTACCCGTACCTAAACATTTGCAATCCCAAAGATGTGGTTTTATGAAAAGCTAGGCTTGATCGAACCTCGTCAAGACATTAGGCGTTATCAGGCCAAGCATTATCGAACAAGGAAACTACATCCCATCCCTGTAGACATTCATGGTTGGCTATCAACATTCCCTGATACATTGATTTGCTGGCTGTGTCCCTGGTGGGGTTTACAGCATGTGACCCTCCGGTCTTATACATATTGTGTCCTGACTGTCGGTCTCCATTTTGCCACTTTCTATAATCCAGCCCGCCTCTGTCACCAATATGGTCATAAACAATTGATTATGGAGCCTGTTCACGAGTTCAAGCCAGGGCCGCTTTCTCAGAATTTCCTAGACCACCTAGTGGTGACTTGGCCTTGAAGAGTCATTGAAAGAAGCTTAAGCTATGACGGTGATCAGACCACCGATGATCATTATAAAGCGTGGGTTTGCTTGCAACAGATAGAAAGAGATGAGTTTATTAAATATAAAAAGACAAAAGAATTACAAATGTTAAGTTCACAGGGTAAGCAACAAAAGAAGAGAAAACAAAATTAGCTCATGGAATGAAGTCGTCATTTTCCCTTTTGTTAGAAGTAATTTCCCCTTTGTACTAGTTAAACGGCTTATAATGGACACATTATGAAATGTTTAACGACAATTAAAACAATCCATTTCATTTCATTTAAGCACAAAACGTATATACATTTTGCTTCTGGTACATCTCATGTTATTAGTTGGCTTGCCCTTGCAAGTTTTCCAACTAACCATTTTGTGCCTCTCCTTCCCCCTTTTACATGTCCTTAACTTTTGCCTAGACCGCCACTTTCAAGGTTTTCAGTCCAGCAGGGCCCCTTTTTTTTCTTTCTTTTTTTTCTTTTTTCTTCTTTTTGGTCTCTAACTTTTGTCTAGACAGCCTCTTTTTAAGGTTTTCTCCTTAGCGAGACTTTTCATAGAAAGTATTTCTTGAGCTTGTCTAGGTTGATGGGTTCTTTGAACTCGTTTCCCTCCATGTCAGACAAAATGGCAGCGCCTTTCAAAAACAGCTTCTTTACTAGATACGGTCCTTCCCAATTGGACTTAAACTTTCCTCGAGGATTAGTCATGACTGATCTTTTGAGTTTTAACACCAGATCCCCCTCTCGAATCTTGTCTGGCTTGATCTTCTTATTGTAGGCAGGGGCTATTCTTCTCTGATACAGCTGAGAATGATACATAGCCTTCATCCTCTTTTCGTCCATCAGTGTTAACTGAGCCAACTGACTTTTGACTCACTGATACTCAGGGAGTTTAGACTCCAGAAGGACTCTCAATGACCTTATCTTGACCTCTACGGGCAAAACTGCCTCACACCCATAAACTAAGTGACCCTTGTCGAGGTTCTAGCAGTAGTTCGGTACCCCCATAATGTGAATTGTAAGTACTCAGCCCAATCTCGGTAATTTTCCAGCGTCTTGTCCAAGATCTTTTTTACATTCTTATTTGTTGCTTCCACCACTCCATTTGCTTGTGGCCTATATAGAGACGATATGTGGTGCCCAATCTTATAGTCCTTTAGTAGTGTGGCCATCTCTGCTCAAAACTGAACACCATTGTCTGTGACTACGTGGTGTGGCAGACCATACCTGCATATTTGTCACGACCCAAAACAGGGGCCATGACCGGCGCTAGGGAACGGGAATTCTTTCGAATCCGGAACCCGTAGCAAGCCTAAAAATAAAATAAATCATGCCATAATAATAGTAACAGTATAATATACAGTGGAAATAAAAATCATAATATCATAATATCATTTTCATCACTGGATTTAATCAAAATCCCATCTCATAAATATATAATAATCCTTTTAATACAAATCCAGTTTCAATGTAGTACATCTCTTTAAAATAAAGTACATAAAATCCAATACTTCAGTTCACAACTACTGCAGTGTCTAGATAAAATAAATAAGACTCAAGTAGACAGTTTACATAAAGAAGCCGGGGCGGAAGAAATCCGGCGTATCGACTTGCTACTGAGGTCTGAGGAAGTTGACGCTCCTGAAAAATAGTCAACGGAGGGGAGTCAGACCTCACTGAGTGAATTACTATAATATATATACATACACACTAAGTGATAATGCATACAATCAACAGTATATATAATATGTATATATACAGGCAATTACACACAGATGCAATAAAATCATTTTTTATATATTTATCTGAAAATCATCTTTTATGAAGGATCACATAGAACCCTAGAATATCGCAACCTCAGAAATAGTGTTAAACAACACTCTAGCCATACAGGCTCACTTATTCCAAATATATCCGCTTAATCCATTTAGACAGTAGACTGGCCCCGAGACACTAAGTCAACCGAGCTCCAGCAGTCTGACTGCCAGTGTGATTGGCCCCGAGACACTTGGTCAACCGAGCTCCAGCAATCACACCCAAACCACATCTCACACATATTAATAACCACATCAAATCAATATCCACAAATAAGTTAGTAATATAGCCTAAAGCTATAGGCGTACCGGTACGTACTCGGTCCTAGTGCTGCCCACTAGGTAGCACGTTCTATTGATATCCTTCATCATTAATAATGTAAAACATTCATTCACAAAAATAAATGATGCATGAATGTAAATGAAATAACAATATAATCCATATATATACCGGAAATATACCATAAGTAAACCAGGTATATTTCGAGTATATATATATCAAATAAATCCAGTCAAATCATAAATTAAACTAAAAATATATTTAAAAACATTTTAAATATATTTTATTAACAAAACATGTATATAATTTAATATATACCAAAAATAAACCAAAAATATACTTAATATAAACTTAAGAAATAATCAAATTATTTATGCATATTTAATCAACATAAAACATGCATTTCTAAATCATGCATCCTAAGTATATATATATAGTATAGTAACTCACCTAATGCGCTCCACGAGACAGGTCCGACGGGCCTGGTCCACTAGCCCTCGGTCTCGGCGCAACTAAACAAGCAATAAATAATCGACATCAGAATAAACCCTAACAGAAATCCTAGAATTCAATCTAGAGTATTAAAATACGGAAACAGAATTAGGGTTCGACTGGATATCACGTGTTATGAGAATTCTACCGAAAATCCGGCAGAACCTCCCCTGTAAAACGGACATCTCTCTACTCAAAAGAGTAGAGCCGACCCTGCAAAGAAACACACTTCGAAATACAAGCTCAAAAAAAATCCACAACCCCTCGGTCGGACTCCAGACTACAGTCTACCGACCGGGGTCCACAATCATATAACAATTCCAGATATACCAAAAATATCCTTAAAACCTAAAAATACATCTCATAGGTAAAAATTACATAATTAACCTTGAAACACTGTAAAAACCGATTAAAACTCATTTTATTAGAAAAATCGTATATTATATATAATTGAAAATAATTCACGAAAAAATAGTTTTAATTAGTTAAAAATACCAAATAAATTCTCAAAATCACATAAACTCAATTAATTCAAAATAAATACTTAGAAATTCATAAAAATTCCAAATAAATTCCTATAATTCATTTCAACACCTAATTCAACCATAAACTCAAATTTCATAATTTAAATAATTAATTTCCGAAAATTAGAAAATAATATTAAAATATTCAAAAATACCCAAAAATCCAAAAAATCTCCAAAAATTCTACAAAAATTTATACATGTAGATTAAGCTACTAGGAACAACATTTGTGAAGGAAGTTTTCATTAATCAATCAATTCAAAGCTCAAAAAAATCAAAAACCCTAATAGACCGAAATTGACAAAATCGAAACCTAAGCAATTCTAGCCCATTTTAGCTCAAACCAAAGCTAGAATCACACTCACCGGAGCTCAAGGAGAAGAAAGAGACCGACAGTGTCAAAAATGGTGGCCGGAATCGGCGTGATCGACGGTGGATCGATTTTCGGCTTCTCCGGCCAAAATCGATCTCCAGACGTCGGAAACGGCCTCCTCAGGCGGTGAAATTGGTCGGGGAAGACGGTGGCACACCGGAAAGCACACCCACGGTAAATAAACGGCACGGCAGCGATCGGAAATGGAGAAGGGAAGAATCGGGGAAGAAAGGGATGATCGGGGGCAAAATGGTAATTTTCCAAACTTTTTGATTTTTGACAAATATATGTATATATATATACTTTATACTATATATTAAAATAATATTAAATTACACACATCAAATATACACCACACACATAAAATACTAATATTTTAATAATTTATACTAAATAAAATTAATTAAATAACAATAAAACAATTAAATACTTAATAAAATATTAGGGTAATAATAAATCCTAATTAAATAAATATACACACACAGGCTTAATTTAATAATTTAAAAATACGCATGAGTTCATGCAAGTCCGTAAATATATTTAAAATAATTAATAATACATTGTTTACGTGAAAATTTCCCCGAAAATGAAAGTCGCGGGAAAATTTTACTTAAAATACTGAAAATAATACACAGTAGTTAAAATAGGTTTTAAATACATATTAACTCGTAAAAATATCATATAAAATACAGAAATTATTAACACTGCATATCCCGGTACAGTGTAAAAATATTTTAAAAAAACACGGGATATTACAATATTATGTTATTTTCGATGAACCTCGATATCTGCCTTGCCCCCACGGTAGTATAAGATTCAGCCTCAACCCACTTGGAGAAGTAGTCGATGGCCACAATGATGTATCGATGACCATTAGTTGCTTTTGGCCTTACCTCCCTTATGATGTCAATCCCCCATACAACAAACGACCAAGGAGATGTCATCCCTTGAAGTTCTATAGACGGTAGGTGGCTAACATCACTATATATTTGGAAACTGTGACATTTCTTCACAAATCCAACACAATCCGCTTCCATGGTGAGCCAAAAGTACCCCTGGCAGGCTATTTTCTTGACCAAGACAGTCCCATTCATGTGTGGTCTGCACACCCCTTCATGAATTGCTTCCATAAGCTTCCGATCTTCATCCTTATTGACACATATGAGGTGTACCCCGACTGGCATTCTTTTGTATAACATCCCCCCATGGCTTACGAACTATCGAGATAATATTTGTAGGGATATCCTTTCTTTCTTATCAGTGTCATCCAGAAATTGCCCAGTTTCCAGATACCTTTGTAAATCATAGAACCAAGGTTTCTCAGCGACATCAATTGGCATTGCTCTCACCTCTTCGTAACAGGGGGCTCGAGACTTTGTGAGAATTAAGGGTCTGGCCTCTGGTTGTTTCCCACTTTCCCACATGGAGGCCAGTGTGGTAAGGGCGTCTGCTATTTGGTTTCCTTCCCTTGGCAAATAAATGAATTTACATTGTGTGAAGGAGCACAAGATGGTGGTCAAGTATTCCCAGTGCAGCCGTAATCTGTCTTCTTTTATCTCCCATTCTTTGGTGGCTTATTTTATAACTAGCATAGAATCCCCGTAGACAGTGACATTTTCCGCCCCTACGCTACACAATGCTTCTAAGCCAAAGATGCAAGCTTCATATTCTGCTTGGTTATTGGTTGCTTTAAATTCTAGCCTTTTTGCCATCGGGATCATTTCTCCTTCTGGCGTAACCAAGATTACTCCTATCCCTGCCCCCTTGTTATTGACAGCTCCGTCAAAGTACATTTCCCAATCTTGCATCTCTATCACCCTTAAATGCTCATCAGGGAACTCCAACTTCCACTCTTAGGTGTCCCCCACCGGGCTTTGCACTAAGAAGTCAACTACTGCTCTTCCTTTTACTGTCTTTTTAGCCATATACTTTATATCAAATTCTATGAGCAAACCGAGCCACCTAGCCAATTTTCCTGTAAGAGATGGGGTCTGTTGGAGGTACCGGAGGGGATCATGTTTGGAAACTGCTTGCACATTATACGACTGGAAGTAGTGTCGGAGTTTCCTCGTTGCCCAAATCACTGCTAGACAAGTTTTCTCTACTAAATTATAAATAGCTTCGTAGGGTAGAAGCTTTTTACTCAGGTAATATACAACATGCGTTGTCTTCCTTTCACCTTCCTGTGATAGCATCGCCCCTATTACATCCTTTTTAATTGCCAGATACAGGATTGAGACTTTACCTGGTCTCGGCAGTTGTAAGATAAGGGGATTCATCATATAATCCTTGATAGTTTCAAAAGCCTGTTGACACTTCTCATTCCACTCAACAGGTTGGTCTTTCTTCAGAAGCTTAAAGATAGGGTCGCAGATGGCTGTTAGTTTGGCTATGAATCTGCTGATATACTGTAAGCGCCCCAGAAACCCTCGGACCTCTTTTTCATTTTTTGGTGTGGGCATATCCCTAATTGCTCTAATTTTATCTGGATCCATCTCTATTCCTTTCTGACTGATAATGTGTCCCAATAGTTTCCCAGATGTGACCCTAAAAACACACTTCTTCGGGTTCAGTCTGAGATTATACTTTTTTGCTTTAGCTAGAAACTTGTCTAGTGCTTTAAAATGCCCTTCCCTAGTTATAGATTTCACCATCATATCATCCACATACACTTCGACCTCTTTATGGATCATGTCGTGCAGTAAGGCAGTCGCTATCCTCTGATAAGTGGTCCCTCCATTCTTCAACCCGAAAGGCATCACTTGGTAACAGTACACACCCCATTCGGTGATGAATGATGTCTTCAATCTATCCATTACTGCCATCATGATCTGATTGTATCCCAAAAATCCATCCATAAAAGAGTATATTGCATTGGAAGCCGCACTATTAATCAATGTGTCAATATGCGGTAAGGGAAAGTCATCCTTAGGGCAGGCTTTATTCAAATCTCGATAGTCCACACACACTCTGACCCTTCCATCCTTCTTGGGAATTGGAACTATATTTGCTAACCATTAAGTGTCGTCTACCACTTTTAAAAACTTTGCCTTCAGCTGCTTTTCGACTTCTTCCTTAACCAAGAGAGCCCATTCTGGCCTTAGCCTCCTTTGCTTTTGCTTTATTGGCGCTATGTGAGGGTATGTGGGGATTATGTATTTCAAAATCTCCCTGTTGATTCTAGGCATGTCTTCATAACCCCAAGCAAATACTTTCTGTCTCTTTTTTAAGATTTTTTCCATTTTTTCCCTCTCATCATGAGTTAAACCAGAAGCAAGCAGTATATTTTTAGGATTATCATCTGTGCCTAAATTAAATGATTCGGTTTGCATGGAATTAACATCAAACATATGCATGAAATGATCATCACAAATAGAATAACCATTAGGGAACACATCACACAAATAAGCAAATTCAGATTTCATTGCATTCACTTTTGAAAAGAAAAGATCGTCAGTCTCAAACAGAGAAGCAAGAGAAACATCATAGTCATTATAAAAGGTATCTATGATGGAATTGAGGATATAGGTCTCAAAGTCTAGGTCTTTATTGTGATCATCAATGCCCTTCTGCTCTGAAGTAGCTTCATCCTCTTTAGACTCCTCTTCAACCATCACCAACTCCTCAATAGGGGCCTTTTCGATAGCAGCTTCCCTGGTTTTGTTCACAAATTTAGCAAAAATCTCGAACCCTGGGATGACTTCCCCAGCCACCAGGAGAGGTTCTGGAGTCCCACTATATGAATGCCCGGTGCCTTCCTTTACAAAGATTTCCCACAGAGTCTTCTTCCTAGCTACGGTTTCCTTCTCCTTTTCTTCAGACTGGTCTAACATACCCATCTCTTTCCCAGCTTCATCAACCTCTTTGAACCCTAACCCGTGCTTCAAAATAGGTACCTTTCTCCCCACAAACTTTGAAGGTCCACTTTGATTTTTCCCTAACCCCATGCCGGGTAGAAATTTCATATTGCGCATCATTCTCAGAACCCTTTCATCCATCTCATCTTCATAGATCACACAGATTTCAAAACTAGGGCTAGGGGAAATCTCCTTAGGGATCAACTTCAGTGCGGCTATGGTGACTTCAGTTTTGGCTGAGATGGTGACAACTTTTTCTTCATGTGGAAACTTAACCTTCTGATGAACAGTGGATGGAACACCGCCCAAGGGGTGAAACCATGGCCTCCCTAATAAAATGGCAAAGGTTACTGGGCTATTAATCACATGTAGGTCAACCCAGACGTCTAAAGGCCCTGTTCTGACTAACGCCCTGAAAGTTCCCTCCACAGATCTTTTGGTGTCATCGTAAGCCTTGATAACTACTTTAAAAGGCTTTAAATCGGCTATTGTCAGCCCTAGCTTTAGCAGAATCTTCAATGGACACACATTGATGGTAGAACCATTATCAACCATCACACAACAGGTCATCTTCCCTTTTACCTCAGCTTTGATAAACAGGGCTTTGTGGTGATCCCTCCCTTCTAGAGGCAGCTCGTCATTGGAAAATGTTATCATTCCTTGAGGAGTTTCCATTAGTGACTGGACCATCTGTTCTGGAGTGGAATTAGTGGAAATCTTTCTTTGGTCTAGTGCCAGGACCAGGGCTTCCCTGTGATCCTTAGAATGCATGAGTAACTCCTAAACACTGGCAATGGTCTCTCTGCTTTGTTCTATCTCCTTTCTTTTCTCTACACATTCTACCTTTTCGGGCCTAACCTTGGTAACCTCAGTTTCTTTTTCCTTTTCTTTGACCTTTCCCACATACTGACTTGGCTCACACCCTTCGTTGTCCCATAGGTCAACTTGTTCTTTGCTTTCATCACCAGAACTCCATATGCCCAAGACTTGTACCTGTAACTCCGTGGGTTATTTGCTTGTTCTCAAGTTTTCAGGCTTGGTCTGTTGTGAATTGTGAGAGACATCAATAAAGGAGTTTAGGACTTATTCTTTTGTTAGACCAAAGTTGATCATCAAAATGGATGGGTTAGGAGGTGGTACATTTCGGTAATTGGGTAATGGGTTGGTTTGAGTGTTTGGTTTTCTATTTTCTAGGTCGATGATTTTACCTGAGTCTATCAAATCTTGGATTTCATGCTTTAACTGGGCACAGCTGTCTATGTCATGCCCGATGGTCTGATGAAATTTATAGAAAAGCTTTGGGTTGGCTCCAGGCAAGGGTTGTTGCGAAGGCAAAGGTCGTAGCAGGTTCTTCTCAATGAGCTTGTCGAGGATCTTGGACATAGGACGTCCTAGATTAGAAAATCTCTGGGGTTGTCTAACTGCACCGACTTGTACATTACTGCTCGGTGGTCGAATAACATGAATCTGAACATTACTGCTTGAGCTGGCCCCCTCTTTGCCCCCAGAACCTCTTTTGAAGAATTTCTTCTCTTGAGCCAAATATGATTCTTTCTGGACCCCAAATCTATATAACTCTTCAAAATTCCTGATCCCCAGATCCCTCAATTTCCTAGACAATACGGGAACACACCCTTCTATTGCCAAGACCAACTGGTCAGACTCAGCTGGCCTATGCCTTATCAAGGACAATTTTCCCCTCCAACGAGTCAGGTAATCGGCAAAAGGCTCGCTAAAGTTCTGCTTGGTATTCTGTAAATGTCTCAGGGACACCTCTAATTGAACGTTAAGACCATATTGCTTGACAAAAACAGCGCACAATTCTTTCCAATCTGACTGAACATGTGGTTCTAAGGTGTAATACAAACGAATCAGCGCTCCTTCCAGTGAAATAGGGAACTGCTTAACAATTTGGCTCTCAGTTAGCTCAATGGCCTTCATGTATGTTACATATTGCTTCAAATGCAAATGGGGCTCCTCAGCACTAGTATACTTCTTCATGTCTGGGAATTTAAACTTATGAGGCAACGGTCCATAACCCTTTTCCAAATTCAGATTGTAATCTAGGGGGGCGACCATACCCTTCCCTTCATCATTACCTACATATGGTTCATCACTTTGGTCATATTCTTAGCCCACTCAGTCTGACCCACATCTTCGGCTTGGATAACATTTCTTTGATTCACCGGATTGGCTAATACTGTCACATTATCATCTTCCTTTCCTCTAATCGGTATTTCCTCATCAAGATCGACCGGATTGATTGGCGGTGCCTTGGGTGGCTGTGTTGACTGACTCTCTCTAATAAGCTTAGTAATCTCCCCTATCATTTCTCTTATCATAGCTCAGGTTTCTGTTATTACTTTTTCTTTCCCCCGTGCCCCAAATGCCTCTGGATCAAATCCTCTTGCCATTCCTAATTCTGAATTTCTGACCAAATGACCTGAACTAGCTCGGATCCACCCGGCTGAGCTTGAAGGATCTATAGTGTTGCAAAACAGTTGGTTAGAATGATGCATGACGTGTATGCATAATATACAAGTTCGTTATATTTAGAAACAAAAAGGTCACACATGAAAAGATATAAAAGATCAAAACATGGAACTTAAACGTGCAAACTTCTGCCCTTATTTCTCCCACACACGTATTCAATGGTGAGTATCTTGTCCTAGGATTTTTAGCTTGGGTTTTAATTATCAGCGGGGGATAATAAAACCGACGTATGCAAGAAAACTCTCAAAATGATTCAAATAAGTAATGGTTCCCTTAAATAAAGCCCGAGTCCACTTTCTATGGGCCAAGATCCATAACACCATAAACTTGCTTGTCAAGGCCCATTTGAAATGGGTTATGAGTAGGCATGAGAGGCCTTTGTTGACTAGCTTATTTATAACGGGCTTTAGTTGGACACGAGGGCCCATTTTATTTTGGACTGCTTATTGATGGGCTTGAGATTTATTTTAAGGGTCCATTATATGGCATAATACACATGCATGTGGGAAAATTCCTAAGGATAGTTGCTAAGTCATTACATGGACTTGAGTCTTGGGTAAAAAGGCTTTGGCTCCCATAATGATATACATCCATATATGTTTCCCCACTCAAGGGTCAAACAACACGGATTAGTACGTGTTGTGAGTGACAATAATCAAATATTCCACCACCAGGTTTGAGTGAAACATAGGTAGCAAAGTACTGACTATTGTTGGGTTTACTCGAGACTGAAGTGCTCATTGTGTGCAAAATGTGTAGTGAATGCATAAATGCAGGACGAAATAAGAAAATAGTTAAAGATGATAAAATGCAAAACACTGGAATCAATTTCTCTATCCCCAGTGGAGTCACCATTGTAGGTGGCGGGGTTTAGCGAGCACCCAAGTATTTGGCGACCATGACACTGTGTGGGCTCGAGGCCCACTAGGAAATATGATATAGGTCTTAAGCCTATTCAGAGTCGCCACTCGGATAAAAGTCGGGACACATTGTACAATAACTGGATCCCATGGAGGTTCCCAGAAGCCGTCATCAGAGATCGGGTTCGAAAACTGGGTATGAGAGTTTGAATGCTCACCCAACCTTACGGTTGGCCTCCATTTGTGTTTTGCGTTTTATTACCATTTAATTATTTAATTATTTCCTCATTTACCACACGTAATAAAATAGCATTCGGATAATTGCCAAATTTTATAATCAAATCTGAGTTTGCACATTAGTCCAATTTCATGCCTTTAAGTCCTAACATTTAAAAAAAATGTAGTAAATAAAATAAATAATAACTTATAAGCATACATTCAAAATTAAATAGGGGGAAAGGGATTAAGGATTACAACGCTTTTTAGCTAAATAAATGAATAAATATAGAAAATAAACCAAACATATACCAAACATAAACTATTAAAATAACATAAAAGCAGCAATATGCAAGAGGTAACTAGCAAAAGTAACTACTCGATGATAGAAATTATCAAGTAATTCCTGTAAATGACACACGGTTAGCCCTTCCTTTAAAAAAAAATGAAATCACATGTAACGATATTTACAAAGAGGTTCTATAAAAGAGATTTTCATATTATAAACTAAAGAAAGTGTCAAACGATCAAGGTTAAATATCATCATGCAATCGTACAGGCATATTAACGATAAAAAAAGACATACCGAAGCAGACGTCATAACAAAAAAAAAAAGTAGGTTGCCTCATTGATGAGGCGATCGCCTTATTGAGATGAGGCGATCCCCTCATTGATGAGGTGACACGTCATCAACAGGGCTCTTATAATTCTGAGACAAGAATAGGTAGCACACACACAAAAGATAGGCTCCCTAAAGGCCTGTCAATGAGGCGATCGCCTCATTGATGGAGCGATCACCTCATTGATGAGGCGATCATCTCATTGAGATAAGGCGACGCCTCTGTGAAGAGGCGTCACTGATCATCAGACTGGCTCTGACTCCCAAAACGTGCAAACTTCTACTCTAAGTAACCAAAACATGCATATACACACTCTACACTCACCATACTACGACTACACGCAAAGGTATTCAAAGACCCATCAATAAAGCGAGATATATAGCTAAACACATTAGAGATAAACCTAAAATATGCTAAGGACTCAGTTACACATAAGCAAGAACACACAAAATCATGAACATGTTAAGTTTAAAGTGCAGATTTTATACCAAAATGAGTGGCCCTCAGAGCTGTTTTGGTTGAAATCCTTTCTAGGATGTGGTATCTCTCTTTGACATAAGTTTCTCCCTTCTTTTCTTATGGAGAAAGTGGACCTCTTCTCTTCAACCTCCCTCCCCTTTCTTGAGGACCTTTTTTCTCTTCTTTTTTCTTTGTCTCTTTTTTTTTTCCAGAGCTTCCTCCCTCTTTTCTCACCAACCTCTCCTTTTCTTCTCTCTCTTTTTCTTTTTATTCCTTAGCTTTCCCTTGCCCCTAAGCCTCCTAGCCCATCATGAGCTCTCCTAACCTTTTTTCCTTCCTCAAAAGTCTTTTTCTCATGCAAGAAGGAGGTCTGGAGAGTGGGGCCCGCGCCACTTGATTGTCATGATTGCAATTGCATTAAATGCAGCTGCAAGTGGGCTGCCATAGAGGTGGCGCCTCATCGATGAGGCAATCGCCCCATTGGCAGCTGCCAAAGAGGCGATCGCCTCATTACACTGAGGCGATGCCTTTTGGGTCTGGGCCTGCGCTGGGCCAAGTGGGTTTGGGTCGAATTTGGATAGTTGGACTTGGTTTTGGGGTTTTTCGAGTTTCTGGGTTTTCAAGTCCACTTTCCACTTAGAGATTCCTGTTTCATTCTCATGTCCAAGTTTCACATTCTCATCATTGGGCTTGACAACGGGCCGGTCAAACCGAGCACCTCTAATTCGTCCCCTAACACGGACCGACCGAACCGGGTGTCTACAATAATATAATAAAAAATAAATGAATTTAAAATGAATTTTATAAAATATTCATTTAAATCAAACATACTATATTAATAAAAATTCAATTATAAATAAATTTTATTTAAAATTTATTTCAAAATGAATGAATTCTTTACTAAAATTAAACCAAACACAATTAATGTTAATAGTTTTAGAAGTTCTAATTTAATTTTTTATAGGGCAAATTATTACTTCACCAATATCATTTTTTAGAAAATTATAAATATAATATTATAAAATTTTTAATTATTAACCATAATTTAATATGATATTTATTGCTTTATGAACAATAAAAAACTATATGAATTTAATATAAAAACTTATTTTATTAATAGTTATTTTTAATTAAAAAATGCAGTTCACATAAAAAGAAATTCAAATAAGCTACCATCCATAGAAAAAACTTCAAAATGAAAGTTG
This sequence comes from Mallotus nudiflorus, assembly GCA_947683625.1. Taxonomy (NCBI): domain Eukaryota; kingdom Viridiplantae; phylum Streptophyta; class Magnoliopsida; order Malpighiales; family Euphorbiaceae; genus Mallotus; species Mallotus nudiflorus. The sequence continues at coordinate 396,279 of CANTUR010000702.1, forward strand.
ATAAAGTTAAAACAACTATTGAATATTAATTTTTGAATCTTACCAAATATCTATAAGTTAGATATTTAATGGAAAACAACTATTAATTAATTTTTTTCATCTAAAAAACCATATATATATATATGGCACAAATTTCTTACTCATATATGACACCTCTTTCTCTTTTTGAAAGTAATATTTTTAATTTTTGCGCCCTTCAATGTTTTACAAATTTTACAAACTGATAAAATTAAAAGATGAGATTATTACAAAAGTGAAAAAATTGTATAAAATGATTTGTTAAATAAGGCATTAAATTGCAATTACCGATCCATTTTTAAACCCCTTATTTATAAGTCATTAAAACCTTTTTTTTTTTTTTCAAAAGGAGGGACAAAGCCCGGAAGTAGAAACAACAAAATTACACAGCAATGACGTGGGGCCTGCCACCCCAACTTTATTAGCTTGAAGAATCTCGTTCAGCTCAATGCGTGGCACACTAATCTCCTGACTACCTCCGCGCAATGTAGCGTTAGCGAGCCAATTTGCAGCTGTAAACATTCAATTTTGGAACGATCGAGTGTCAATGTAACCAAAAAGTTTTAATGATAAAAATATTATAAATAAATTTTTAATACTTAAAATTTTAAATTTTAAAAGTTTAAATGTGTTTTTAAAGGAATTAATTGGTTTTTTAAATAACTTAATTTGTAAAATATTTTTTTTAGGAATCTTTCCGTAATTAAAAGTTAAAAAAAATCAGAATTACATAAAATTAATTGGAATTATATAATTCCGATCGGGATTATTCTATCCCAATTAGGATTCATCTGTATTTTTTAATTTTTTAGTAAATAAAAAATTATTTTTTGAATTTTAATTGGTTAAATAATGTGATAAATCCTAGTTTATGATTTATTTGAATTTTTTAGGAAATTTAAAATTTTATAAAATCAAAATTTTATTACTGTGAATATGAGAACTCACAATAAGATACGTGATTTTAACTAGAGTTTTTTACATAAACCCAGCTCAACTTTCCTAAAGGAGGACTTCTTCTACTTTTCTTTTTATACAGCTTTCAACTCAAAAAAAAAAAAATTTTTTGGAGGTACTTTTTTTTAAGAAGAAGCAGTAGACTTTTTTGGAAAAAAAAAATCAAGTATTGGAGATCTATTATAAAAAACAACGGTAATTTATACCACTATGAGGAGCATATTAATACTGCATCCATCCAATAATTTCTTCTTCTACTCTCTTATGTTTATTTTGTTTGATTTATTTTGATTTTATTTAATTTTGATTTTGATTTTGATTTTAATTTTATTTAATTACTAATCATTGGTTATTTTGTTTTCTGTGTTTATGTTTGTGATTATGGATGGAGTGACATAACAAATTCACTGTAGAGAATAAAATTTATGAAGATCCATGGCTTGAATTTTGTATTTAAATATAGTTTCTAAGGTTTATTTATTTGTTATTGTTTTATTTTGTTTTTCTTTTCGATTAGTTTTTTTTGGGTTGTATTAATTTTTATTTTCAGTAGATCATTGTAATAGCCTAATAGTGGGAATAGTGGAATCCTATGTATGTGCTTATATGTTTTATTTTAATTAATTGGTTAGTAAAGTTAGGATTTTAATTGGATAATTAATTAAAATTAATGGCTAAGACATAATTAAGGTTTTTTAATTAAAATTGAATTAGATTAACTGAATAAAATTAGAGTTGTTTGTTAATTATTTTATTTATTTGTTAACTAATTATTAGGGCCACTTTACTTAATTTTTTATTTATTGAATTTGTTTTCTTTTTTAGGTTATTTGCAACCTAATTAATTTAGGTTAAGCCTTTCATTTTTCAGTTGTTTCATTTTTCTTTTTGTTTGTAATTTAATTAATTTTAGGTTTAGATAGTTCTTTTTTGGCCCATCTTTTAATTAGTCAATTTCATTTAATAGATTATTAACTAATTAGGTCTAGATTTTAATTAATTAAAATATATTTTAGACTCATGATTAATTGGAAATTAAATTAAAGATAACTTAGACCCATTTAGTTAGTTAGATATAGGCCCACCTAGGTTAATTAAAATTAATTAGTTATAACCCATTAATTTAAAGCTTTTTCCCTAACTTGTAAATTTAGGATCACTTTAGAATTAAAACATGTAAAACTAGGTCTACTAATTTAAATACTTCATTATTTGTAGATTTAGCCCCATTTTTAGAATTAAAATAAGTTGACTTAGGATCATTAATTAAAATTAAACAATAATTAGGCCTATTAATCTTCAGGATTACTTGTAAATTAAACAATGTAGATTTAGCCCATTTAATTAAAATCAATGTAGATTAGACTAACTTAAGGATTATGAACTTAAATGAATGCATTGTTTACATGTTTTTTCATAACTAGTTTGCTTGGGGTTAATTGTTTAAATAAGGGTTTATATGAAATTGCATGTAAATAGAGGATAAGATAGTAATTCATAAAGTAATTCTAAATGAACATGAGACTAAAAGAAGTTAGTATTCCGTATCCAAAATCTCTTGGTTGTGGTGCTAACTTTCTTTTAGAGAATCGAGTTACCAACACCTTTTATTTGTCCTAGTTATTACCCTAGGTGGTGACCCTTCACTCTAGGTCTTTGTGACAGTGGTTAGTGTGTTCCCTAGAGCCCTAAGCTCAAACAATGTTGCAGTTTTTAAAATCTTGGACGCGCACTAAACCCCAATATCTACAGTGACGACTCCACTGGGTATAAGAGATGCTGATTCTACTTGTGTTCTTTAGGATTATTTTATTCTTGCATTCATTCTACATGTCCCTACTAGCCAATGGCATTGGTTTATGGTTTCATGATTCCACTAGCTTCATGGGATTGTAAATTGGTTAACCATCACTCTTAACTTTAACTCGATTCAAGAGAGATTACCAGACTCATTTGACCAGAGTCTGTGACCTAAGTCTTAAAGAAGGGTAGTCTTCTCTCGAGTTTGCAAAGGATGTTAGGCCCCTTTGACCTTGGCCTGTAACTCAAGTCTTAAAGGAGGGCATTTTTCTAAGGGAACCTTGACTTTTCACCGGACTTAGCCATATATAATGGCCTAGTTATTTCCTGTAGGATTTACTTAAATTGCTTGTGTTTGCTGCCATGAGGAATTTCTATCTATAAAGGCTCAAGCCCATACTTTATAAGCCCATTAGGACTAACAAACATTGAGCTAAACTTTTATACTTAAAAATACTGTTTCCATGCTCTTACTACTTTGAGAGATATTGCATGCTCGTTGGTTCTTGATATCCTTGTTGATATTAAGGCCAAGATTAAAAACCTAGGAAAAGAGACTCGCCATTGAATATGTGTGTGGGAGGAATAAGGTCGGAAGGATATTGTACACTTAATTATTTACTTGTTACTTGTTGTATAGCACGTGCATCATGCATACATGCATTTCATGCATCATACTAACACTTTATTTTCAGCCATCATATATTCATCTAGGTTTTCCTATGTTTAAAGACAGAAAGGTAGCAAACTAGTGAGAATAGATTCAAGTTTGCAGATAATTGCAAAAGAGATCCTTAGCAGACTAGAAAGGAATCTATTACTCCACTTTCCCTAGAAGCTGTACAAGCTCTAGCTAAATAAGCAGAAGATGTGGAATAACAAGGGGGAGGAAACTGGACCCCTAGGGGACATCAAAGGAGCATTGATGGATGACATGAGAGAAATGATGCAAGATGAACTAAGGACAAGCTCTGGTTGGATTAATGCCATAACTTGCTATTGCACTTCTAGTTGTAGCCAATCCACTTGTGGTGGGTGCACCACCTGCTAATAATGATAATGCTGGGGGGCAACTTTAAAACGTTGCTAGGAATGTACCTATTGTGAAAATGAAATTAGAGGATGTTCAGAACTATATGGTTGAAAAAATAAAAAAAAGGGAATCATTTGAGCAAGTTTAAGAGTTGGAATCCAAGTAAATGAAAGCACTGACTTAAAAGATGTCCAAAATAGAAGAATTGATGAGAGGATAGGGCATCAGATATTTTTTTTTTGACTTTGATGATATAATGCAATTTGAGGAAAATAAACTGCCTGATAAGTTCAAAATGCCACAACTGCAAAAGTTTGATGGTACTGGAGACCCAAGGATCTACCTTAGTCAATATACAACTACTATGAGCACCACTAAGGCTCCTTTATTTGTAGTTACTAATTTATTTATACTATCCTTGAAGGGTATAACTGTTAATTGGTATCATGGGCTAGAGAAATCTATTTGAGCTGACTAGAGAGAATTGTGTACTACTTTTCTGAAATAATATAACCACAATACTAGGCTTGAAGTGTCTATCAGGGATTTAGAATTGACAAAGCAGAAGCCTAATGAATCATTTTTGGATTTTCTAACTAGATTCATGAATAAGGCAGGATTAATAAAAAATAAACTAGTTGAAAAAGATAAGGTTAGGATGATTGTTCAAAATGTGTTACCTAATTTGGTTAAGAGGTTGCAATGATGAACCCTAAGACATTTGTAGACCTTTATGATGATGGGTTGCAAGTTAAAGAGATTGAAAGTGAGAAAAAGAAGGTTGCTAAAAGTACTAGAGCAAGAAACTACCTAACTGGGGGCACACAACAAGGAAGCACTAGTTAGGTGGTGGAAGTGCATGTTGTACAAACACTAAGGAGATTCTCCAATTTCAACCAACCCCTATCCAAAGTCCTATACTGCTTAATGCAAAAAGGCCTACTTCGACCCTTAACCTTTTTTAAACCACTAAACCCAAATGTCCCTGGCTATGACCTAAACAATTATTGTAAATTCCACAAAGTAGTTGACATTCCACAGATACTTACACTCGCCTTAGACATGAAATCCAAAACCCTTATAGACTCTAGAAAGATCACAGACCCTAAAAATCCAAACACTATAAATAATCTTTTCTTAAACTACTGAAATGTTCTACCCCTAACTATTATAATGATCAACTCAGGAGTAAGTGAGGAAGAAGTGCTAAACTCCTTTCTAGATCTTAACCTTAAAACTAATGGAAAATCTCTTGATGCTCCCAAAGATATTAAGGAAGTTAAAGATTCTGTTGAGGGATCTTTGGGTCAACCTTTAGGAAAGTTCAATTATAAAGTGTTTTACTCCAAACCACTTTCCTATGATATTCCCATTGAATCAATTACACCTGGAGGTTGGGGTGATGAATTTGGAGTTAATGACGAACCATTAAGTAAGATGAGTAAGAAATTTGAGACTCTTGAGCAGCCACGAAGAGAAGTTGAGGATTTATTGGGTTAGCCTTTAGGCAAGTTTGACTATAAGGTGTTTTACACTAAACCACCTTCTTTTGACATACCCTTCGAGTTGATTGTGCCTACAAGATGGGGGGTGATGAGTTTGATGATGAGAAGCTGCTAGAAAAGAAAGAAAAATGCACAGTTGAAATACATAAAGATGAAGTAATGGAGACAGTTGACAAGAAGATGCAAGAATAGTTTTTATGTTAGCCACCTAAAGGACAACCACCTTGAGACTTAGCATCCCCAACATTTAGAATAGAAAATAAATTTTCTTATTATTTTCTCTGAACAAAATTTTAGTTTCTTTAGAAACTTGTGTTGTTTTAGTGATTGATGATATGAATTCTGATAGGCTTACTTATGTAATGTACATCCTAATGGTACCATACATTATGATATTGATCGCATTTGCAATATTTAACATAAATTTAATTCAATTAGATTCATTCAACATGAGCACAAATGCAAATTCAAAGAATATTCATATATAATAAGATGTAATTTTTGAAGATAGAAAATTTGAGGAAAAAAATAAAAAGAATGATAAAAAAAAAGAGAAAGAACAAAGAGAGAGAAAAAGAAAGAAAAAATAGTAAGGTAAAAATTAGAGAGAAAAAATTCAGGACTGGCTGATAATAGAGTTATATCATGTGATGTAATGAATGTTCTCATTTTTGCCTTGTTGAATGATTAAAATTGAATCTAAAATTTTTGTTCAAATATCACATAGTCATCTTTATCAAATTACATAAGTATCTCAATGGAAAGACAAAACATAATAAAATTTAATCAATCAGAGCTATGAGATCATTATTCTAGTTATGTTTTCTCTTTTATCACCCTTTATGATTTTACTTATAAGTCTAGTGTCCCTTTGTACCTAGGGAATTCAAGTGGTTCAATGACTCGCGTTGCAACCCATACCTTGTAACTATCTTCAATCATTGCATTAACATCAAGCCTCATATTCTGCTTCAAAGTTCTTTAAAGAGCAAGTCTAGTTAATTTTAGCTTTAAGAACGCATTTCAATCAGTTCGCCAGCTCCTTTGCATCTTCAATGCATAAGATTCAACTAATAGGGTTAGTACGTCAAAAGATCAACAATAACAATGAACGAATTGAGTCCCTTACATACATGAACAAAAAGACTGCTAGAAATAATATGAATGGATTTAGAATGAAACTAGGGGGTAAAATGTAGCTTTGGGGGCAAATTGCATAATAGTAAGTCCGTATTTAAAGAGCAAAGATGAAGCACTGAAGTATAAGAGTTCTAGGGGCATAAAGAAGTAAACTATAAGCAACAACCAATAATTCATCAATATAGCACAACCTAATCATCCATCCGACAAAATGTATTAGAAGCTTTAACATCAGAAGTACTAACAATGAAGCATTCAATGCTTAAACCTACAGGCTGTTGATGAGGCACCTCATTCTTACACTCCAATATTAGCAACATAGCTCTGTTTTAAATAGAAGACCTATTAGGATCATGCATGTCATACATAACATGCATACACTTCTATATATTTATTGTAAAATACTTGCTTTGCATAATAAAGTCTTTGGGCCTAGACAAGATTGTGCAAATACTTTGCTACTAACATTCAAAATTAGTATTGTAAAAGTGCATAAAGGTAGTCAAAATGTTCACATTTGAAGGAAAAGGGTAACACTATCAAGGTGAATCTAATACTCAACGGGACTTTAGACCTTAGGAACTTAATAAATTATGGGCCTATCCAATAAGGGAATATCATCGATAGTGATACTTGTAGAAACATCATCCTGGCGACCTCAAGAGGTTAGATAGGACGCTCAAGCTCCTCAGATTCAACATCCATCTCCATAGTCTCATCTAGAGCATCATCTAGAATATCTCTCCACAACAGTTAGTCCAGTGTAGGGTATGGAATATAGTGATGAGAAGGTCCAATATGTCAACAATACATTTGTCGGCCCTATAAAAGGGAAGAATGCACTCAAAACTTAAAATGAATGCACTCTAAAAAATTATTTGATCATGAAATAAGATCTCTAACTCCTGAACCTTTTTTCAAGAGATACTAAGAAAAGGAATGAAGCCCTCTACCATAGTATTAATGGAATAGAGGAAATTCAAATACAGCCCAAAGCCATAACTTCAATGGTAGAGTATCATGATTTTTGGGATAAGAGACATCATCACTATAATTAAAAGGGAAGAATACAAAAGAATAACATTGCATTTTGACAAAATCTCTTCACTTGTAAATAGACCATACTAACTTATGGTATTTTGTGTAAGGAAAAATAAAAGAGAATGAAGAAGGGGAAAGGAATTGATACATCAATAAGAATGAGCAAGATAGGAAATGCCAAACACTTATCAAGATAATAAAGGGAAGTAACAAAACTCTATTTCCTTAGATTCTGTAATAAAGTACAATCTCAATAATAAAGTCCACAAACTAAAAGAGAAATTCATCCACTTCACGAGATCATGTACAAAAAAAAAATTTATCTCTTGACTTTTTATTATAATGGCTCTTTTTTTTATTAGCCTCATAGAATTCAGATGTTTAGTTAACATCTTTATGTTGAGAGTTTATAAACTCTAATCAATTTAATGCTTACTTTGCACCTAAACAAGGGGAAGAATATACAAAACAAAAAAATCTTTGGACTTGCAATATAAATTGCTTGAACTCTAGAGTATCATTTTGGTCTTTTTGAATGATGAATCTACATATAATCTACTTTAATGCTAAAAAATAAGTAAAAGTACAAAATCCCTTGACGGTATCCATGTTGAGTAATATGAGAAAGGCAGGGGAATACTAAGAGGAGACTTAAAATAAGAGCAAGCATAATTTACTCCAATGCTCAGAAATGAGTAATAGTATTAATGTAA